>JAPIVC010000055.1:0-478616 GCA_030586385.1 Camponotus fellah | reverse complement strand
TTTTCTTCGTAGATTGATCTTGCGAAATCTGATGTAGAAATAAGATATTAATCGTTCTCCATTTTTAAGATCGCACCTCTTTTTATCGGATATTTTTATCGGTATGTCACTCGCGTATCTGATGACTTCGATTATTATATTATAAAAATTATGTGCAATCGAATATTGACTATATTAAAATGGAACATGAATTCTTTATATTATATATAAAGCAAGAGACTTAAAATATTCTGCAATATTTATATTTTTCGAGTCTTAATTATAAAAATTTTAGAAGAATCAGTGATTAATTTGACAAATTCTATACATGTATTAATAATTAAATTTTTAAATAATTAAATAAATGATTGATAGATAGTAAAGATTTACTGCTAATTAAGAAGATTTATAGAAATACGATTAAAAATGTTTTTATGCCACAGCAGGCATCCCAGGTAGAACATGAAACTCTTAATGACATCATTATGACGTCACCTAAAAGACCTAAAAGTTTTTAAATAAATCATAATGATCTCATTTGATATACTTTTGATAATGTTTTGGTGACTTATTAATATCAATTTTTATATATATTACGCAATTACTTGTTTTTTAATTAATTATTTAATTATTCAATTTATTTAATTATTCATGTATATTTTAATTATATTTAAGCAACATAATTTTAATGTTTTATTTAATTATTCATGTATATTTTAATTATATTTAAGCAACATAATTTTTTAAAAATTATAATGCGATTATTGAACTTAAAAATTTATTATTCTTTTTATCATCTTTAACTCATTTTTTAATCATTTTTATTTGTTTAGATAAGTGATAAATAAAATCATGACGACGTCATAATGATGTCATTATCAAAAGACACGATAGTGTCTTGTCGTGAGTTCTACCTGAGATTTTGTTTTATAAAGATATAAATATGACAATGAATATAGAAAATTATTTATTTCATCTTTGAAATATTATAATATCTTTCACGATTGAATAATTTATTTATTATCAATTTGCATACATAAGTACCTTGTTATACAATATTGGTACTATCGACATTTCATGCACATAGCACGGAACAAAACCAGAAATTGTGCACATTATAGATTACCCTCTGAGATCATTCATGGACTTTGGCTTTGTAGTTCATGTCCACGTTTCAATGTCCATAGAGGGAGTATCGCTTTCTCTCTGTTTAGAGACCCTCTAATAAGAGGCCATCAGATAGAGTGAGCGCATATTGAGAGTACGTTTCGTCCATGTTTATGCAAAATCCTACGAGAGAGATAGATATAGAATCTATGCAGAAACTCTAGATTTCACTTACACGAATGTATGTGTACGAATGTATGTGTGTGTATGAATGTATGTATTATTTCTTATCATTACCTTAATTTTATTTTACATTCCTTAAAATTAAAAGAAAATATTAAATATAAAAAATTATTTTAACATGTTATTTAAAAAACTTTTAAAAATTAGTTTTTAGTATTTCTATAATATTTATATTATACTAAATTATATATTATATAAATACTAAAAATTAATTTAAAAAATTTTTCTAAATCATATGTCAAAATAATTTTTTATACTACTTTTCATACTTTTAATAAAATACTATTAAGTAAAATAAAATTTATCCTTATAATTTAATTATTATTATTTATATTATTAATATTTTAATTTTAATAAAATTTATTATAATTCATATAATATTTCTTATATATTATTCATATCTATAATATTCATTATTTATTTATAATATTTATTATTAATAAATATCATTTATATTCAAAATAGGTTTATTAAAATTTGAATATGAGTGGGAGTTGCATAAAAATGGCGGACCAATCAAAAGTGGCCCCCTGATGGCCAGACTCTTATTAGAGGGTCTCTATCTCTGTTGGTATCTTTATTTTTACGCGTCGAGCGTCAAGTGAAAATCCATCTTTAGTTCTGTTCTTCTTCATCACACCGTTGTAATTCGGAAGGAATTTCTCACATATATGTCACGTGGTAAAGGGAATAATAAAGCTTTATTTGCAGGTTAAGTTTAAATTAAAATAGTTTGTGATTGAAAAACAATAAATCTTCAGATATGGAATTAGACGAAGAAGACGAAGTAAAATCAAAAAACTTTCACGAATTAGAATTAGATGACAGGCTGTTGAAGGTAATTTGAATAATTCAAAGAATAATTGAGAAAAAGTGATACATATATAAAATAATTTTTTAGGCTATTGCAAAACTGGGATGGAACGAGCCTACATTAATACAAGAAAAAGCAATACCTCTGATCCTTGAAGGGAAAGATGTTTTAATTAGAGCACGCACAGGTTCCGGTAAAACTGCTGCGTTCGCAATACCACTTATCCAGAAAATATTAGTAAATAAGCGAATGCAAAAGAAACAGCAGATTAAGGGCCTGATTGTTGCACCTAGCAAGGAACTGTGCAAGCAAATATACGATGTTATCATGTGCCTGACTACAAAATGCTATAGAGAAGTTCAAGTAATTGACATTAGTCCACAAACAGATTTGAATGCACAGAAACCGCTACTCAATGAAATGCCAGATATTATTGTAGTTACACCAAGTCGATTATTGCAACATCTAAAAGCAGGCAATATGATGCTGAAATATAGCTTAGAAACATTAATAATCGATGAAGCTGATCTGGTACGTACTTATTTTATAGATAATATTGTAAACTAAATTTTTCTATTATATATATATAGAATCATTAAATGATTAAATTATTTCAGCTCTTTTCGTTTGGATATGAAAATGAAATTAAAGCTGTATTAACCTACTTACCAACAGCCTATCAAGCAATTTTAGCATCTGCTACGTTATCTGAGGATGTTCAAGCCTTGAAAAGATTAGTTTTACATAATCCTGCAATTTTAAAATTAGAGGAGCCACCTTTGGCTCCACCAACACAATTAGCTCATTATACTTTGGCTGCAGAGGAAACTGACAAAGCTGCCATTTTATATGCTTTGCTAAAATTACATTTAATTAGGTGATATATCTTAATCAAGTATTTTTAAAATTTATATTTTTGATAATTTTAAAATGTTATGCCTATTGCCTTTTTGCCACTTATACTTTTGTGATCAATTATTTGATACTTAATACCTAAATTACTTTATACCTAAAATGCTTTCTCATTTATTATTTTTAAATCTTTTTCATATACTTAGATTTTAAAATTTGAGCGAAAAAAGAAGTTTTAAACATTATTTTATAATTTTTTCTAATAGAAGATGATATTTTTCAATGATTAATGAATTATTTCTTATTATCAGGGGCAAAAGCATAATCTTTGTAAATACAGTTGATAGATGTTATAAATTGAAATTGTTCTTGGAACAATTTGGTATTCCCACTTGTATCTTAAATTCCGAATTACCAGCGACTTCAAGATGTAGAGCAGTCACACAATTTAACAGTGGCACTTATGACATCATAATAGCATCAGATGAGAAGGCATTAGAAGAGGTAAAAAAATATATATGTCGTAATAAAAGATATATATTATATTATTTTCATTTTTTACAGCCACATATAATAAAAACGAAAAAAGATAAGCGAAAAAAAGACAAAGAATCGGGTGTAGCACGCGGCATCGATTTTCAATTTGTATCCAATGTAATCAATTTTGACTTTCCATTGGATATAAACTCTTACATACACAGAGCAGGACGTACCGCTCGCGGGAAAAATCAAGGAACTGCTCTTAGTTTTGTAGCGATCAGAGAAAGACCACTGATGGAGAAGGTAGAAGAGCATTTAAAGGGCACCTACAATTGCGAAAATCTATTTAAGACTTATCAATTTAAATTAGAAGAGGTGGAAGGCTTTCGGTACGTACTGTCTAATTCTTCTGTTTACAACACGTTGTTACTGAATTGTAAAACAGTATAAACGTACTTTTATCCTCAATGTTATTTGTGTCATTTTTTTTCTCTTGTATAACATTATTTTTTTTTACATAAATTTGTTTCATTTGAGAAATTGTAATAATTTTAGTTATCGTGCTAAAGATGGTTGGAAAGCTGTTACAAGAATTGCTGTGCGAGAGGCACGACTAAAAGAAATTAGACAGGAAGTTATAAATTGCGAAAAGTTGAGAAGTTACTTCGAGGACAATCCGCGAGATTTGCAGTCGTTGCGGCAAGATAAGGCGTTACATACTGTGAAGCTGCAGCCACATTTAAAAGATGTGCCTGAATATATAATACCATCAACTTTAAAAGGTATCATGGGAATAGGAAAAAGAAAAAGAAAATTTGATAGAAATGCTGCATCATCGGGAGCAACGGCTGTTAAATCGAGACATCAGGCTCGTGCATCAAATCCGTTGATAAGTTTAGAGATACCGACAAAAAAATAATTTTTTATAAATTAATTCATGTACTTTATAAATATCTGTCAAGATTATGGTGTACTTGTGTATAGTCATGCTTACAAAAATTCTAACTAATATCTTCCTGGCTTGCAGTACTAGCTTACTGAATTTAATCCTATAGAAAATGAATCGAGTTCAATTTTGCATTTTATGGAGAGGATATTTAAGTCATATATAATTTATAAATTTTATAAAAGCATATAAAATGATCTAAAAGAGGAAGAATGAATTTATGGCCTTCGAATAATGCGCATGCGCATTAAAATTTTTCAAATCTAAAGCGCATTCGAAAATTCCATTGAACTCTACAAATAATGAATGATCCCTTCGTTTAATAAATATGGGGGACGGCACGTATTAGAAAAAAAAGAATATAGATGGCGTTGAATCATGTTTTTGTTTTGACATAACTGTGTTTATAATATTTATTATACCTTGTGGCATTAACAATACTGAAATTAATTGAGGCAAGTGTTTTTTAGTAAACAATAATATGTATTAGAATGAGACAAGTATAATTAAATGTTGTATCCTCTTCGAACTTGCCATCCCCTATCATGCTAACAAAGGGATGACTCATTCTAGTGTCTGTAGAGTTCAATGATCCTATCGTGACTATCGTTTTCTTAAAATTGAATCGGCCTCATTCCTTGCTTATTTTAGTACGTATATAATTCAATGGAAAATTCTACTCGTACAATTTAATTGACTAATCAGAACAGTAGGAATAAAGATATCCACGTCCCAATTGGCCAATGAGCTACTCGATCCCACGTGTGGGATTTTGAACGCACTCGTAAGAGATCGGACACGAGGGCGCTCGTGTTCCAGTATGTATAGAGGTTTATTTCTCTAAACTTTCCGCACAGTGTACATGAAAAATGAGACAGACGTATATTTCGCAGTTGATGAGAAAGAGAGGGGACGTAGAAAGTGCAAGAGGTTCAGCTACAGAGAACGAGGTTTAACGACATGATGATTCTTGGTCTGCTAGATGGAAACAAGAAATAATAATAATAATCATAATAATGATAATAATTAGTGAGTGTGCATAGAGAGAGGACAAGAATGCGCGATTCATCCTCTCCGTTGATGCGCTAAAGCTGCGCTTATCGCAGAACGGACCCTCTCCAAGTAGGACGCCACTTGTCATTGCTCGTCACCTTTCATGGAAAGTTATCAACCCGGACTTCCCGATATCGGACAGTGTCAAACGTGGTGCAATCGCACGTACTCGTGATCGAGGCGTAACAGTAGTAATGGCCGCGTCTTGACTCTCCTAGACAGAAGGCACGCGTGTCTGTCATGCTACGGGAGGACTAGACAAGCTTAAGGAAGGAGCAGAACCTGGGTGGTCTGGAGAGAAAGAGAAAGAGAGAAAGATAGAAAAATAGAAAAATAGAAAGACAGAAAGCCAGAAAGCCAGAAAACGAATTATCATCGCTCTCGTCATCGAGGCTCTCAATCTCTCGAGGCTCTCAATCTCTCGCTCCTTCCCCTCGAAGAAGCTGCGAATAATCGCTCCGGGCGCAGCAGAGTACAAATCGACCGCCGCGTAATATCTCGAGAGCCTCGTGTCGCCCGTCGAGGTGGGCGAGGCGTTCTCCGGTCCACGGCGAGGATCGCTCGCGGCGCGTGTGAGGGTGCACGTGTATGCGCGCGCGCGCGCACTGGACGCGCGCGTGTGAGTGAGCGCGTGTGTGTCGCGCGACGCGCGCGCGCGCGCGTGTGTGTGTGTCGCACTCTCGAGCGAGGAGCGGTGGTGCGTCGATCGCGCGATCGGCAGCGATGAGCGACGACAGGAGCGAGGATGATCCGATAATGGACCTCTGGTACAGCAACTGGGAGCAGCAGTGCGTCGAGGCGCTCGAATCCGAGCCCGACTACGAGAATCAGCTGCACAACGAGAAGGAGCTCTACTCGCAGCAGATGTGGACCAAGTTCCAAACCACCGCGTCGGCCATCGCCCAATTGTACAAAGGTGATTCCTACGTTCCCGCAGCGACGTATGTATCGCATACTTCCGACGTTACGAACCCCCCCCCCTTGGCCCCTGACCCCGACCCCGACCTCCCTCGCTCTTCGCGAGAGCTCGTCGTCGTCGGCGACCGCGTGGTCGTCTCTCTGTCTCTCTCTCTCTCGCTCGCTCGCTCGCTCGCGTCACATCCGCCCCTGGGTCCCGCGAAGGTTACGAGAACGATCCTCCTGATCCGCGTGGCTGGATCCCACGACTGGGCACGATTCTCTCTCGCGATCTCGACTCTTCGTTCTCGTGACCCTCGGAGCAGTTGTACGCTATCGATCCGAGAACATCCCCTGAAATTGAACCTTGAATTACCATTTTACAGACCGCACGCTGGGCGTCTCGTTATGGGTGCCCTTTCAGACCGCCGCTGGTACTGTAACATCGTTGTACAAAGGTGCGTGTCCGTCAGTTTTACGATCTCCATTGTCAACAATGACCCGTAGATAAACGCATGGCCATCCCCTCTTTCTTCACCTTCCCTTCCGCCATCTCCTTTTCCTTGAAACGCCGCAGCGCTTCGAAGCGATTGCATTTTGCGATCTTTGCTACGTTTTCCGCTCGGTTGAAGTGTGATTTATACTTGAAATATGACCGTCGTTTACGAAGCCGCAAATAAGCACTCGTAATGGCTGACCACGCTCAGGGTCAGCTGTTACTGATTGTGAGCAATAAATATAATTTTGCGACTAATATGATATCGAGAGATGTTAAAGAACGCTCGTGTCTTTTTCTCATTCTAAGGGATTTTATTCAAATATAAATATATAATTTTATTTATTACAATTTATTACAATTTTATTTATTACAATTTTGTTTAGTGATTTAATTGTAAGTTACACAATGTCTAAAGATAAAGAAAATTTTCGGCAAGTCATTGCAATGGATCTTGTATCAGTTATACTCGTATATATATTTTTGGCAAGCTATTATTATATCTTCTCATAGCGACGGTATAATGAAAAAGTCATTGTATAATATCATTCTCGCACTCATGTTCATGTCACTCTTTTTTATTCTTGCAAACAGAACACGCTTTTAAAGTAAGAGTTACATGCATCTGTCATTAATCAAAATTTGTTTTAATAGATTCGGTGGATTGCATGAGGCGATGCAGTGATTTAGGAGTAGAAATGGGAAGACAGAAACATTGTAAAGAAATAATGAATTGGGCTAGAAAAAAAAGACGTATGATTCGCAGGGAAGATCTTCTTGCGTATCTCTCTGGAAAGCCACCACCACCACCTCGGCCACATTCGCACAGGTTTGTTTTTGCTTCGTGATTTATTTTCAGCGTATTATTAAATTAGATTATTGTACATATTTTACGCTATTATGAAACTTTTATTAAATTAACAAGTAAATGAATAATACTGATTGCTTTTTTTAAACTAATACGACGCAATATTATAGAAGTTCACCTAAACCTCGTATGATGGTGTGTGGTTCCCCATCATCGCAAAGTCAAATGCCAAGTATGGTTATTGCTCCAGCACCAACAGCAGGCAGCGATCCAGACCCTGAGTTACACACATTTAGGGAAGCCATTGCATTATCTGGTATATTATCTCCCATCTTTTAATTTAATTTAAAATAATTACATTTCTCAATAAGTTTTTTTATATTTAATGATATAAATTGCTATGCTATTTATATTATAAAGTTGCAATATTTATTAATTCTTTCAATAATATCGATATTAAAACGTATAAAATTAAAAATTAAAATACAATCACGTTTAATTAAAGACAGATTTATATGAAACAACGCACCTGTGAGGAAAGTTTCCAAAATATTGTATCCTTCTAGGTTCTCCAGTGTCTCGACGTAGCGGAAAACAAGCCGAATTGTCAACTTTTATTAATAACGAATTAGCTCGGCATAAACGACCCGCTTCACATGACGTGGATATGGGATCACCCACGCACAAACGTACGCGTACTACACTGTAACGGCGCGCGATGCGTATGGTAGCTTTACTCCCTCGCTCCCTGTTGATTAATCGACCCGACTAATGACTAATAACTCCTCTACATAACTCCCGGTTATATGTTAATCATTGGAGGAAACCGGTAGTGGTTCACACTGCCAGGTAAGTACGTTGTATGTATCTCCGATAGCTTCTGCTGCCGATCTCGATATTTATCATGTTCAAAGTCTCTTAAAAAGTTATACTTGTACAGTTAGTTCTGACCGACGCATATAATTTAAAATAATTTATATTTAGAATCACACAGAATATGTATGTATATGTATATATATATTTGTGAGATGTTTATCTTGGCAATATATTTGCAAAATAATAGTTTACACACATAATAATAATTTACGCTAAATATGTTTATTTTTCTAATTATATTAAATTTTATCAAAATTTAGAAATTATATATATGTGTGTTTTTTATGTTTATGTTTATGTATACAAAATTACAAAAATGCAAGCGGAAATATGTTATGTTATATCTTAATATTGTTTAAAATATGTATACTTGATGGTTAATTAAATTTTTCGTGTGCAAAAATTTGTATCATCGAAATCATATTGGCGATCTGTAAATCGACTTACTAGAAAAATTATGATCAAACATGTAACTATTTAAAATGTTAAGTCTACATAAACATTTATACATATATTGATATGTATATTCAAATTTGCAGTGAATAATAAGCATCTTGATATTTGTCAATCAATTTCGTTGCTTTCTTACAAACAGTTAAAATTTTTAATAAAGAATGAATATTTTTATGCCAAAATTAATAAGTATAAATTTATGGCAAAATAGAAGAAAAATATTAATATAAAGTAAATTTATTTTAAAATATTTCTTTTCGCATTAAGGTTCCTGATTTTCTCATTGACATTACATTGAATTAATAATGTAGGAATGAAAAATTACGTGAATTTTTTTCTTGAAATATAATGAAATAAATTAATTTTTTATATGTTACCACTCGCATTTAAGAGCTAATATAGATTGGTAAAATATACTAAAGATCTTTCAATTCATGAATTAAAAATAAATTTTGGTTAGATACCATGAGAATGAGATATATTTTTGTTGGGAATGTAAGATATATGCAGATGAGTTATATATACATATTTACTATATAATAAAAAAAGTTAATTTCTATAGTAATAAAATAGTGATGTGTGTGTAGTATAACATTCTATTATTAGTAGACTAATATAGTATGTATAATAATAATTTTTAAAATAATAATATTTTTTATTAATATTATTGAGTACAAGTGTGATAGTGTATAACAAATTAATTTATTTTAACATATATAAGAAAAAGTTTCTGTTATTCACAGATTCAAATTTTTTATTTCTAAAATCATAATTTAATGTGACGCAGTGATAAAATAGGAGCCATTTTTTTTCAAATTGTTCATTATATATGTTCATTATATAATTGATTTTATAACAATAATTATTAATTATTTTAACTCATAAAAATTAAAATAATTATAAAATTTTCGATTTTTGTCATTTCAAGTTTCATTTAACAATTACCAAAATTAATTCATCTATTCTCTTATTAAAATATTTCTGATATTTTCAAATATAGTAAATTTGAACTTTTATTTTAGCTTTATATATATATGTGCACTTGTGTTATAATGTATGTATGTGTGTGTACATATGTATATATATATATATATATATATATATACATATATATATATACATACATACATACATACATACATAACACAAGTGTGTACATATATGTGTATATATGTGTGTACATACACGCGCGCACGCACATATATATACATACATACATACATACATACATATACATACATATATACATATATATATATATATATATATATATATATATATATATACACATACTATTTATTTTCGCTTGAAACTTATTTATATATAAATTTTTCTTCTGAACACTACTTTCTCATTTTATCATTATTATTATGAATATAAATTATTATCCAATTTTTTGAATTTTAATTTTGCGTGGTCAGACTCTTATGTTATTGAAATAATGACAAAATCGAAATGATAAGATTATTAATATTTCAAGAAAAATATAGAATATTTAAAATATTTAATAAAATTCATTTTTTCAACTCTATATGAAAAGCGTTATGAATATTACGAAGATATAATCGATAATATCTCTTAAAGAGATTCACTGTGAGAAAAAAAGTATAGAGTCTTGATTATGATAAACCAAATTTCTAGTATAAGAATTTCAAATGACAAGCAAGATAAAGGGCAAAATAAAAGGCAGGTAGGCACGTATGATTAATTTATTAACAAATCAATGTAGTGAGGAAAAAATGACGCAATAGTATAAATTTGATTTATTTTCTGTGTTGAAGAAAGAAGAGACCATCAAAATAATAGTCAAGCTTTTTACACTACCAACAAAGTCTACGTTAATGCAAAAGATGGATTTAACTCCATAATTCCAGGACATAAAGTGTTCACTCAACTTATGTAAATGTAGACTTTGTTAGGATAGATGAGATAATGGTTCCAATATATGCATACATACGTGTATATATGTGTACATATATACGTTTCATGTATTTATATATATATATATATATATATACATATACATACATACATATACTATATATCTAGCAGCGTATTTTATGAAACAACAAAGACGCTTAACGATTGTGCGTTTAACGTTTTGTGCCAGAGAGTGAGAGTCTCACACATATAAAGGTGCCCAATATAAAAGTGGTTGATTGTAAGTGTACATTATTTTTAGCTAATATGTCTCACATTGCTTCTATGTCTGAATTTTCAAAGATTTAAAAATCGATTTACATTATACATGACAAAAACTGTTGTGTATTTATAACGGCACGAAAGAGGTATGACAATAAAAATTTTTATTTTAATCTTAATTTAACAAATAAAATTGAAAAAAGATCTAAAAATAAACTTTAATAAAAGATGTTGATTTTAAGATGTCGATCTGAAGATGATTGATTTAATCTTGTGTGATTCTTTATTAGATGAAAAATAGAAAGAAAGATTAAAAATAACATTTCTTTCTAAAGCTTATTAGATGTTAAAAAAAGAAAAGTTTTGAAGAGCTTTTCAATGTTATATTATTTACTATTTTTTAATTACTAGAAAAATAGTAAAATAAAATTTTATAAATATCTTTTTCAGAGTTAACAATTTACTATTTTATTTTATAAAAATTATTATTTAATTAAAATTTATACATACACATATATATATATATATATATAAAACTTTGAATAGTTTTCCAAGATTACACACACACACACACACACACACACACACACACACACACACACAAACTGTGTGCGCACGTGTGTGATCTCGCATAACAATTTTCAATCATTGAAGAAACTTTAAAAATATAGGGAAATAACAACAATAATAGATAAAGAAGAGAACAACATGACGTTTCGATATTAACTCAAGAGAATATTTTGTCTCGTATCACGTATCATTGCTAATATAAATGATTTCAGATATGATAATTTATGTATAAAAATGAGAGACTCATTTTTAATGAGTTTACCTCATTTTTATTCATAAATCATCATATTAGCAATGATATGTGATACGAGACAAAATATTTTCTTGAGTTAATATCGAAACGTCATGTTGTTCTCTTCTTTATCTTTACATATCTTTGTTGATTTAATATGTCACAGAAAAAAATATCTTTTCTTGTCGTATCATATCATGGTTTACTGTACCGTACAGTGTTATGTCGTATAATGTGCATCAATTTTTTTAAAGCTCTTGATCTATTATTAAATTATAACAT
This sequence comes from Camponotus fellah, assembly GCA_030586385.1. Lineage (NCBI taxonomy): Eukaryota > Metazoa > Arthropoda > Insecta > Hymenoptera > Formicidae > Camponotus > Camponotus fellah. The sequence goes on along the minus strand of JAPIVC010000055.1, from coordinate 466,386 downwards.
CTGAAACGAGAAATCATATTAATATCTCCTAATTTTTTTATAAAATACGTCGAAATAAATTTTTAAATTAATTTTTTTGTTGCGTTTAATGACATAAATTGATAAAACATATCAAAGGTTCTTTTTCTGTTTTATAGATTAATAAGTAGTTCTAAATCTTAATTAAGTTTATAAAATTTATTTTCACTATAGAAATGTAGGGCATATACAAATGAGTTATACATACGTTTATAGTAGAAAAAGTTTTTAATTTGATATATTTTATCAATTCATATTTTCGAACGCACATGTATATAAGAGAAAGTTAATTAATTTATACGTAAAAAGATTCACATGTGATTTCTCGCTTCTGATGACATAATTTAATATAGCTGCAATAAGAAAGCAGAAACCTTGACTGCAGACAAGTCAGCAGAATCATTATTCGCGCTTATCGAATTCATTACGATTCGATTTATAAATGCAAGATTTATTTTCATAGCTTAATCGGTCTGCAATAGTCATACCGTTCTTTGAAAATTACATAGAAGTCGATTTCTATTTCATTTCTTCGTAAGATTATTCGAGCGTCGTTCATATGAAAGGAGCAAAAGCTTGTTCAGTTGTAAATATAGTATACGCTAATTACGATAAATATAGATATATCGCTAATAATTAATATCATTATTAATATTAACTACTATGCGATAGCTTTAATGATATTTATCAATGATATCGTGCGATCGGCAGTTAAATAAATAAAATGTCGAAGACTACCCTCAATTACATTTTTCTGAACGAGGTTGATGATGTCAATCATGAGGTCAATCTCGCATCAGTGAGAACATACAGCAACCGTGGAGAATTTATTTTTTGCGAACAAACCATTTACATGTCTATTGTATATGCAGATCATGGAAGGAAGGCATTTGCTTTTACGATGATGTAAAAAGACCGATTGAACAATTTGTACGTTTGCATCGTTCTCATCGTTTCTTCCTTCCAGCCGATTTCAGCTGTCGAAAATATTTTCTGTGTAAATGTCGCTCTTTTCGTAACTCTATGATAGAAGAAAGTAATACATTACTTATAGGTATATATCGTATGCGAAGATGCCATACTTAGGTACACTTTACCCATAAGCGAGCGCACCAAATTCGACAGAGTGATGTCGAGGCAACTCTACAAACGCACCGATCTTCTGTTTTCGTTTCCGTTTCATGTATTCATGATACTTACTTGACTGCATCATCGAGACATCTGTTCTTGATCGGTTAATATTTGGAAGAAATATTGTCGAGAATTATTTTCTCACATAAGTCGTATTTAGGAATACCAGTGAAGAATAGAGATTATTCTTTCGTTTACTTATAGCTTCTTACTCTCTTTACTTTCGAGAATTATTTGCGAACGTCGTGAGATAATTGTATGCTCCTTTATTCATTAGCGAATAGACAACTTGAACATTTCGTCGATGTAATTGGCATTTTCCCATCTTGCGTAATAAACTACCAGCGAGACGACACTTTGAGGTCAGCGAAAAAATTTTCCCACACATGTGAGGAGCTTTCCCTTTCTCATAGAATTATCTCGTCGGAAATCTGCGGGCCATTATAGGATGATATATCTACAGATACAATGTGCGCGTCGAGCAAATTTGAAATTGAAATGGTTTTGCGATTAAGATACAATTATAAGTTGAACGCACCGCAAACAAATATGTGTTATGTAATTTTGAAAAATTGTATGTATTATTTTAAAAGTTGTTTTTGTTAAAAATCGGTTTTTGATATATTTAATATTATAAAAATTATAGTTTAAAATTTGATAGTTTCGATAAACGAAGTTTGTACGAAATTATGTTGAATAATTTATGATGTAAGAGATATTTATATTAAATTGCGAAAAAATCTTCTTATGTTTATGAGTATAACGATATATTTATATGAAAATATGTAAATGTATAATAATGTAATGATGGAGAGACACGCGTTTAACAGATGTCTCTGAGAAACAGAGAATACATACTTGAAAATATAACGAAATCAATATAACAAAACCTCTTCTCCCCCGATGTAATAGTGTATTCATAAGCTAAAGACCGGAGATGAAGAGAGTGAGGAGGAATCACTTGTGTATTATATTCTTCATAATTATATTGTATTTCGTACATTCGTGACGCAAAGAAACGTATAAACGTGCGTTTGACGAACGTAAAAGCACCAAAAAATTTTTTACGAGCGTATTCTTTTTTGCTTCCTTTATTATTCCAGTGCACATTATTGCAAGTTGCATTGGTGTACTTTTGCGAGAATGAGTGTACGTGAGACTCTTGCACGAATATAACGCCTTGATTGGACGTGTGTTCATAACAAGGCGTGAAATGGTGCTGTTACTTTCTTGCGAACATAAGAAGCTTGTATATTTTTGCGCCTCTTGTTTGTAAGATAATCATTTACAAATAAATCACACGAGAGAAAAAAACTCCTCGTGGTCGTTTTCTTGCCCACGTTATGATTTTTTTCTGTCTGTGTGAATACAGATTATTATGTTTGCATATGTACATGTTGTTTATTGTTGTATGTTCGTTTTGTACATTTTCTGTTGTCATACATTCATTTTGTACAGCAAGATGTACATTTTGTACATCTTGTGCTATTTGTGGATATAATATGCATCATACATAATGTTACGAAGTTATATATAATACTGTAATCTAAATCATATCTTAGTAATTATCACTACTTTCCCATTTATATTTCAGATATGATTATAAAAGTTAAATTTTACTACACAATTATTGTAATTTAATAGATTGTCATTATTTAAAAGATACTAATCGATATTTATTGTCCATTATTATTGTTGCGTGGTCATCATTTTTTAAAAATAATTTATAAAAGATGGATGCAAAAGTCTTGATTATCATGCAGTGCAAAGTTCCTCAATAATATTTTAATATCTGATTTTTTTAAATGATTTAATATAAATAATAAGTTTTAAATTAATTATGGTAAACATTTAAAATTCCAAGTACAATGATATATGAAAATCTAGAGTAACTGTCAAGTTGTATTAGCAACATCAGTGGTACTATATTTTATGGCAGTATGTATTGAATTTTTGTTTCTTTATTATGGCATAAACTGTTCTATGGTCTATTCTATTCCATTTTATCTATTACTAATTGAGTACTTGGTTGTCCTTTTTTTCTGATTCTCAATATCTTTTTTTTAACGATTATTTACGATTATTATCATATATAATTTAGCTCCCAATAGGGTTATTTAAAATTAGTGTCTTAATATACAATATGGTAGTGGTGAAAAAAAATATGTTGATAGTACATAAAGATATAAAAACTAACAAAACTAATAAACTAATAAAACTATAAAAACTACAAGGCACACGAAGACGTTCGATATTAAGAGATTATCCTGATATATGATAAAAATTATACAAATATATTGATAAATATATAATATAGCGCTACCAATGTATGATCGCAAGTGATTGAATAATAATTTTAATAATTAATTTTTTCTTTTTTTTAATGATTTGTCCGATAAATTTTTGTGAAATTTTTTAATATCCCAAATTTAGAATTTTAATTTCAATTTTTGCATAAATCAATAATTACTTATCATACATTTGTAGATGGACGGATAATTTTATCGACAACAATATCCTCTATGGCTAATGAAACATACTTTGCTTATAATCTACTGTCCTTGATAACACTCTCTGGCATGCTTAGTGCTCTTTTCCGATTTGCGATTGCGTTAGTGAGTTTCCGTCTAGGACCGAGCGGAAGTTTAAGGGCTGCTATGTCAGTTTCGGTGAGCAGCATTAGAGCCTCCAGATCGATTTGCTCTGATTCCAGGATAGACTGTATGGATGTGAGATTATTGGCGACTAAAAATCTCTGCAAAGGTGTCCATTCCTCATCCGTCTCTTCACTTTCTGTTCACAGATCAATTTAATACACAATGTGATATCCCATTCTTGCGAATAAGACGCAGGAAGAGCGAAGAAAGATAAGATAATCGAGTATCATGTCGTTTTTTTTTTACAGAACATTATTTTACAGATTATCTATGAAGAGACCATCGTATTGTATATTCGAGTATTGTCGTTTTTTTTTTTTTTACAAAACATCTATTTTACAGATTATCTATGAAGAGACCGTCGTATTGTATATTCTTATTGTACTTTGTAAAATTTCATTCAACTTGCCTGAAAGCAGATCCTCGTCCCACGAACTTTGCCTGCGAGCCAAACTGCCAGCACTTCCGATGCTGATCTCTTCATTATGTCCATTTGGACTAAATTTGTTACTATTTATGGACCCATTTGTAGAACCGTTTCCAGAAAGATTACTGTTTTGTAATTGAACGTCCATCTGCGTGACCGGCAAGTTATCCAGCGTAGATGTTATCTGTCAATAAAATGACGATTCTAATACAATCAATGTCGAATAAATTAATTAATATAAATTAATTAATTTGTTCTTGCCACTTTATGATTAAATAATATTTTTAATTTATTCGTTGTATAATTGTTTAATTTGTTGCATATGATAAATATTTATATAATGTATTCGTTTAAAAAAATTGCGATTTTTATATTTCATATTTTGTTATTCCTTTTGAATCACTATTCAAATAGAATAAATAATAGTTCATTTCGTTGTGAAAGAAAACAATGGCATAATATTAAAATATATCGATTTTTACAGGTTGAACTTTTATAGCAAAGATAGTCATGTGAAAAGAGTTAGTTACATTTGAGATGAAGATTATTATTACAATGTGAAGAAGCGTATTAAAATAATTACAAATAAATGCTGCGTATATTATATAAATCTTTATGATTTAGAGTAAAAGGGAGAAATATATATCAGATATCTATTTAAAGAGAAGAAAAGAAAACATCTATTCATATAGCTAAAACTGTAAAAAGTAGTTTTTTCGATCATGATTTTTTTCAACTTAAACAATTAATATTAATTTTATCAGAGAGGCAAGAGGTCCCAGAATTATTCTAAATAAAATTATGATTTATAAGTATAAATAAAACTAACCGCCCTTCTGAAAGCCACAGAACCGAATCCAGGTCGATTGAAAATGCTGGCCGGTTCTTGAAGAAAAGCGGTGTCTTTTGCAATGTTCAAATTCTCTTCCTCTCTATTTTCCTCCTCCTCATCATATATCCTTTCACCTAAGAGATCGGGCGTGCTCTGAGATTTGCTCAGAGTACCCCATACATCGGAGATCTTCCCTCTTCTGCCTATATGTTGAGATTCAGTATCGTATGTGCCTACGTACATAACTTCAGAATCCCGTCGAACGCCAGTCAGGCTTCGAATAGATTTCTTTCCATTCATCTCAACCTACAATAATAGATACATTACGCACATACAATATTATAATTGGAATGTTATATCGACTTAATTTAAATTTATTAAATTCAAATCTATTTTTCATTAAATTAAGCAAAAAGAAATTATCAACGATTTTAAAATATGTATTTGTAATTTTTTTTTATGAAATAAATTTATAAATTGAACTCAAAGATTTTAAAATATGTATTTGTAATTTTTTTTTTATTTTATTGTTATGTCACATCAAAAGATAGGATTGTAAAAATTAATTTTATATCATTTTTAATTTTTTTTTCTTGGAGTTGTAAAAAATTAAATAATTTTTTTTTACCTCTACGACCTTGAAGTCGCTGGCGGCTTTCTTCGCTAACGCTTTCCGACATACCGTACTGCCGTGCTGTCTCTTCGTAGTGGTACCGACGATATCGCTAAATGTCGGCGAAGGTTTAATTCGGCCTTTAAAGGTCAATACGCCAGAACGTTGAGAATTCAATTCATTCATCGCCTCGGAGTCCGATCTAGCGCGATTCTTTATGAGTTTCTTCTGTTCCTTTTCCGCTCTAATTTCAGCCAACTTTTGTTTTTTCATGTACTCTTTCAGTCTGAACAGAGAGATATTCTTATATGATTGGTATTGAAATATCTATATATTTAAAATAGAAAATTTGTAACGAAAATAATAAGCAATCGATAAATCATCTCTGATTATTTCTGTGATCAGATAAATATAATATAGTGATATATATTTTTTTTAATATTACTGATTACTTTTTCATTCGAGATTGTCATAAAAATCGGGATTAATCGGGGATATTTAAGATTAATAATTATTTTGTAATTATATATACCTTTTCTCCGCATCTTTCTCCGCTTTTTCTCGGAGCAGACGACTTTTCTTACGACTGTTCAATTCTTGATCGGCCTGGGCGAGGTCTAGGAATTGCAAAATTCTCTCGCAACCATTTATCGCCGCAAGTTCTCGGGCGGAGTGTCGATCGATGTCCAATGACCAAATATTGCAACCAAATTTCACCAGGAATTTCACACAGAATTCGTGACCTCTCGCTGCTGCCAGATGCAGGCATGTATTACCGAAATAATCAGTCTTGTCCGGATCACCTCTATGATAAAATTATTATATTATGACTAAATGAATACGAGATAAATTTTTCAGATTTGAAAAAGAAAAGCATGTAAAATATAAATAAATTTAATAAATAATAATATAATAAATATATATTAAATATATATTATATTTAATATATAATAATATATATTAATAATATATTTAATATATAAATATATATTTAGCTCATCATAAAAAAAGAATAGGAAACATCTTCTAGAAAATTAATAAATTCTATTATTTTATATATGTACGCGTTAATGTATTCAAATAAGAGAAATATTGAAATTTAAAAAATTTCACACAAAGACGAATAATTAAAAATTAAAAAAATTAATTTCTACAAAATATTATTAAAGCTTCTCTTTAACATTGTTATTGTTATTGAAATAATTTTTGAAAACTTGTACTTGCGTACATATTTCTTTTTGCACATTCGTTAGCATCGATCTCTTGATAAGAGATTTTAAAATATTCGGATGCTTACGACTTCGTGAAATCTTATGGACTGTTTTGAATTATCCAAAAATCAAAAGAAAGAGGTAATTTATGGTAATTATTCCGGAAAAGTAATAACCTTTTCATTTCATAATTGTAAATGACGTGAATAAATATAATAGAAATATTTATTTGTGCGATTATATTAGAAGTCAATATTGAGATATGTTTTGTTTTATATTGGTTGTTTGATATTACAAATTATATTTATTCATTATATTTATTAAATTTTCAGGAATCTATTGGGATTATATTAAAAGTTTTTGGATGGTATGGATTTCCCGAAATTTTTTTGGCGATCGATTCGTTTCCGAAACGAGATAAATATTTCAATGATCGATTTCATCTCACGAATGGTGTATATTTATTTGTTCATCTATTTGTATGTATTTTTTATTTATGAGATATATATTTGTACAAATATTTTTACATACATCCCCGGGAATATTGTTATTTCTTAGTTTTTTAGTTATTTGACTTAATCTCTTGAAAATGTCAAGATTGCTCGGAATGTCATAGAAAGTCGTAGTTTGGAATTTTACGATGATCGTTTGTTCAATCGAATTGTTGTAAACAGATACGAGAATTTTCAGATCACGAATGTATAAGGTTTGTTGCGGCTTGTTTTATCGGATATGTGTTGTATTGTTTTTCATTCGATTGTGGTTTCCGCCATCGTACATTCGATGGACACCTGCAATGCGTGCTTCCGGTTCCGCATGTATATTATCATGCAGGTATAATAATAGGGCTGAAGGTTCGCTGACGGAATTTTCAGAAATAATGCAAATTGAATTGTCATTCTTATTGCTGTATAATGCACACTCTCTCTAGAAAATATATGATATAAAAATATAATATAAAAGTAATTATATTGCCGAGGATATTGTTGAAATTCATTTGTGATAGAATTCATTTTACTTTTGTTGAAATTCGACGAAAAGTAATTATATTGCCGAGGATATTATTGAAATTCGTTTGTGATAGAATTTATTCTACTATTGTTGAAATTCGTTTGTAGATAGAATTCATTCTACTAGTATTTCCTGATTAATGTTCGTGACAAACGAAAACTTTTCTATAATCGAAGAACTATTTTATCGTGGAATTTTTCTATATTTTGGAGTTTGGACACGAACGGAAGGTCCTCACATGTTCGTTGAGCACTGCTTAAACTATTAATTAAGCACTATATACTACTACTGTCGTGTTCATGGGGCACGACGACCTCGTGCTTGATAGGTACTTGTGTTTCGTATGAGTGGATAAAACACAAAGTTAAATACGTATGTTCGGCTGAATATATTCTGCTTCGATTTCGCAACTTATAATGTAATCGTGTTGATGCACGATATTTATTATTTTATTTTCGTTTATCACAATACGAGAGAAATGTTAATCTTATACACTTGATTTGCAATAATCAAATATGTTACGCGCAATCAGATACGAATATCTTGCTACATGCATTAATTATCAATGTAAAATATGATGTTGATCACATTTATTCATAATTATAATATAAAAAAAAGATTAAGCTTGCATACCCCCTGGTGACCAGCAGTCTCAGGGCATCTATGTGACCTTCGAAGGCTGCCCATAATGTTGGAGTCATTCCTCCTTCATCTCGCGCATTACAATCCTTTCTCGTAGCTTCTTTCAGAACGTCCAATGCTCCTTCTCGGGCGGCCCTTTGACAAAGAGAAGTCTATGCATTATATCGTTTTTTTTGTTCGATCAAGTGTTCTTATTGTTAATTCAGTTTCTTAAGTTCGCAGCTGTATTAAACATCAAATATTAAGATTTATAAAAAATTATGTCTGCAAGAAAATGAAAATGCGATATCTATTGATGTTTATAATTTTTAATCATCAAGTTATATGTATATTTATTGTATAATTATTATTTTATAATTATAATATTATAATTAATAATTATATAATTATTATAAAATTATAATTGACATCTTTTTACGTTTCAAAATATGATATCGTGAACTTTTGTTATCGTGCAATCTATTGCAGTATCTTATCTGATTTAAACCATGTTGTTACTTTAATTATCATCACGTTTCTTAAGAAAAAATCGCGGATTTTATCATGAACAGAACAACTCCGCGAAATATGCATATCCATGTTTCTTAACACCTAATTATTCGCGGCATGTTGCTCGTAATATTTTAATTACCACTTAAGCTGCTTGCATTTTACATTAGCAATATGAGCAATTTGTATTTTTTTCCTTTTCAATTAAGGAAATTTGGTTGAGGCAAATATATACGATTTGCGAAGATAATAGGTACTTTCAATTTACCGATGTTTACAAAAAAGTATTTTAACGCATTAGCGAGTAGGTATTATTTCCTGGGGAAGAAGTACTTCATTAATTATAACTTCATCAACATAAATTATAACATTAATGATCTCGGGTTGCAATTATAATATCGTAATAAAGAAGTATGAAGTAATAAGCTAAAATTATATCTGTGTGTGTGTGTGTGTGTGTGTGTGTGTGTGTGTGTGTGTGTGTAATATATCTTAGTATTCATGTTCTTTGATATTAATTCCTCAAAATTATAAACGCTTAAAGCACATTTTTTCATATAAAAATTTTATACATTCTGTGTATGTTATTTTGCAAGATCCAATAATCGAAGTTAATTTCACAAACTTTATTGAGATTAAATAATATTAAATTTGATTAATTCACACATATTTATTATAATATTTCATTTATTTAAATTAAATATTGAAAATTGAGAAGTTTTAAAATGAAACACTTTTGTAGATAAAAAGTTTCATTAAGAAGATAACTCGAAATTCGATAAGATAGCTGTCGTAATAATTTTTCGTGCCGTATATTGTTTGTAAAATTAATACATTAGTCATGTGATGATGCATACTGTTTTTTGCGAGTAAAAGTTGATAGAAACGCTTGGAATTTCTACATCTGATCTGAACGATAAATTTTCCTGATGAATGAAATAAGAGTTCTTTGCATAAATTCCGCACGCGCTCTGTCGATGCACACGATGTTATAATAAAACAGTCCATGATCACGATTATGATGCATTTGTAGAGATAACTATATTCGAAATTTATTATTTTTAATTAAGCGTATCTTTATTTAATAAATCCTGTGCATTATTTGAGATTATTATCGTCCTTTTTATTTGTTTAATATTAATATAAACGTTGTTAAAGTATAATATATTAATTATCGTGTTTTATTGAAATGTATCTCTATTTTAAAACAATTTATTACACATCATAATAATTATAAATGTCAAGAAAGAGATGAATTTTTCTTAATCTTCTCTCATTCCATCCCAGTTATTTACTACATCTTGATACAATTTTATTAAGGTGATAGACCTTATTATTATTGATTATATATGATTATATATAATTATAATTGCTTTTTTGGATAAATTATGTAATTAATATTTATACGTGTAAATCGCCAATTATGTATAATGTAAAAAATATTTCAAGACGTAACATAAATTTTAATTCTTATTTATTGCAATAGTTAAACTATCAAATTTTTTCTTAATCAATTGAGATTTAAATGTTACATTTTTAATATAAAAATAATAAAACAAATTGTTAAAGGAAAAATTTGATTATATATTCTAAGATCTATCTAACTCGCAAATTTTCTCAACGTTGCGTTTATAACTTTAGATGTACTTAATCGTTCTGTTTCTCCTTGTATTATCGAATTGCTTCGCACGATCAGCGTATAGTCAGACTCGGAGATTTTTTTTCAATCGCGAGGCGAGTACTTGTTCCACGACATTTCTCTCTTCACTTTCCGGACCTCAGGACAAGTCCTACGTGGAAGCGCGTGTATATAAAACAGGAGCAGAGAAGAAGAGGAAAGAAAGAGAGAAAGAAGGAAAGAGACGGCGGGGAAGGGAGGGCGGAGAACAAGAGGGAGAAAGAGGGAGAAAGAGGGAGAAAGAGAGAAGAAGCACATTCTCGATATGCAATTCTGCATACACACACGTACACAAATTCTGAAAGAAAAAAGAAAACATAAAAAGAGATCTCACTCACTTATGAAATCGCTCGAATGACATTTCGCGTGTCCGTTCGTTGTTTCGCGGATCCGGCTATCCAGACAACATTGTTCGTAATTTGAAATAACAGCGCGCGTTTTTCGCGAATCGAAGAAAATAAAAAAAAAAAGAAACAGTATGGCGATGCGGAACGATATAGCATCGAAGTGAAGCGTCGTGCCGAGTATTGCGTCCGGCAATGTACTGTTCGAGCGAGCGGCAAGTTACACCTGGGCCGCCAGACTGTGGCCTCCCTCTCGTTCTCCATCCTTCGGCTATCACGTTTCGCTCTGCTGATCCGACAACTTTACCTCTCTCGCTCGCGCGATACTCCAGACGATTTGCCACCTGCGCTGTTCGGGGGGCATCATCCGCCACCTGAAATTCCTTTCGTGCAACTACACATGAGTCACAATGAACGGTTCGGATTCAATTATTCAAATTATTTGCACGAGAAAAGTTTCACTTTAATACTCTTCTCGTAAACTTTATGACGAATTAATTTAGTTTAATTAAAAAGAAGAATCATGTGTGTACTAACATAACATTTTTATACACATTTTGCGTGATATATTTTTACATTTTTTGCAAAAAAGAAGAAAATAATTATATTTAATGCAAATTCTTCGCGTAAATTATAAATAAATTTACTTTTAAAATGATAACAAAAACTATTGCTTTGATTATATTGTTATATTCATTCTTTCCGTTATATTAAGTATGAAAGTTTTTGAATAGTAGTTTAGAAATTAAAAATTAATTTTTAATTAAAAATAATTAAACAGCGATTTTTCTGTTTATGGCAAATTATTTGCCGCGTATTTATTGCCCCATTTGATATTATATGAGTGTGCTTTATACATTTTAATTGGCTAGCCAGTTATTAATTTACAAAATTTGCATGATTTCCCCCTTTTTATCCGTTCTACATTAAATTTTATTAAATTCTATTTAATTAAATTCTAATAAAAAAATTCTAATTTAATTCTAACTAAATTTTACATATATTGTTTATCATCACGATGTGAAACATATAATTACTGAACTTTAAAGTTTACTAATTGTGTTTCATAAAATTCGCGAAGAATTAAACATACATTATATAATTATACATGACTTTTTCACGATGACTCATGTTTGTTTTTTATGTAATTATTATATTCTGATTATTTTTCGGTGCATATCGTGCGTAAAACATTGATTTATCGCTTCATGTGTTTCATGTGAAAAATTGATCGCAGATAAATTCTTTACCGACAATTTTAAGGTCCCATATCGTTAGTAATAGTAACTCTCCATAGGTAGTGCCATATGTTCGTTTAATGTTAATTTCATTCATTGTTTAAACTAAATAGACATCCAAATATAAATTTTGTTGCTTTTTAAATTAGTTAGTTTGAATTGCACATACATAAAAAAAAATATAATCCATATAAAATATTTTATGTATATAAGATCCAAACAATATGAAGTCAGATTGATATATCGTGTTAAAAAGGACATCTAATGAATTAAAAATGAAATCATATTTGCACGCACGCACAAAAATGCTTTATTAAAGGATCATAAGAAATCATGAGTCTATGACGAAATTATAACAATAAACATTAAACTCTCGGGAGACATGTAAATAATAAATGCATATATGTATATTTGGAAAAGACGCAATTATTATTGGTCTAAGAGTGTTTTTTTATTGATATTATTACATCAATTAGCATGCAAGAATTACATTGACTTAAAAATTTTACACTGATGTTTATCTGCTTCAACATGTTATGTTCATGAACTATATATGAGAACCATAACTGTATGCGTTGGTTGCACTTTGTGTACAAAATTTTAAACTCCAAAAAGATATATTGCTGCGGGCAATCGTTAAATTCTTCAAAAAAATTAAAATAATTTTAGTATTTGATTGTATGTCGCATCAAAAATTATTTAAATCATTTATACTTTTCATCAATGTATGTATTAATTAAACTATCAATGTAAAAGTTCACATAAATTAATCTTTTATTTTTATATGAAAATTGTTATCAAAATATTAAGGAGAATATTATCTTTTCTTAGATTATAAAGATTTGCGTAACGTTAATGCTAATACACTTTGGAATGCCTTAGGCAGTAAGATTTATTAACAAAGTTTTTCTTTAATATAATTAAGTTTAAAAGATTTAACTTTTTTGTCCGTCGTATGAACAAAAAAAAGTACATATTATATTTTATTTTAAGAATGTCTTTTATTTTTATTAATTTTGACAATTTCTATTTTATCATTTGTCTAGTTATTTCTTCAATTTTAATTAGATTTGCGTTGATCAAAGTCTTTCTTTAACATAATAAAGTTTAAAAAAATTTAACTTTTGATCGTATGCACAAGGAAAAGTGCATATTATCTTATTTTAAGAATATTTTTATCTTTATTAATTTTGACAATTTCTGTTTTATCATTTATCTATTTACTTTTTCAATTTCAAATAGAATCGCACTGACCAGAGTACATTTGCAAGAAATATCACTCATAGTACTTCTTATTAAATTACATCTTGATCACAGTTCAATTATGTTTATTCCATTAAGTATGAGATATATACTTTATTATATTTATATTTGCTTTAGAATAGTACCTGCTGATACAACTTAATATTTTATTATGTAAAATTGTTGTTTTTATAAGTATATAAGCCATTTCAACAAGAAGTTAGAAAATTATGAAAGACATTACCTGATTAATTGTTACATCTCTGGTAAAAAAATACCAGATAGTTTTAAGAGAAATACTGCTATATTTATATTTATTGATATCGAATTTATTAATTTATTAATCAACAATATATTGCAATAATTACATATTTTTCATTACCTCATCTTTTATTTTTTTATATTTAAAACCAGTGGCAAAGATTAATCGTTTGAAACAAAGATTAATCATTTTTTAATTAATGGATTTAAGATTTAAACATATATTAGATCGTATACAAGTAATTTCAAATATATAACATAACATATAATTTTTGATTTTAATTTTAATAACAGATTTTGCCAATTTATTTAAATTGTAAATGTATTTGAAATAAAAAGTCTTATCATGAAAATTAAAAGTTTATCTAAAAAAATTTTAATTTCATATTTAACTATTAAGATTTAATTTTGAATACTATAAAATAATAAAAGTTCAAAACAAAATTTAAAAAAATTTAGTACTTTACATAATACTTCACATTAAATATTTTGGTAAATATTCTGTTTAATGGAATAATGAAATACGACTTGAACATATGTTGTCAAAATTCTGTCCCGAATAATATCCAAAAAATTTTAGTCGCCGCTCATTTATTAAAAAATTATTCCGAGTGTTTCTTTTCTTGTGATTTTTTCGTGTTCTTATCAATTTCTTGCTTAATTATCTTTCTTATTTCTCTTTATCTTTCTCTATTTCTTACTTATATATATATATATATATATATATATATATATATATATATATATGATATCGGGACATCGTGATGTCTCTCGAGATATTTTTTTTATTATTTAACAATTTTGCTCACACAAATAGGAAATGTCGATCTTTCGAGCATGCCCGTATTTTTATATTACTAATACAATCTTTTGTTCGCGCGCTGAATTGTTAATAAAAAAAAAAATCTCTCGAAAAATTAGAAATCAATTTGCAATTTCTTAATTTGTTCGCAATTTATAGAATATTATAAAACCTCATTTTTAAATAATATGTATTGGCAAATAATATCTATGTTTATGTAATTTTTAGAAGAAACTTTTTTAAAGAAATCTGAAATTAAAATTGGAGAATTTTGCAAGAGTATGGAAGTTTTATCCTATTGATAGAGAAAAAAATAAATTATAAATGATGATTTATAATTAAATATAAAATCTTAAAAGATAATTCTGTTCATATCGAAATGAAGATAATTATTATTATAGTATGACATAGTTTGAATTATATATTTTTTTCTCAAAATAAATAAATTTCTTAAATGCAAGAACATATTTTTTTCAAATCAGAGTATGGAGTTTAATTTAGAGATGGAAAGATAATAAATGAAAACATATATTTACTGAAAATGCGATTATTTAGCTATATTTATCAAAATTATCGAGCATAGTATTTGAAATAATGAGATTTTATTGCATGAGATTAGTAAAGACAGAAAGTAGAAAAAGTTTACTGACACTTAAGTATTCGATAATGGAGGCTTAAATTAAAATGATTGTAGTTTTCGTCGAGTTATTACATTTCTCGCTATTGGGTTATAAAAATATATTACATATGCGGGACTGCGCCGTCATTTAATCAAGAACAATTGTTCTACGTTACTAGATACTATTTAACTATGTCCCACTTCGCTGAAAACTTTGTGTTCCGCTTTTCATTCAGTGAGTCTCTCAAACAAGAGATTTTTGAGTTTATCGCATCTGTTGAATGCATATATGATATTATACATGATGTCGTCACGTATTACATTTGATGAAGGAGCACGAAATAGGCCACAATTTCGTGTGCAAACGCATTAACAATAGATTGGAAGAAATCTGAGATCTATAAATGTTCAGTTTTCATACATATGTTTCGCTTTAAGAAGTGCTTTATTGACTTTAAGAAGAGATTTAAAGATACTTTTGATGACGTCATTAGATTCATAGATCCATATTAATTTAAAGATTATCTGTATTTCAAAGATTCATTCGCGCGCGCGCGTCATTGAATTTTTCAATTTTTAATAACATTAAATATGAGCTATTTCTAATATTTATTCTTTACAATAACATCTCTTGATAATGATTTAAAAATACAAAATAAAATTCTGCGAAAATCCAATTTGCGAAAAGTATTTGCAAAATTCAAAATTCAATAAAACATGAATATAATTCACATGGGTATAAGAGAAGAAATTTTATTTTAAATATGCAAAAAAAGATTTTTCTATTTTTTTTCTAGAATCTTTCTTTCTAGAATATTTTTTCAAGAATATTTTACATTTTAGAAATTAATCCATGCTTTGTTTGCATAAAAGAGAAATGTATTTTTTATTCAAAGCATTCTGTTAAAAATGCAACAATAATTAGAAAAACTGTCGCATATAATTGAACTTTGTATAATGAAAAGTATAGAAATGTCCACATTTCTGTCAAACCTTATATAAAAGGTCTTTCAAACTTGCCACGAGAGAAACTATTTAAACTATTTAAGTCTTTTTGAGAAAAACACGACAATATTTTTTAAATATGAATAAATTAATGAAATAATGAAATAATGAAATTCAAACATAATGAAAGTATAATATGTACATGTATGAGCGGATTTGCACAAATATAAAATAAATATAAAATAAGTAATAGATATTAAGAAAAGATAATGTATAATATTGACATCAAAAATATCTTTAATTTATCTTTCCATTATCTAATATATATTTTATTGGGATTCATAACCTTTCTTTAAAAAATGCCTTTCAGCTCAAATATATTCATATTAAAAAAATCGTAGTAATTCTTTTGTATAAGAAAAATTATACTTAGTATTGCATATAAATAAACATATACAGTCTTCTTATATATCTTACGTAAAACAACGCACGTACAAATATAACTGGTTAATATATTCTTTACAAGAATTTTTTTAAAACTAAACTTTGCACAAATATTTATTATTATGAATATTATTATTATTATGAATATGCAGGTTTCTATATATTTTATACACTATTTTACATAAATGCCTTGCTAGATTTGTAATAAATTAAAATCGATTCGATTAAAAAGTAAAACATACTTAAAAATTTATAATAAATAACATTTTCTTATTTACTTGTACTTTTTTCACAAAATTAAATTGTTATTTAATTTCTTTTTTCACATTAAAACAAGGCATTTTTTTCCCTTCTTATTGCAGTATTTAGAGCTGAGAACAAGTGTCGTATCTGTGATCATCTGTATTTATAAAGTACATTGTTTTCGATCGTTCAAGATTCATTTTGAATCATGCTACATATTTCTCTGATTTTCTCATTAAGTTGACGCATCAATGATCGCTCGAACAAGTTGAAATATTTACAAGTAAAAGTTGTATATTTTTCCTGTTACAAGTACAAAAATCTCTTCGGTATGATTAATCACGTTTATATTTCAACAAATCTTATTATATATATATATATGTATATGTATAGATCAATTACCATCTATGTGCTACGTCAAAATTTGTTGGTAACAATTATTTGTCATCAATATTACACGCTTGTTACCTTCGTGCGAAAGGTAATGCGAGATGCCGATAAAAAATGATTGTCTCGTTACAAAACGCAATTCGTACGTGACTCATTATTATTTATATATGCCGTGTTTAAATCTTAAGTTGTTGAGCATAATTGCAATCAAAGACGATCGATTGACGATCCGCTAAACCCTTGTATAATCCTTTTCAATTTGCGAAGAAATATCGTCAGCAATGTTGCATGCAACATCAGTATCTTTGCTTCACAAATTATTATTTTTTCACGATGATCTGAATCCGTAATCCTCAAGGATCTTTTCTATTTTCTCTTCATATTTCATCGTCTTCTATGTACAAAGTCGTTTCACATTTTTCGCTATCGATCTGTATTTTCTGATCAATTATCATTTGCGAGTCTACATCTTCGGCAATTATTATGGGATTTTGCCCTCGTAACATCGTATTTGTCCTCTGACTCATCGATCTATGCGATTCGTGAGACGTTTCCTCATCATCTATTGAATTTTCTATGTCGATCTCCGTGACGTTTTCCAGTTCCGGTTCTTCGAGTAGCATGTCAGCCTCCGTAGGTACGTCGCACGACGATAAAGCGCCTGCATTCGCTTCCTCGATGTCTACTACGTGACTCTCGTCAGAATTGTCGGCATGGCTTTCTTCAGTATCGAGGGATACCGTCGTAAAGTACTTTGGATCGCAATCGGAACCTTCTACAACAGCTTGAGTGTTTAACGAGTGTCGACTCGACTGAGAATCCTTCGAATGCTTATCGAAAGATCGTCTTCTATTGTCATCCGATCTGGAATGATGCAGCTTAGGGTGACGCGATTGTCTTCGCAAGTTCTCTCCACTGCTCGTGCGTGGAGTCATTTCCGTCTCGTCGAGCATATAACGGGTACAATCGACGCTGAATCTTTCTACTGAGAGTTTCCTATAAATTTAATTAGAAAAAGGACTTTGTCGCTCGTTTTGATAAACACTTGAATGTAATTAGACATCTTTGTGTAGATTATATTTTATTTTTGCAATGTGTACAGGAGAGATCAGATTTATATATAAACTAAGCAAGCTGCGATTTAAAGCTTCATATCGAATGCAATCTTAAAAAGTATAAGCAAATAATTTATTTTTAATTTAAATATATTTTTATTATAACTTATTAAATATATTATTTTATTATAACTTACAGAGTGTTACAACAAATTCAAATCAGAAAATAATAGCAGAATATATAATTGCAAGCGAATATATATGCGAATTATTGGAAAAGCAAGTAATAAAGTAATTATTATTGTAAAAGATGATATAAAATTCTCGATTACCTGTAATCTCCTCTGCGAAAATCAGGACTTTTTCTAAACTCGAGACTAGCCTTACGGTATCCTAGCGAAGTTCGATCGAGGCGACGATCACCGCCGATTCTATCGAAGGACATTTTACGGAAGTTCGGCGACGAGATTTTCCGGAAGTCTCGCGGCGAGGCCTTACTAAGTTCTCTTGATACTGCCGTCAATTCTTCTAATAATCTCAAGTCTATCGAATTTCTTTTTCTTGGCACAAAGTCATCTGGATATCTATAGGCACCTGAGTGAAATATCTATAATTATTAATCTTTATTTATAGACCTTTTTAATACGAACAACTTTATCTAAATGAAAAATAATTTTCCTAATTTATAAATGTGAGAAATCAAACTTAAAATTCAATTGAATAAAGTATAGTATGTATTTTTGTATTTAATATAAAAGGAATGAATTTGAGAGAGATTTCTTTATAATTCTTAAACCGAATAACAACAGCAAAGATATTTTCTTATTTGGAGTATTTCTGCTAGTGATGTGATTACAATAACGATATCCGAGAGCCATCATATATTTAAAATAATTTATATTCACCTGACAATTTAGGCGAATGTACGAGAGTCGGTGGTGGTCGTGCAGCTTCGTCCACTTCCTCGACATCCTCTACTTTTGTCTGACGAAGTAGCTGATGTCGTCTTGCCGTATCGGATCGATCTTTCACTTTGAGCGTAACAGGACCTTTATTTGGAATATGCAGATCCATCGCCATCGAGACTTGACTACCACTCATCTTTTGATGTTCCAGACTCTCTCTGCTAACCTATTAATTATCGGAATAAGTTTCTATTGGCTATTTTCAATTGAAATCTGAGAAAGAAACACTGAAGTAAAAAAAAATAATTAAAACTTGTCGAAATTTATATTTCAAACTCTCTTTCCTTCTCTTTTGAGAATTTTATGATTTAAAATGGCATAATTTGTAGTTAAAAATCCCCCTTTTTTTAAGTTTCATGAAAGTGATATAAATTTTATAATTAAATAATTAATATAAAGTGATTAATATAATTAATATAATTAAATTAATAATTTCTACGATATGAAAAAAAAAACTTGACAAGATAAAATTTATAAGCTTCCCTAAAAATTGAGGCTTTATTATTATCTTTCAAAACATAGATTTTGAAATTTATTAATTTATGCTGAATACACACCTGATGCGGGCTATAGCTCGGATTGTCAACCGAAAGAGCGTGTCTCTGCAGCAATTCTGGATTCAATAGCGAGCAGCCTGCATATTTAGGCGATCTTCGACGTGGTGATTTTTTATCAACTAATGTTGGCGCGCTCGGGCTTTTCTTTATGGAATGCGCTACGCCTTTCTCCCGTAAATCTTTCGAAAATTGCATAAATTCCGCTGTTAACTGTTTCCTGGAAACTTCATGCGTGCTGGGACTCGGGCTGCGATTTACTCTAAACAGGCCCAACTGATGATCCCACTTTGTTGTCTGGCTTGATGTCGATCTTCTATTGCGCTGGCTTTTTGGGCCTTTTAACGTCGATGCTTGATTGAAGCGATAACGAGCTGGTACCACCTTAGCCGCACTGTCACGTGCTTCGAAAGTCATCACACAGGCAGCTACTACGATGAAGCCTGTGTACATCATTATTCATTTGTGATATGTGTATGACAGAATATAATTATGTAAATTTTACATATAAGTTACATAAACGTATATCATCAGATTTTAGATTTTAATAATTATACTATTAATTAATTTTTAATATACTATTGTTAATAATTATACTATTAAACAATTAATAATATACAATTAATTAATTAATAATTATACTATTAATAATTAAATATACAATTTAATTGTAAGTCAACGCAAATTTGAAAACAAATTTTATATAACTGAACAATTTGTTGATGTCAATATAATAATACAAAATAAAATAAGATAAAAATTTAATATGGAATAACATATAATAATAAAAACGAAATTTTGAATCAAAAATGAAATTTCATTTTATCGCGATTGTTTCTGTAACATATATAATTTGATTAATTCAATAATTGCATATGATTATTTTATCCAATAATTACGTAATTATTATTATATATGAGATAATATTTTTTTATAATTATGTTATTATTTATTATTTGAGATAATAAAAAAAACGACGTTGTTTGCATGCATAAATTAGAAAAATTATAAAATATTTTAAAAATATTTTTTCTTTTAATATAAAAATATAAAAATAAAATGTATTCGTACATATATGTATGTACAAATTATATATGTATAGCTCTCTATATGTCACGCGTTTATCTAAAGTTTCTAATAACTAAGTCTGGAACGTGAGCCTCCATAGCTCAGGGGTTAGAGCACTGGTCTTGTAAACCAGGGGTCGAGAGTTCAAATCTCTCTGGGGGCATCTATTTTTTTTCTCATTTCTGTCGAATATTTTTATTTGACCGTGATATCACAATATATTGCACATTTTTTTCGCGTTTCATCTGCAATTTTCCACTCTATATACACTCTCATATATCATATCTGCTCTACATACGTTATATTGTTCGATGTTTTTACAACTTATTGTCGTTTTTCAATCTTGGTACTTTGATGCAAAATTAACACATAATGTGTAGAATTGTAATTTTATTCTGTAGAATTATAGCGAGAGAAATACATTAGTATATATAATAAAGATGTTATTTATAAAAGATTATATATTATAAAAAATTAAATAATATATTTCTAACACACATAAAATAAAAAAAATACCAAGTATGACATATGTATTACATATATATATATATATATATATATATATTAATTTTAATAAACTAATATTAAATTACGGAAAATTGTAGCGTTAAATTATCTTGATTTTTATTAAAAAAAATATATGTATTAATTTTTTTTTATTTTGAGGAGTCCTATTTTGAGGAATATAAAAAATTGAGAGCATTTCAATTTTAATATAATTTTTCTCTCATAATGTTATTACATCAAAGTAATACCAATAACATTAATACATATGTTATATGTTACGTAATATTACATGCAATTATATGTTGTGCATCACGTCGTAGAAAATGTTTATATACATTCTGGGACAGTGTATCCATTTATTATTGCACAGTTGTATTATTTCAAAGAGATCAGTGTCGTATAATTAGTAGTTGCTCAATCGAACAAGTGTATTGTGCTCATAAATTTTATGTGTGCAATGTATATTATTGTTACCTCCCAAGCCCATAACGACTGGACCGGCGTAGCTCAGATTATTCAGATGAAATCCGCGAGATTCATTCTTCACTTTTACCGTGATGTTACCTCTGATCTCCTGCGCCACTGACAGTTGATCTGCATAATATCCTATTTAATTAAACGAGAGAAACGCTCTTATTTCATGTTCTATATATATATATATATATGTGCAATTATTGAATGGGGCGGGATATATAAATAGAATTAAAATATAAAAATATATCTTGATATATCGATTTAAGTATTATTGGGATATATATATATATATATATATATATATATATATATATATACAGAATGTCCCAGTTATCTTCCGTCATCTTTCAAAGACAGATTCCTGAAATCATCTGAAGACGATTTTTCCTCAACGAAAATGTCGAGGCTAATAATTTTCGAATTATAAGTGATTGGAAATAAGAGGTTTTTCGTAAACTAAGCTTTGTAGAAATAAAATATTAACAAAATCACATTCTTCGATTAATTTTAAATATAGTTTACTTTAGTTGAGTTTTAATTTAAGACTTAATTGCAAAGATGTGTGACAAAAATCGGGAAAATGCAAAAAATGATGGTCTTCATTGACATTTTCGCTGAGGAAAAATCGTCTTCAAATGATCCCAGGAATCTGTCTTTGAAAGATGATGGAAAATAACGTTTTATAGAAATATTACGTGACACTTTATATATATAAAGTGTCACGTAATATTTCTATAAAACGTTATTTTCCATCATCTTTCAAAGACAGATTTCTACAAAACGCTAACAATAAATAGATTCTTCTAATTCGATATATCAAAGAGTATTACCATACATTAAGATAAATAATATTTTTCGGTTAACTTTGCCTTCTTTTATGTCGCATTTATTCTACTTGCAATATAAAGAAAAATTGATTAAAAAAGAAATTTTTTCATGTATAATATATATCGAAAGATATTTTGATATTCAATTAACGAGAAAAGGAAGCAGAGTCAAACTTTCTACAATAATCTTAATATCTACAGTCCAATATTAATAATTTCAAAACACCCTCAATTAAAAAATCAGATGTGGCAACGATTTAATATTTGGATATTCAAAAATATTGGCTATATAACGCTGTGTTATATAATGTGTGTAATTGTTGTTAAAAAGTAGTATCAAATCTAATTTAAATTTTCTCGATTCATGCATATAAATGTAGTAAGCAGTCTCTGCAAGCTTACGCATAATAAAGAAAAAGATTAGTTATTTGCGGTCTGTTTTAAATATTACAATATTTAATTATGAATTTATAGATATATAGATATATAGATATATTATAGATATATAGATTTATAGATAGATATTAGAAGTATATATATATATATATATATATATATAAATACAAATATATTAGAATATATATTAATATTATAATATATTAATATATAAATATATTAGAATATATATTAAAATATATTAGAATATATATTAAAATATTTTCTATTTATTTTTCAATCATTGTGAAGAATATTCTACTAATTTCAAATCTGTGGCATTAAAAGTGACAAAAACTAGACCACAAAAGGTTAATCTTACGATAATAAAACACTCTTTTTGCCTCGAAGCAGATAATAGCTTAGAGATTAAGACAAAATGGCGTATGATCGAATCGTATATGAAAATGATGTTGAATTTATGTAATTCTACTCACCTATAGTCGCCATGCAAGCTCCTAAAAGCATTAGCAGTAGCCCAATTCCAAGAGCTTTACAGGCGTGCCACAAGCACCGCGTTGTCACCTTGCCTCTCACCACCTGTTTGATTTAATTATAACATAACCGCCATTTATAACTGTTAATAATCTGGATGGTAGTCCAGTTGTTTATCAGCCGCAGCGGCACAAACAGATGTACGAGTGCGTTTACATGGTAAATCGATAAATCAATTACTATGATTTAGGATGTAACATTTAGGTGTAATGGCATAGTAACGCTTCTCGGTGCTGCTCACCATGAGCGATATATATATAATTTAATGCAGTCATTTACATGATATAAATCACTACATAATGAAAGATAGATATATATTACTAAGATAATTAATTTATATAATCGTAGATTTTGATTAAAGAAATTATAAAAACTTTTTTTCTACGAGCGTATTAGAAATAGTTTTGCATTTACATAAAAGTTATCGTATAGATAAATATTATTAGCAGAGAGCGATAGTAATTCTTGCCAGCAATAGTGAAATATTTTGTAATTTGTGCGTTTGTGTTTGTATAAGATTGGCGTATATTTCTCTCTCGAAGCAAATTTTCTATCGGAAATATCTTCTACAAGCAAAATTCGTGCTAAAAATGGTGATTAGAGTAGAGATATGTTCCTACGAGATATGTACATGCTCTCTACATATGTACACTTTGATTTTCTTCCTTTTTCTCTCTATGGCTAATTTAATTTAAGCAATCGAACGATCTGCTTCCTAATAATTATACTAATGAAGCCGATAAAGAATCTTATCTTTCCGATATGAAACATATACACTGCACTCAATATCGATCTCAAGTTTACAAAAATGATGAGAGTGTACCTGTACATTCCAATTAGCCCCAGGCCCGCAGGCTCTTCTCTGCGTCCCCTGCCATTGAATGCTTCCTTGTGGCATCCTGTATTTATAAAAGCGGATTTTTTTTTATAACAATATAATGAAAAAAAATTTATGTATACATAAATTTTTGTATATTAAAATTTATGTATACATAAATTTTTGTATATTAAAATTTATGTATATTAAATCGCTTACCCTCACGTTTTCCAGATTCTTGTGTCTTAGAAACATACGATCCCAAGTTCTGCAAAAGATGATTATTAAATATTAAGTATTATTAAATATTAAATATTAAATTATTAAATTAATTATTAAATATTAAATATTAAATATTAAAGAGAAAGACATAAAAGTTAATTGTCAAAGAAGAAACAAGTTAAAAAAATTGGATACTATTTCTTTAATAGAGTTAAGTAAATGAAAAAGAGTCGAAGATTGAAAAATGATATTTTTAACTCTACTTTAATCTTTGCTTCTCGTTTGTAGTTTTATTTAAAGCAGCGTTTTCATTTTGCAACGTAATAAATTTTGTCGCGAGTCCGTTAATTAGGAATCCCGAATTCATCTCGTGATATTATGCGCGCGATTTTTTATCTGTTCGTGGCGTCGTTCCATGTCGGCGTTTTAATTTGACATACATGCATACGAGCACCGAATAGTGCTTTCTAACACACATCGACACACTTGCACATTGTCTTGTCATTTGGTTACGCATACGTCACTCGCCGCACACAATATATACGTGAGAGTTATTATCTGACTACCATCATCGGTGTGCATCTCGCTCTCGTATACGGCGGATGCAGCAGAAGTGCATTGTTCGTATGCCTATGTCTCCCGCATTTCGTCGAAACTTCGCGCGCTTCCTATCGATTCAAATCCCTCCTTATAGTTGTAGTTGCAATCCTCTTCTTTGCATCTCGAAAGTTGGCCATTTACGCTTCCCAGATTCTTAATAGCAAGAATCCCTTCTTTTTCGACTATACAGATCTGCTGATGCCGAATTAGTTTATGTTTGTGTTTTTAAAAAACTTTCTTTTTTCTCGGCGCACGTATAAAATTACAATTACAAAAAAATTAATTTATTATTTATTGTAAAATTATTAGGAAATTAATAAAAAATTAATTTATTATTTATTGCAAAATTATTAATATAATAATTAATCGTACGATATTTTCTTTCGTGTTAAACATTTTTTTGTATAAAATATTTTTTTATGTATCTTCAACTTTAACAAATATTTACGTCGATTACTTTATTTGAAGCACCCTGTATATCTGACAAGGAAACTCCGTGAAACCAGAAGTTCTGATTTTGATGAAACTTTACATGTAAGGGAGGATGTAGATAAATTCAGAAATTTGTAGTTGTCCAAAAACGATTCCAAGGAATGAAATCATCCCTCATATACGACTTTTCTTGAAAATTATTTGAAATATCTAAAAATGTTTTACACGAAAATTTCATAATCAAATCATCTCCACTTAATTATAATAAAATTAAAAAAAAAATTTGAAAAACTTTTCAAAATTTTATAAACATAGTTAAATAGACATGTTTTAATCATGAAATTTTTGTGTACCTTTCGATGTCTCGAATAATTTTTAAAATAAATTGAGAGAAGTAAAAAATTCCTCTTTATTTTAAGGGTGGCTTCACTCCTAATCGTTGTTTGAACAGTAATTAAAAATTTCTAAATTTATCTATTTACTCCTTCCACATGTGTGTAAATTTCATCAAAATCAGGATTTCCGAGTTTGCGAGCTTTCCTTGTAAACTTCATTTTTATAATTCGTTTGTATATAAGAGAACGCGCTCAGAAATTTATATATCCGCGAGTTGAGGTAATTTGTCTTTTTCAAAATTGCAAAAAACATTTATGAAAATGTAGATTGTATTATATGCAAAAAAAGAATTTTTATCATAATCTAATTAACTGAAATAAATGAGACGATCAAGCATTTGTGTATCATGTATCAATGATGTATTTTAATAGTAGAAATGTGCGTATCGTTATTCACGTTAGGTGTATCATAAAATTTCATGCTGGTATACAAGTAATACGCACGATTTGATAATATAATTCGTAATCGCTTTTACTTGTCTATTTACGACAACATGCGCACAACTCTACTTAAATTGCACGAACTCGGCTCGGCTATTTTAGAATGATTCGATCCGACGAGTTTCCAAGAAACTGCTTTCCATTGGATTGCTTTTCACAGTTCATTCCGCACAGCGTATTCAATTTAGGAGAATATTCCGCGCTACATTGGTTCAAGATTTTTAATTGGATTGATTTATGTTATATTAATGCAATATATTACCACATATCACTTGCTATCGGAAATCTTGATAGAATTGATATTGAAAATCTCTTTGTTTAAAAATATCAATTTTTTGTAAACACAATAAATTTTTATAAAAAATTGCATATTTTGATATATTTTAAATTAAATTTTTTGATGAGATTTATTGTATGATATATTTATTCAATTAAAGTTTTTTTAATGAAAATTATATAAATACTGGATATACATATATATAACCCGGCTCGTCTATCACGCGACCTTTCAGATACAGGTAGTAAAGTTTAAACTTGAAAGAAGGTTTTTCATTGAGAGCTTTATCGATTTTCTTTCAGGCGATTGAGAATGAGAAGATTTAAAAAAATTAAAATTTAAATTTTCAAACTATATATTATAAATAACTATAACTTGCACTTGCAATTGATTTTGAGTATATTTTAATAGCAATTAAATTTGATATTTGGTGATATCAATATATTTGTTTATTATTATTGCCTGATTATCAAACTAACAAATAGTCTTCTATTATATTTTTATTAAATAAAAGTTGGATCTTTATTCATTAAAATATACAATTATAGTGATATATCATATATATCTTATATAATTATTTCTATATATTTTTTTTTCAATTTACACACAATTTTCATTTTTATGAGTTGGTCAAGATTTTTCGCATTTTGTTCGCATTTTAGTGAAATTAAAAACTTTAATTATAGGCATATATATTAAACGCAAAAATAGAACGCAATAAACTTAGGATTACCTTTAAAGCTCTAACTCAAACTCTCAAGCACTCCTTATGTGAACAAAATTAAATTTGTTATTTTTTTTTTACTTTTACATACATACGTAATACATATCACATATAAATCATTTGTATTAAAATAATTTACAGCCAATGTTTTTTTACGAGAGCTTGTCTCTGATCGAATTATCCAAAATTTCAGCAGTGTTATGTTTATTTTCTATCTAACTGGATTATTAACATCCGACACCTCTCTCTTGCGCTCGTCACGAAACCGAGCGCTATGTTACCGAGATAAATAATGGATTTCGATCCTTGTGCAGAGGGTCGGTTACCATAACGACCGACTCGGCCAGTTCCATTTACATAACCACGACCTTTCGTTATACGCCATATGTTCTTCCTTGTTCAATTAAAGCTCGATTTTCGATCTATCGGATATGGCTTGTTTAAATAATGTATCGCGAGAAAATATCGGGTTTCCGCGAGTTTTCCAATAATTCTCCAGACCATTGCTACGCGAGATTCCTGTTGAACTCATAATGATTTTATAATGACTCTTTTGATGTTACTCTGGCTTCTGAAATCATCTATAACGCGCGCGCAAAAAGCGTTTCCGCAAACTCCAATATTCCATAAACAATATTTTTTCGAGACATTTTTTTAAAATTTCATCATGGTTAATTATGTTTCCAATATATCACACAAGATTTTTGAGAATAAATATTAATTAATTATTGCATACAGATGACGCAAGAAATTGCTTTCCTAACATTTTTATGGATTTTAATAAATGCATTCGGTATAATCGAGTCTTCGAGTCATCGTTATTTCTTAATATCGCGCAAATATCATATATGGAGAGGTCGCGATCTATATTTAATCCTTTGAAGTATGTTGAAGCAAACCAGGTAAACGAGTGTTCACGAAAAGAATGGGATGAAAAAGCTTCTAATACGACCTACGCCGTTACGGATATCGATGTAATCAATGTCGGATATTTTTTGCCATACATAATAAAAGGAGTTTCAGATGTGATATTTATATTAAAATAAAATTTATTTATAGAATTGATTGAAAAATTAAGTGCTTTCGTAATTGATGCTAGTAAATGTTTTGTCACGGTCAATATTATCAACCCAGATTTGCGTAAAAGAAATTAATATTTAACAAAAAAGAGAATTTATATCTAATTATTATGTCATTTAAATTTTGCTAGTATTGCCTCAGAGAATATAAAAGTATACGTATAAGCGAGAGATTTAACGGGTCGCTATTACTTTGCCATTTGAATTTGCATTTTTAATTACTCTTCGTAACGTAATCTTCTTGATGCAAAGAGTCCTCTCGCACAGTCGCGAGTATTCATCATTCATTTTGTCATTTTCATACATGTGTGTACTCTATGTACCTTTATATATTATGTTCCGGAATAGTACATCAAGATATCTCTTTGCTATTTATGTACATCACATTTTGCTTTTCCAGATGAGTGGGCGTTCAAAACATTTGCATGGAGAGAGAGAGAGAGAGAAAGAGAGAGAGAGAGAGAGAGAGAGAGAGAGAGAGAAAAGCTATTTAAAATATTATTTAAATTACATGCGCATTGCATATTTGATTTTTTTTCTTTTTTTCTGCTTTTCCTCAATTATCACAACATCCCGTTTCGTATTCTGTGTTTTATCTTCAAAGAACGAGCTCG
The DNA here is from genome assembly GCA_030586385.1 of Camponotus fellah. Taxonomy (NCBI): domain Eukaryota; kingdom Metazoa; phylum Arthropoda; class Insecta; order Hymenoptera; family Formicidae; genus Camponotus; species Camponotus fellah. The sequence goes on along the minus strand of JAPIVC010000055.1, from coordinate 437,168 downwards.
ACAATTAATTATCGTCTATCTTTGACTTCCTTCTTCATCGATGACTCAGATACGCGAATCAAAGCTCCATCGAGAGATTAACAAGCCGACTGTTTCGCTCTAATATAATTCTAATCAATAGGATGGCTTGAAAATTTTCAACATCGTATCGAAAGCATCGACGTAGTTTTATTTTTATTCCAACACGTGTTACGTACGCACAGCGGGGGAGGGCAGAAAACATGAACTAAGAAAACATGATGATATTCAGAGCGATTGATATTCGTGTCATGTCTCTCGCCTCGTCATTTTCCTTTCATTATTTTCCGCGATATAATTAAACTGTCAACTTCTAAAGACATGATGCTTTCTCTTTTCAGACAGTGATATAAATTGTTTCATGTAACATTATGACTGACTACATAATGCGATCTTCATAAATCGTTTTCTACAAAATGGTTTTTCTTGGATAGTAGTAGAATTTATAATTCATAGCGAGTTGATATATATCATACTTAATTTATTGCATTTTATATCGATTCACACTCATTTAAAGTTACGACATTTTTATGCGTCTTTACCTGTTAGATATGTAAGTACGTCGAAGAGAAACTGATCGATTAATCTCTAGAATATCTCGAGTTATATACGATAGCTTTATCGAGGCCAGCGAACCGAAAAGAAAAGTTGCACTGAAATCGGGATTCAGTTATTATTAAATCTGAATATAAATCAGGCGCAATCGGACTCTGAAGCGACAAGAGGAAATCAATGATTCAATATACATATAAAGTGAAGATGTCAGTTATAAGATGTCCGTATATAAAGTCAAGTGTAGTCCGATGAAATATTTTATCTCTCTAATAATATACTTTTTTAATTCTTTTATATATTTCTCCATAAAACATTTTAATATATTGTTATCAATGAAATATTTCCAAGATAAGGTAATTCCTTATATTTTGTTATTGCGTTATTTTATATCTGCGTCGTCTGTTTTCATAATTCTCTCATTATAATCGCATTTTGTGTCTTCACAGAGAAAATTTTCTCCGTGAGAGAATTTTTTTCTCTTACAAATACTTTTCTAAATTATTATATTATAAGATTTATCTAAAAATACTTTTCTAAATTTATAAGATTTCTTCAAAAATTCATTCCTTATTTCTATTTCTGATAAATATTCATACTACACAATAGAATGAATTAAAATATTTGATTCAGATTTTCAAGTTTAAGCAACTTTCTCGCGAAATTTTTAATAAATTGAATCGATTGAGAACGGAATTGGAGTATCATAAAGATTGCGAAGATTTATCGATCCAGCTATTGTGGCATCGTAGCTCTCTATTGTTGCATTGTACGCATATTTCAAGATTGCCGCTAGAGATTTGAAAATTGCTCACCTTGTCAAAATCCAGCGCATTGAAGAAAACACTCGATTATCGCACGTCGCGAGTCGATCCCGCGCTCATGTCAACTGATTAACTTTGCATCCCGACTCTGATGCTCTCGCGAGTGAAACGAACGCGCGGGAAGAATCGCGAGGAGTACTATTAAATAGTCTCATCCACTAAATTATCGAATCGATCGAATCTTTTTTCGCTTTTGTCTCTCACCGACACTGTTTTTTTCCAACACCCGATTTCCTCCCGTGTTCCACTGATGCGCGCCAAACAGGAGCGTCGATCCTCGCGCGTTTATTCCTGGCAGCCCTCGTAGATGAATTCTGGCGGTGGTCAGCGAAATTTGTGGGATACAGGATAAACGGTAGGCTCGAGAGAACAATACTAAATCACCATCGTCGCGGTCGGCGATACCCGGGGGAAAGACGCTCGACGAGATGCTGCTCGAGGGAGTGTCCTCCTCCTTCCTCGGCATCACCTGTTGGTATCGCGCCGTGACCCCGGTCACGGTTTTATATGGGGTGACACGCTGAAATCTCTGTTGCCGGAGCAGCGCGGCGCGGCACCTCGCAGTGCGCATTCGCCAACACGGCAGATCAATGTGTGTTAAATCGCCAATTTCTCTCCGCTCTCTGAGAGGATAAGGATCCGCGCGGAGTCTCTTTCCTCTTCTCTCCCGACAGTCGGTTACGAGTATGATGCCGTTGTAATATTTACCCGTCGATTTTACGACGGCATCAAATGCGTCTGTTACGGCTAGATAGCGTGCGAATGACAGCTTCTGCAAAGATATTTGGAGATATTTATAGATATACAAATATAGATAGATAAATAGATAGATAGAATATTTAAATAAATTTATTTGTATATTTAAAGTAAGTTATATATACATATAACGCGGATATATCAAAACTATCATTTAAATATAATATCGGATGTTTACAGATATTCCTTATATATATATATATATATATATATATATATATATATATACTTTATTTTATATTAAACATTCTCTTCTAAAATTATATATAATCTTATTTTAATTTTCTTATATATCTGACACAATATAATTCTATTTTTATTCATTTACATGCATAGAGTAAGAAAGTGTATAATATTAGATATTGGAATTTAATCTGATATGTTTTTTCCGATATCGGTTATTTTGATTACTAATATGTGTGTTAAGTCTATATATATTTAGATTAAAAAGATCTATCTCTCTCTCTCTTAATAGATAATATTATCGATATACTTTAGACTTAGCTTAGCAGCTATTTTTCGATTTCGTATAATAAATACGTTTCGCTATTTGTTATAAATAAAGTAAAATACAATTCTTTGCATACATATATCAGGAGAATATATTCGGGAAGGAAGTAAGGCGAAGCTGAACCGCTTGAGGCGTGGCCAGATGTTCGGAATCTTCGATTCTGATTGGTTCCAAGTCGGTCCTTTGTTCGGAATCTATTCTTACAAAACGAGAATTACAAAAAATACCGCAGAAGAAGAGGCATGTACAAACGACGATTTTTTCCTAAGTGTCGCAAAGGGTGTATGGAACTGACCAGCAAGCCGACATCGTAGTTTTGTCGCTTACTGTACACAAGAACATAAAAATGCTGCCTTGTATGTAACAAAATGATTAATGAAAAAAAATAATAAAAATATAATTTACAGTCATATTCCCTCTCCCGCGTACATTTTTCGATTTCGTACAATAAATACGTTTCGCTATTTGTTATAAATAAAGTAAAATACAATTCTTTGCATATATATATCAGGAGAATATATTCGGGAAGGAAGTAAAGCTTGAAAGGTAAACCGCTTGAGGCGTGGCCAGATGTTCGGAATCTTCGATTCTGATTCGTTCCAAGTCGGCCCTTTGTTGTTCGGAATCTATTCTTCAAAACGAGAATTACGAAAGGTACCGCAAGAGAAGAGGCATGTACAAACGACATGATTTCCTTAAGCGTCACAAGGATGTTTGAATTACCAGCCAGCCGACAGCGTAGTTTTGTCGCTTACTGTACACAAAGTACGTAAAAAATATGCTGTCTTGTGTGTAAGAAAATGATTAATCAAAAAAAATTATTAAAAAAATAGACTTACAGTCATATTCCCTCCCCACATAAAGATTTTTCGATTTCGTATAATAAATACGTTTCGCTATTTGTTATAAATAAAGTAAAAATACAATTCTTTGCATATATATCAGAGAATATATTCGGGAAGGAAGTAGCTGAAGCGAACCGCTTGAGGCGTGGCCAGAAGTTCGGAATCTTTCGATTGGTTTCCAAGTCGGTCTTTGTTGTTCGGAATCTATTTTCAAAACGAATTACAAAAATACCGCAGAAGTAGAGGCATGTACAAACGACGATTTTTTCCTAAGTGTCGCAAAGGGTGTATGGAACTGACCAGCAAGCCGACATCGTAGTTTTGTCGCTTACTGTACACAAGTACATAAAAAGTATGCTGCTTTGTATGTAACAAAATGATTAATGAAAAAAAATAATAAAAATATAATTTACAGTCATATTCCCTCTCCCGCGTACATTTTTCGATTTCGTACAATAAATACGTTTCGCTATTTGTTATAAATAAAGTAAAATACAATTTCTCGCCATATATATATCAGAGAATATAATTCGAAGGAAATAAAGCAGAAGCTGAACTCGCTTGAGGCGTGGCTAGAAGTTCGGAATCTTCGATTCTGATTGGTTGTAAGTCGGCTCTGCTGCCTGGAAATCTATTCTTCAAAACGAGAATTACGAAATGTACTCTGCAGAAGAGGCACTGAATAAACGACGATATTTCCTAAGCGTCACAAGGGATGTTTGGAATTGACCAGCCAGCCGACAGCGGTAGTTTTGTCTTTTCATTGTACACAAGTACGTAAAAAGTATGCCTTGTATGTAACAAAATGATTAATGAAAATAAATTATTAAAAAGGCACTTCATATCATATTCCCTCCCCACATAAATATTTTTCGATTTCGTATAATAAATATGTTTCTGGAAGGCTTGTTATAAATAAAAGTAAAATATAATTCTTTGTATATATATATCAGGAGAATATATTTGAGAAGGAAGTAAAGTTAAGGTAAACGCTTTGGCGTGGCCAGATGTTCGGAATCTTCGATTTCTGGTTCCTAAGTCGGTCCTTTGTTGTTCGGAATATATTCTTCAAAACGAGAATTGGCAAACGTACCTCAAAGAAGAGGCACGAACAAACGACGATTTTTCTTAAGCGTCACAAGGAATGTTTGGAACTGACCAGCCAGCGGACAAAGGTAGTTTTGTCGCTTACTGTACACAAGTACGTAAAAAGTATGCTGCCTTGTATGTAAATAAAAATGATTAATGAAAATAATCATTAAAATATAATTTCCATGTCATATTCCTCTCCCCACATACATTTTTCGATTTCGTATAATAAATACGTTTCGCTATATGTTATAAATAAGGTAAAAGGCCCTTTGTTGTTCGGAATCTATTCTTCAAAACGAGAATTACGAAAGGTACCGCAAGAGAAGAGGCATGAACAAACGACGATTTTTCCTAAGCGTCACAAGGGATGTTTGGAACTGACCAGCCAGCCGACAGCGTAGTTTTGTCGCTTACTGTACACAAGTACATAAAAAGTATGCTGCCCTTGCCTTGTAACAAAAATTAATGAAAAAAAATTATTAAAAATATAATTTACAGTCATATTCCCTCTCCCGCGTACATTTTTCGATTTCGTACAATAAATACGTTTCGCTATTTGTTATAAATAAAGTAAAATACAATTCTTTGCATATATATATCAGGAGAATATATTCGGGAAGGAAGTAAAGCGAAGCTAAACCGCTTGAGGCGTGGCCAGATGTTCGGAATCTTCGATTCTGATTGGTTCCAAGTCGGTCCTTTGTTGTTCGGAATCTATTCTTCAAAACGAGAATTACGAAAGGTACCGCAAAAGAAGAGGCATGAACAAACGACGATTTTTCCTAAGCGTCACAAGGGATGTTTGGAACTGACCAGCCAGCCGACAGCGTAGTTTTGTCGCTTACTGTACACAAGTACATAAAAAGTATGCTGCCTTGTATGTAACAAAATGATTAATGAAAAAAAATTATTAAAAATATAATTTACAGTCATATTCCCTCCCCCACGTACATTTTTCGATTTCGTACAATAAATACGTTTCGCTATTTGTTATAAATAAAGTAAAATACAATTCTTTGCATATATATATCAGGAGAATATATTCGGGAAGGAAGTAAAGCGAAGCTAAACCGCTTGAGGCGTGGCCAGATGTTCGGAATCTTCGATTCTGATTGGTTCCAAGTCGGTCCTTTGTTGTTCGGAATCTATTCTTGAAAAACGAGAATTACAAAAAATACCGCAAAAGAAGAGGCATGAACAAACGACGATTTTTTCCTAAGCGTCGCAAGGGGTGTATGGAACTGACCAGCCAGCCGACAGCGTAGTTTTGTCGCTTACTGTACACAAGTACATAAAAAGTATGCTGCCTTGTATGTAACAAAATGATTAATGAAAAAAAATCCTTAAAAATAATTTACTTTAATTTTCTTTCAAAAAATCATTTTTCTATAAAGTTAAACACTCAAAATATAATTTTTCTAAAAAAATAATATATTAAATCTAGATTTGTATTCAATAATTACTATTAGCCGAGTACTTAAGAGCAATTTGTTTAATATTTTCTATGAAATATCAATCTTACATTGTAGAAATATTATATTATACATAAATTCTCCCTATGAAATTAAAACATATTTTATTTTTATATATAGAAATTTGATTTTTAAATTATTTATAATCGACACGAAATGACAATTAAAATTCTCTTAATTCCTAATACATTTTTTATATAATGTACATAATTAGAAAACAAAGTTTTACGCAAGTATACCCTAAGCAAGTATATCTATGTTTATCATACATAGTTTTATATATTTTAGTATTTGTATATAATTTGTATAATTATATTATTTAATTATATATTACTCCTATATATATTTCTCAATACGTACAATAAATACGTTTCGTTATTTGTTGTAAATAAAGTAAAAAACAATTACATTAATTATATATATGTTAAGAGAACATATTCGGCAAAGAAGTAAAGCGAAGCTAAAATGCTTATGTTTGGGGCATGTCCAATTCTTTCAAATCCGATTCTTTTCATTTTTTCTGAGATTATATATAATAGATTGAACTAAATGGCTCGCTCTTTGTAATATATGTATAAAAGGAATATTAAAGATATAGCTTAAAATTTTAGACATTTTTTTTTTAATTTGTAACACAACAAAAATTATAGCTAAATAGGAATGAGCTGTTATTAAATCCACTATAAAATATATCTAAAATATATCTAATACCACCATAAAATATATCTAATAGATCAAATTCATTTCTTAAAGAGTGAATAGAATATTTTATTTATTATAAGAGAATAAGACGAATAAGAGAATAATTACAAGAGAAATATGATCATGTTATGTATGATTACTTACCCTAATTCTTTTAACATTTTAATTTTAATTTTATTAGAAATTTAATATAATTATTTATTTTAAATCCGAATTATATATAATTATATAATTGTGACATTAAATAAAATAAAATTATATAATTGTGACAGTGTTAAATAAAATAAAATTAAAATTAATTAATTAACATTTATTCAATGTTTCCGCATAAGGTAAAATCTATACTTATTATATATCTTTTAAAATGTCCAAAAAAATAATAAAATATCAACAATTATATACAATTATATACAATTATATACATATACACACATATATATGTATATATACATATTTCATCTTCGATCAAAGAAATATTATGGTTATAATGTGTATACTTTTTAATTGTCAAAGTTATACAAATAAATTAAATATTAATTATAATATTAAAAATTAAAATGTTAAATAAACTTTGTGTTTATACTATCATATTCACTATTTTGCCAATTCGTTTTTGTATATCATATTAAATAAAAATAATAAATAAAACTCATATAATACATATAATATATATATATATATATATATATATATATATATATTAGTATACTACATTTAGATAAATATATTATTATAGTAATAATTTTTGTTTATTACTTTTTCATTATTATTTATTAAAATATTTAATGTAATATATATATATATATATATATATATATATATATAAAATTTCCAAATTTTGATTCTACACATTTTGCAAAGATTCTCTAATGTAAATAATATTGTAGTTTTTTAATATTTTAAAAATATATTTAAGTATATTTAAGTAGCATTACTTATACATATATTTTTCTATAAAAATTTATGTATTACTCGGGGAATCATAAAATAAATATTGCGTCAATAATTTGATTGATTTTGTAAATAATATTTATTAGATAATGTGTGTGCTTACGAGTATTAGGTAACATAATGTACTCTAGGGTCCTTCATAGAAGGCGTACAAATCATTGTTCCAGCAATGTCTTCTAGATTAACGTAGATAAAATTGTCGCCGTTGCGATCGTCTTCGTCCTTGCGAAATCCATTTTCTTACGCAAATTAACAATTTTTTTTTAAGATTGGCACCTAAAATCGAATCTATTTTCTTTGTCGAGGTGTCGCAGATCACTTTTCGCATTTATCGGCTAAAGTTTGCAATGTCTATTTATTCTAATAACTTGATCTATATGCCGTAAAATGGCATAATAATTCGTTTTAATTTGCAAGCATTACTCTTTCGAGCGCACGCATAAGTGAAATGTCTCTTTAAATATATTTCTTTAAACGCTTATCTCTTTTACTTGTAACAACTTTCTTTACTTGTATATGTATATATTGCTAAAAATTCAACAATTTTCTATTATTAATAAGAAATCGAGTAGAAATGTTGCTGATCATTGCTAAAATGCTTCATAATATACTTATTGTGAAATCGAATTTCAGCAGAGTACAAGTGTCTAATTAATATAATACAAGCCGCTTAATTGCAGGAGGTGATTTATAGCTATAATGCTTCGACAAGTCAATGCGCAAGTTTAAGAGAAAATTCTTTTTGCAAACTGCCGTTCGCGAGAAGGGTCTAGCTTTATCTTTCGCGGACACGATCGTGAATTAATTGATACGATTCGATTTTATTGCCGCAAATCACGATTTATCACGACGTACATGACGATCGACTCGACGCTCTTTCGGATCATTTCTAACATCAAACCAACTCAAGTGTCTAAAATTAGTTTATACACGATCTAAATTTATCTTTCTCACTCTCTAACTAAAACTGCTCTCAAGTAAATGTATCACTTATAAATATTTCCCTAAGTTTGTCAGAGTCGGCGAGCATACGCTCGAAAAACGCGACCCCGACCTTTTTTAAAAAATTCTCAATTAGTTTATTCCTATTCTCTTTGCATTCTCGCGCGAGTTGTTTCATTTATACATTCACACTGTTTTCTCTCCCTCTTTTTTTTGTCATATAGGATGAACCAAACTATTGCTACTCTTTTTCTTTAAAAATTTTTTCATCAATTTGAATCCTAGTTTTTTGAAAATGAAAAATCGATATAATTTTTGATAGAATTAGCGATTAAAAAATAAAAAGTTTGTTTTGTTAATACTTGATAATAAAATCTTATTTTTTATTTTATTTTGAGATTTATTCTTTCAATATACTACTCATATTGTTTTAACAAATACAATCTTAAAAAAATATTGTTTTAACAAATACAATCTTAACCTGTATAAGAACTTTATATCAAAATATTTCCAATATTCTCTACAATATTTAATGTTAAAGAAGTTCGAAGAATATGAGCTCAAAATTAATCAAAGAATCTTAAATAAAAAGAATAGCAATAGTTTCTTATTTAGACATCCTATGTGTATATGGTATATATTTATCTGTTCTTGTATAGATAATAGCAAGTGAGTTAGTCTCATGCACATTTTTACGTCCGCAAGTACATCGATGTCTAATCTGCATAGATATTAATGTAATTACGCACATATCAGTATATATTTATAATTATTTCATAGGATGCCATGTACATGTGTGTTTATGTTTCTTTTTTTCCTCTTTCTTCTCTCTTCCTCTTTTTCTTTTTCTGTTACTCTCTCTCTTTCTTTTTATCTTTCCTCTTTTCTCTCTCTCTGATTGTGTGTAGGTGTATATATTCGCGTATATATATTATATATATATATATGCTATGTTTCTTAGGTAATAGGTATCAATAGTGTCTCTTGTTTATAGCATTAAGAATTAATTTATTAAAACTTTCTCTATTATCTTCATTTTCATAGTCTCTTTAATTATTTCTGGCCATGCATTAATTCCTTGCAATTTATTTTTATCGCACAAATCTCACAAATCTTTCTCGCTTTCGCTTGCTCTCTCTCTCTCTCTCTCTCTCTCTCTCTCTCTCTCTCTCTCTCTCTCGCCCCATCACATAGTTAAATTTTTCTAAAAACTTTTACACGCTGTATATAGTCACATCGAACAGCTCGAGGCATCCTGCTGATTGTACTTGTATTTGTTGATAATGAGATTTCCATTAAACGCCTTCCATTCCATTCTTCGTTTTCGAGTTCTCGCAACGATAAACTGCAACACCCTTCAGAACGGCGTTTCTAAAGTGTTCTAACTCGTAATCGTCACTTTTTTTTCTAGGATTCATCTCGAGCGTTCAACAGAGTGATAAATCGAGAATGCGAGCGGTCGAAAGTTTCTCGTCGTATCTTACTGGAAGTTTACCGTAGAAATTTACAGCTATTCCCTCCTGGATCAACTTGTACGACTTCTCGGTATCGATTCGACTCCGTTGTTTATATCGGTAACAATCTACGTCACCTCGGGAATCTTGGTGTCAAGAGAATCGGTGAAGGATATCGATCTTTCATAAACTGAAATCATTATTTTATCTGAATAAAATGTTAGGGGAGATGAACTCGGCTGCGAAGGAAAAGTCTTCGTACCGACAAAGTCTCTGAGAAAAATGGAAAATGCATTAAACTTAGTGTCGTAGTAATCATAATTGATTTTTCTTACACTTGCATTATTGAAGTGTCAAGAGAATAGATGTATCTGTGAGACGTTTAAGTTTTTAAACTAGTCACTTTGCCCAGATAACGGGCAAAATCGGCTATAATATTGATCGACGTTTAGCTTTGCTCGCATTGCTCGATGTATCAAGTTCGACCGCAAAACTTGTTTCGCGGTAAGTAATCGGGAATACATAATTCTCGCCAGATGAAGTGAAAAATCGTAGCTACGGTCAGAAACGTATTATAGTCTCTCGAGTACAATTACGATTACTGATTCGCTCTTTCCGTCTGTTATACAAGGTATCCCAAAATCACCAGTACTTTATTTACTTCATTAAATCGTAGAGGTGATTGTTAGCGAAAGTCACACAGTATAATTTATTTCAATTTTATTTTATGACATAAGATGTCGTGATAATTAAAATTTTATCAAAATAAAATCGGTTTAAATATTAAACAGTATGACTTTCTTTCTATCTCTATAATTTTAAATCTTTACTTTTTAATAATCATATTATTTGTAGAACTTATAATGATGATTAAACTAAATATTAAAGTTTCGAATATATTTCGAATATATTTATATATTTTTTTCTTAACTTGCATGTGTAACCTCTATTATCTATTATTGAAATATATTCCAGTGATTTTGGGGTACAATTCACACATAATCATGATTGGATATATTCTATTTACATGCACGTCTTGTCTTATTAAACTCGCCCGTTGTTGTGCGTTTAGACATGTCATTAATTATATATAATATAATAAGTATAATATTTTATATTAATCTGAGTTTCTAGGCAGTTGTGTGTTTTATGTTATATATGTTAAGGTTTATATAACTAAGATTTTTCTTTTCCTCTTTTCGCCATTGTTCTCTTCCTTTTCTGCCTTTTTCTCTGATTCTCCTTCGATTAAGTCATCTTAGAAAAAATGGATTCTACACATGCGTGATTGATCATCCTACTTGTTAGGTTTTACAAAATGAACACGTTGATCTATCGAGAGAATAATGGTCGAGCTATTCGAGAAAAGAACGTTTACACCCATCTTTTCCAAATTTGATTTTTTTCATATCTCAAGTAATAATGCGATCATTAAACGAAACTTATTTCAAGACAAAGAAAATTTCATGATTATATAGATTGTCGAGACGATACACGAGATACAGATATATCGATAAAATTCATTTCGCGCGCAAATAATTGACATTATTCGGATACGATTATCGTGCCCTTCTCGAAGCGCTCGAAATTATTCCGGTCTTTGATAATACATCTCTTGTCTTGTCTCGCTCGCAAGTGTTACTGATTCATACACCCTCGAAATGGTCATCTATGAGTGATCTTGATTCAAATCGTCTTTTAGTATTTGTCTCGGCATCTGCTCGCGTTTACGCGCGCGAGAAGGAAAGATCTCATAAATTATTTATAAAGAATAATTGTGATAGTCGCATTTGTTTATCTAAACATGTGGTAAATTACGAGGGTTTATATTACGGAAATGCTACGAAAGAACAGTATATATGTGTCTTCTCCCCCCCTGATGTCCTAATTGGTGGTATTGAGCAAAGTGCCGTAATTACGTACTCGTTAAACTTACTCCGTACGAATTAGAAATTATGCGTATCCTCCTATTGGTCGTTTATCGCTACTTAACAGTAGACTATCTGGCGATTACTTGCGTTATTACTGCTAAAATGTATGTAAAAGGGAGCTGCGTCTCGCTAATATTGATTAAAATTGTAAACTCTTTTTTTTTAATAATTTTCAATGTATTCGCTAGATCTCTCTTGGGATAAATGCATGCTGATAGCTTTATTAGCCGAGGGAAGAAGGATTTTTTTTTGCTGAATCGAGATTCAAATGCAGCCGCGGGGAAGAGTACAGTCAACGATATATTTTTAATTAATTAATGACTAAGCATTTTAAACTCTTCTAATGTTGCAAAAACATGTTTCTCGTCAAGAGTCTAGTTCTTTGACAGTTCGAAAGTGCGGACGAAAATTCCGTTGCTCGTAAAATAACGCCGCGAGTCGTCGAAGGCATCAATCGTTTTACACAATACACAAATACGTGTGCTTGCGTTAAGAATATTCAGTAAAGTATTTACGTATGGAGAAGTTTCTCTCGTAGATGTACGGTCCACGATTAGATTAAGCTATGTTTCTCGTCGTCTTTGTTACGAATCTATCCTTTGCTATCATTTAATGCAATATTACAAAATCGTAATCCGAAGATTTCGGCGCATCGATTAAATGCACGCTCCCCTTCTCGCATTGTCTCGCTAAATTTGTTCGATTAAAGCGATGTGACGATCGGTTAATACTGTAGTTTTTCTTTCTAGAAATTTTTCGCATAATTATAAAAGCAGAATTATCGCTTATTATCGCTTGCAAAAAAATACGTGCGCTCAAAATTAAAAATTTTAGCATTTTTTTTTATCTTTCCTAGAATTTATTGAAAATATTTTTGAAGTACCTTCTATACAAGCTATCTTTTATCTTCCATTAAAGAGCATTTTCATTAAACCGGCTGTTACATCACTTTAATGAATCGACCGTAACGTACCTATATATCTTCGACTCGTAATAGTCGTACATATACATTTTTTTTTCGACGATACGAATTTTCTCCCTTCAGCGACGCGTCCCGATTTGTTTAGATGGAAGCACGAAATGTTTCACGAGGCCCGCGGAAAATATCACAGTCCTGAGGAAAGTCACGAAACTATTTGCGACGCATCCAGGAGTTGTTGGTCGGGTAGCTATTTTGAAAGTAGCGTGAGTCCAAGTTTGACGTGTCCTAAATTCTGAAATACAAATTCGTGCGATGTATCTTCGTAAGTTCTTTTGAAAATTCTTACACGCCATTTTCAAAATTATCAGTTTACGTAACGCAACTCTTGCGAAGAATATAGGTCGCGTTACGTGTTCCATGAGATTTGTAAAACCGATCTTGTTCTCAAAGCACTTATGGCTGTAGGACGATTCAGAACGACAGTTCATGCAATCGATGCAGCAAGTGCGGCGGTGGAATTCAAACAAAATGGCGTAACACCCAATCCATTATGCTTTGATAAACTCGTGTCCGTAAATATGTAAATATATTTTAGCTGCAAATCATAATTGGCGATTCTTTTCTCTGTTGCAATTTGGAGTTGTCAATTTAAAAAAATATATTGCTATAATTTTGATATTTTTGAAATTGAGAATAATACGTTATAGATGTAAATCAAGCTTTCATAAAGTTCAATACAAGCATAGCTCGGCAGTGTTTAATCAGCAATGAATCGACTCGCGTGTAATATATATACTCGTAAGCGTAATCAAACAGCATGAAATAATGAAGCTGCAGGTCGAACAGATTTTGGGAACAATTGATATTCTTTGGCAATCTTATTTAGTTGAAAGACTATACAGTAGCATGTGTTATGAAATAAAAGGTAATTTTTATCTCTTATACACAGTAAAAATTTAATTAATTTAATTAATTTAGTTAATTTTGGTCCAATTTTACAAATATAGAACAGATGCGAAATTAGCATGAAAATGCAATTCGTTGCATTGCTATCAATTATAGAAGTTTGCTATAAAGCGAGGTTTGTAATTCTTTTTATTGACACGTGGAAGCTATTTCCAGAGTTTTTTAGTTTATCCCTAGAAAGCTTGGTATCTGTCTTATATTTTTAATTTTTTCCTTGGAGATTTCGTTATATTCGCACATTATAAGTGCACTTGTCTGACCGTTATATATTACATAGAGTATTTTAAAACTGTACTCTCTCTCTCTCTCTCTCTCTCCCTCTCTCTTTCTGACAAAAGTGAATTCATGATGAATTCATTGACAAATTTAGAGTCCATTTCTCCTTAAAAACTAATATCAATTTATCAATTATAAACAATTAGATATATATGAATAATTTTTCGTATATTATCTTCAAAGAGTACAAATAGATGTAACGAAACTTTTTTTATTCGCGAAGCATATTTAATTTTAAACAAATTTTATATAAGAGATTTTATTTAATGTTTATCTATTAAAGTATTAAATTTTGCAAATTAAAAATGCTTAAAAAATTTTATATCTAATTGTAATGATGTTTAATAGTAATGTCATTTATATTTGTCTTCAAATCAAAATATAAAAAACAATACGGCTGCAATGACAATCGTGCTGCATTCAATATTTTGTTTTAACGTCAGGAATTTTATACGATTAATCACCTATAATCTGTTCATATTCTTGCATATTTAATATATGGCTGTCTGATTCTGTATTTTGTTAATTTAATATATGGAAATCGTGTGTTGCGCATGTTGTAAACACATAATATAAGATTCAGGCGACCATAATTGATACTAAGTGTGCGTTAAGAATTTAGTCTTTATCTCTTTGAAGGAGAACTTTTTTGAAGATTTTTCCGACCGCCTTGCGATTAATAAAATAACTCAAGTATAAGCTAGCTGTGTCTTTGCGAATTTATCTTGACGCGCCAGAAATGTAGCGAGATGTTACGAAATCGTGATTCATGCTTTTATTTCCATGTGTTTTCTGATTATTATTTATTTCAAGTTAGAATATATATATATAGCACGTGTGCTTTAATGCTCCTGATGCAAATTGCGAAATGATGAATATGTATATCCGGATTATTAAGTTAAGTTTGAAGTCTGGACGGAAATGCCTGACAAATAATCGCAAAATCATGCCGAATAATTTATAAGCGTGTAAGAAGTACCGAGTTAAAAACAGTCATTAATCTTTCTTTAACATTATGAGGTTATTACGCTTGTCCGATATTACAAAATTAAGTGACGTTTATAGGAGGCGGATAATTATCTTTCAAATGTGATCGCAATTTACGTTATCGTGAACGGCGCTGATCTTGATATCTTCCTTTCGAATCCGATGGCGCGTATCATCTTGAAAATAATCTTCCAAGGTTTCTTTCTCGACGCCATTTCGAAGAACCGATCGCGTTTCCGCGCTGAATCCTCGTTTCTCGTTGGAGGCGCGATAGAGTCCCTGAAGTAGAAGTCGGCAGTTCTCTTGGTGTAGATTAGTTGGTCGTTTCCGTTGGAAATATCCGTGGATATCCTCTTCTTATGATCTTTTGGCGATTCAGAACACGCGTCCTCACAGGCTCCAGTAATGCCACGGTACCCGCAGGATCCTCGGTGATCGCGCAAAGTCGAGAAATCCCGGCACGAACGTCCTCAAAGAGGATCAGGACGCGCCATACACGCAGGCCGAGTTGTCTGGTGGACTGATCTTCTCCACTGGTAATACCGCCGCTCTGTGCCACTCGTCACGAACCTGTTTTCCGGAAATGACAATGATTGCATACTATAGCAAGATAAGAGAACGAAATGGATCTATAGTCAATGTTACATTTTTGAACTTCTTTTCCAACATTGTGAAGAAATAAACTTTTTAGCAAGAATATTATTGGGTTCCTATCAATTTTTGCTAATTTTTATTCGCAACAGCAGTTGAAATAATATTTATACATTATTTTACTATTATAATTTTTATATTGATTTCTAAAAATTCTAGCTGTATTTAATTAATTCTTGTTGTTTTTTATCTTTTTTATGCAAGTTTATCTCCTTTATTCTGTATACAAAAACAATTTCAACGAATAAATAATAAATTGCGAAAATAAGAGCAAGTCATAACGCGCTCAATTAGTTTGACAAGCATGCTACAAAGAGTGCTAAAACTTTAAAACGTGCTTAAAGAATGCTAAAACAATTGTTCGATAAATTTAACGTGTCCGCGATTAATCTCAGATAGTATCTCGAATTATGGACCGCGTCGCTGGAACTCATTGTCAAACAGGATTATATGTTTTGTCAGAGTAAATAACTAAAATGCTTTTTATTTACAACTGTCGTAAATGGTGATCGTAAAAACTGTAGCCTGCATCCATTTAAAAACGAGCCATACCTGTTCAACTTTCGCGAATACTCTCAGTAAATTGAGACCGGCCAGCTTTTTGATGTCATCCTCCGTCCATGCTGGATCTTCCAGCAGAGTGGCCAGTAGTTGTGGATACCTCGAGACATCTTCTAAGCCCGTGGGAGTACTGTGGAAAGGATAAAAATCTCGTGTAAGGTTAAACGATTCATTTCGTTGATTCGAGTCGATATTCAGAGAAAGTTAGTCGATACCATTTTTGACTTTAAATTGTTGACATTTTTGAAAAAATATTGTCCAATAAATACAGCTGCTTTTTAATTTCTTTTCAGTGTTACAATTGCATGTATTGATTTAAATTTAAACCATAAGCTACTATAACTTTACATTAATTCTGTGAACAGTCTTCTTATTATTATAACTAAGCATTGAATTTGAATACAGAAATGTTATCCTTGTAAAATTAGTTTAATATAAAATGCACATTAACTCAAATATAACGAAACATTCGCATAAAACCTTATATTTTTACTTAAATGATGAATTTTGACGTTTTTAGAGCGCATAATAACAACATAAATTAAATTTTTCTTGTCTAAAATAATAAAGTATTAAGAACTACATTAAATGTTATAAATGTTAAATTGAAGCCGATTTAACATTCAAAGAGTATCATGAGATAAAATAAGGAAAAGTTATATTAACAGCGTATATTTTATAATATACATTATGAGAATCATCATAAGTACTTTGTGAAAGTTTCATGGCTATAGAACAAAAGCAGCTCCTTCGTCATTGTTTCATGAGTCCCCCGTAAAATTAACCTCCCGGGACTCATACCCTTTTCAAAACAAGCGAAGCAATTATTCCGAGTGTTGTAAAAGAGCGGAATTCTGTGGGTTAAATACATATTTACGTATATTACGCGGGAACTCTGGATTTATTGCGCGATTCATATCTTTCAACAAGATTAATCATAAATATTATTGAATTGAATTATGCGACAACACGCCCCCTCCATCTCTGAATATCTATACCTCTTTCGTACGTAGAAATATAGTGAAAGAATAATTACAAATTTATCCCGTCGAAACCTGCCCCGATCCCGACGTGATCGATCCCCGCCACCTTTCGAATATGATTGATGTGTGCTGAAACAGTGCAGAACCTTAATCATTCCCCGTCATGGTGGCGCGTAAAAAGCGCGCGCGTCACATAAAATATTTTATTATATTTTAATATAAATGCATATGCGCGCGTTTACCCGGGGGAATAAAATGTGACTGAGGAATAATGCGCGGTTATGAAGTAACGCGCTTATGAGATTGTCACGCATGCACGCGTAAAATAAAATGTCCTTTTATTATCATGACAACGAATTTTTGAAATATTTGCGAGCGTTAAAATGGAAGCAAATATTATATCCCCTGTAAAAAGATAGGTAAATAAGATGCATTATACAGTATTCTTGTAAAATTCAGATAAATGCTCGTGAGGCG
Organism: Camponotus fellah; assembly: GCA_030586385.1. Taxonomy (NCBI): domain Eukaryota; kingdom Metazoa; phylum Arthropoda; class Insecta; order Hymenoptera; family Formicidae; genus Camponotus; species Camponotus fellah. The sequence continues at coordinate 419,295 of JAPIVC010000055.1, read as the reverse complement.
AATCGCTTTGAGCAGTATATCGGACAAATTTTTTTTCTGAAGAAAAAGTGACTTTGAAAATGAAATTTGCAGCCAACAGATTCTTTCGTGATGTAAAATACGACAAATATGATAATTGCACGTGTAATATCGATACTTCGCAAATAGCGTTTGTACGTACCAATAACGTCTTTTATAGTAGCAGTGCTGTTGCATGTTATGAAGTAGGTATAAAAAGGGATCATTGCCACTCCGCCATTCTTAGCCTGCGAATAAATGTCATTAATGTCATACACGTTGTGATCATTTTTTTTCAATTCTTAAATGCATAATAAAAAAATATGTTATAGCATCACCTTTATAATTACATATATATATATATATATATATATATATACATATATATATATATATATATAATCTATCATATATATAGAATTTATTTATAAGAGATTACTGAGATTATCGAGAAAAAATCTTAATTTTATTACTATTTTAAAAAAATATTATACAATTTAAAATTTAAACAACATAATATAAAAATAAGTAGAAAATATTTTACTAATTTTTTTTGTTGATTAAAATTAAATTGTTTTACTATCACTTATCTTAAAGTCAAGCAATAATTGAAAAACTTAATAATACGAAATTAATTTTTAAGATTATTGTAATAATCAAGAATTAGAATTAATTTGTTATAAGTATCCTTATTTTATTTAAGTTGTTTTTCTTTAATAGAAGCATGCAAAGTCAGCAATTCATATTTTGAATATTATTCATATTATTAGAGTTATGTTCCACAAATCTTATATCATATTAATTATTTAAAAATTTGTACAATGTGTAGTGTGATTAAATCTTGGAGATGTTCCAAGAAAATAGTAAATGACAATCGAAAGCCATATATAAAATAAATATCGAAGAATATTGTAAACTTTATTCGAGATTAAGTTACCTTTTTGTATCAGTTTAACGGAAGTTATCAGGAAAACTATTTCAAGGGACGCGGTTCGCAATTGTCTATTTGATACCTAACTTTGTTTAAACTACATGGGCAATGTTAATTAGGGCAGCAGGACGGCACGGTTAATAACACGTTACCGGGCAAGCCATCCGGCTGAGATCGTTGTTACTCATCCTCTCGTTCTGCGGGTATAATTAAGGGAATATTGATCGTTCGTGGAAGAGGATGAAGTTCGTGCGGAGATGTTAGACCGACTTCTCAAGAAGCTGAGGAAAACGCCGGTTAATTAATTAGTAAATATCTTCTTTCTTGGAGGTGTCCAACAATCATTTATTTGTATCATTTTAAATTGAAGATGCGTTTCAAAAAAATAAAAGATATTCATAAACAATAAGTTTTAAAAAAGAAGTGTTAGTATACACGATAGTTTTGTCTCTAAATTATCTTTTTATAGGATTTTCTAAAAAATCATATATTCAATTTTGGGAACATAAAAATCATCAATAGCTGATTAATAGCTCTGAATGCTTATCAAAAATATTTAACAAATGATAGGAAAAAGAAGGGGTAACTAATCTGAATTGTAACATCATCAAATGTGAATATCCATACATCATTCATGTATCATCGATTATTTTATTATTTCGATATTTATAATATATTTTTATATTTATATAATTTTAACTTGTTTCTGAAAAAATAATAAAATAATAAAAAATTATAAAATTATATCTTAATTAATTTGTTATACAACTATATATTTTATTTGTATCTTTCTTTTTCTCTCTTTAAATCAAACTTTGATTAAGATTATGTATTACTCTGATGGATATTGAATGGCGATATATTATAGAATGTATTATGAAGCTTAAAATTATTGTATACCGCTTGCGAAAGTCGAAGTGTTGAGATAATCGGCAATAAGTTGAATTTAATTTCGCTAACTTAGTGCTCCTTGAGCTTAATCGTCGGTTCGTCAATCGTTAATCGACGAGCACACGCCGCGAGAATGAGATGAAATTTTAATGAAGCGTCGTTTAAGTTCTCGCTCAGCCAACTGTTACACAATTAATCAGCCGTCAATTATTACACCGCGTTTATGCTTCCGCGAATTTAATGGAAAAATTTTGATGTCGCGATCAGAAGAGAGAGAGAAAGAGAAAGAGAGAGAGAGAGAGAGAGAGAGAGAAAGAGAGGGAAAGAGAGAGAGAGACAGAGCGAATCAGATTAGCGCCAATTGGATTAACGCCAATCGTTGGTAGTGGGTGTGCGCAAAATTAGCGATAATAACGTGGATTAAGCTTCAAACTTCTAACACACTCGTGCTATTTTGGCGCGTTGTTTCCGGAGTCGCAGTCGCTCGAAATCATTTTGACATATCTGCCCCCGAAACTCGTTCCATCGATTACGAATAGTTTGCGATTATTCGAACAATTTCAACGTCTGATACTTTTGTGTACGTTAATATAGATCCTACGTTCTTGTATGCTTTCAAATACACATATACACACACACACACACACACACACACACACACACACACACACACACACACACACACCAATATATATATATATATATATATATATATGTATTACCCCACGTACGCTTTACAACTTTGTGGATTACAAACTATTCTCCTATCACATTCGATTCGCACACGGTTTGCTTCACTTCGCTTGCACTCTACGAATTTAATTTTGACGTTACGCATCTCGCTCCCAGAGATATCAGATCTGTCGATAAAACTTGCGTTTAATCACCGGTACAGCCCGTATATCTTTCGTTTTGCTTTTACATCGTTTTTTATTTCTTTTTACATACGTTCAAACGATTACGATACAAAAAAAAGGAAATAAAAAAAGATTGCCCGCGGTTATTTGTTTTTGCACACATACGTATTATTTCTCCTCATACTTGTGTATGTGAATATTTATATTATATCTTAACTATTCAATATATTTCAGTCTATCTATATATTTTTCATTATAACGTTATTTTAATATTATTCCTTCTTTAATTATATAACTTATATAATAAATTGCAATATAATAATTTTATAAATAAATTCTTGATAAAGTTATTTTGTATTATCGTAATAAAATTGATAATTGCATCGTGAGTTTATACTTTACGTGCAATTGTCGATATTGAGTTTATTCTCTTCTGTTTCAAGTATTGTACTATTATATTATTATACAATTATATTTTATATATACTATTATATTATTATATTATTATATTATTATATTATTATATTATTATTATATTATTATATTATTATATCATTATATTTTATTATATTATTATACTATTATAATATTATATTATTATACTACATTAAGTTTCGAATAATATTTAAGAAATAGAAAAGAATAAATCTAGAATCGACAGCTGCACGTAAAGAATACGCTCAAGATTATCGATTTTATGATAACATGAAATAGCCTCATCAAGAATTTATTTATAAAGTTACTATATTGCAATTTATCACGTAAATCTGACAAAGTTATATATGTATCGCGGTTCTACGGGCAGGTTCTCGCACATCAATATTAACTTTTGTTAAAATTGAGCTTCATCGATCTAGTTCATCCGTTGCAAGCACACATACATATGTATATATACGTGTATGTGTGTGTGTGTGTGTGTGTGTGTGTGTGTGTGTGTGTGTGTGTGTGTGTGTGTGTGCGTGCGTGCGTGCGTGTGTGTGTGTGTGTGTGTGTCGGTCCACAATTAAATAATTTCGATGTTAATCGAGCAAGGGTTACATCGCAGCGGCGAACAACTTCCGATTTACACTCTCGAGAGCGTGCTTTGATTTTTTTCCATCGGTCATTGATATTGCTTGTAGCAAAGAGATATTCATTCAATTTTTTCCTGTAGTCTGTTCGTACTCTGTATAGTATTTTCTAATTGACGGATGCGGTATCGGAAAAAAGACTCGAATAAATAAATAAATAAATAAATCTGTCTGCACACGTACACACACAGTCGACGTAACATTTTTTTTTCGTGACAAACACTTTTCGACTTGCCTCGACTATCTGTTTTCGGAAAATGTGTAATATCAGCGAAGCAGTGATCGAATCGATTCGTTTTTCTTGGTTTTTTTTTACGTATTTGATTGCTTCCCGTATTCTTGCCTATGTAACGTGAAAAACTCACCAGGTTTCTGAGGACGTCGTCCGGCACGTTTCTGGTGGAATTGCATAGCGCCCTGGCAGCGCTGTGCGAGAAGATTACCGGCGCCCTCGTAGTCTGCAGGGCCGCTCTCATCGTTCTTGTCGAGACATGCGAGAGATCGACCAACATGCCCAGCCTGTTCAATTCCCTGACAACTGCCTGGAGAATAATGAAGCGCGCGTTAAATCTCTTCCATCTTTTATCTGTATAAATAGGTTCACACACACGTATGCATTTATATGTTTGAAAAAAGATAGAGTAAAACTACATCGACTGAAGAATCATGTTAAATTTATATCGAGACGTGTATCAAATCGCGTGACTTGCTTGCAAAAGATAAATTAAATTTAAATAAAAAGCAGAATGGATAGATAAATAGGTAGAGAAAAGATGTTGTACACACAGCTTTTTTAAATTTTAGCCGATGTTTTTCGCGTGCTATCGTCTTTTAAATATCGTTTTCTAAGCAACAAATCGATAGCAAAAATACTCTGTGAGAAAATCGAAACAATTCAAGTATCGTAAGTGTTCCTCGAAGTGATTGAATATTGGATGGCATGCTGGATTTGACGAGGTGCCTTTATTATGGTGCAGAAGCACGTGGAAAGGATCGAGGGGAGGCCGAGAAAAAGGTAGCACAGGGAAGCGAAGGAAACATCGGCGATTGAACCAGCGAACATTAGTCGAGAACGCAAGCAATCGTCTAATCATTCCATCATCGAAATCGAGGGAAAAAGCTTGGACGTATTGGTGGATAACACGTAAAATCGAGCTTCGTGTATTTGCCTAAAGCCTTCTGCTTTGATAAACACGTAAATCTTCACTTGCATCACTTATCTTAAGAGCTGAGTAAATTTAATTTTGAAGCGAGAGAGTTTCAATGAGATATAAATTGGCACATTAATCGATCAATCATCGAAACTTGACTCATCTTACTTTCACAATTAACGAATTATTAATTAATCCTATGGAGGATTATTGAAAATAACTAATTAAAGATAAACAAATATAGTTTAATAATTTCTCTCTTATTATTTTCTTTTTATTGTTAAAATTTAATTAGAAAGTTATTTTACAAAAGAAAAAATTCTATTACGCGCGAAAACCTGTTAAATATTAATATGTAACGCAATGATGTAAAGGATATTTCGCTGATATTTAAAAATATTATTGTCTGATATTCAATTATTTATTTTAAAAGCTACGATGCGTTTGAGTGTTCTACATGAATTCTCTACAGAAATAGCGAGCAATTTTTGATAAAGACAGCGTCCTGTCGACACGAGCGGAAAAGGAAATGGAGGAAGGTGGGTGGAAGAACGAATCACAATGGTCCCGTTTTTCCGGCTTTAAGAGAGAGGGTGTAGTTGGCTTTTCTCGGCGTGCACGATTTCATCCGAACGATGCGAGTCTCGATGCGTCGATGGCAGAAACGACGCGCATTGTTTTTGCAAGAAGCAGTCTCTGACGTGCATCGTTTCAACCAGACGGACGATTACGCAAGGATTATACAAGGGGTTATACAAGGACGATTATGCAAGCGATTATTTCTTATCAATAGCATATTAATAAATGACAAGGAAAAATATCAATCGTATGCAAAATGAAGCGAAAACATGCAAATAAAAAAATCGTGAATGAAAATCGATGGAGTAAACAGCTTTGAAATTTTGCAAATTATTTTAAACTATTTTTATTAACGAACAAAAATCAGCTGATTGCTTGACAAGGAATTTGACATATCGTACAACTAAAAAAGAAGAAGTACCATTTAAATAATATACGCGAATCTTTCCATCAATGATTTAACTTTGTTAAATTAAGAATATTGCGTATTTAATATTCATCGATGTATTCGATATCACGTGGCAATTCTTGCGAGAATCGAGAGGGAGAAACCGAATTTTGCAGTCGTCAGTATCCCGTAACGGGCGAATGGCGAATTTTCGGCCGTAATCCGATGCCTGTTGCTGGATATCGAGCACGACGAGGCTGGACGAAACTAATCGTCACATCCAAAAGCCGCAATAAAATCAAGCTCACGTTGAAACCGTGACAAATACTACGCCGCGAGCTATCGCCATAATTCCACGATATATCACCGCGATGCGTTAACGGTGATTCGAAGTGCGGGTGTGCGTGCGTGGGTGCGTGCGTGGCGTACGCTCGTGTCGTACATGCGCACCTGGGGAAACGCGCGCATGCCGGAAAATATGGGTCTCGTTCGATAGAAATAACAGGCCGAAGGAACAAGAGGGTAAAGGGTAAAAATGTCGAATTGCGAGCGCGTTTGTGGAAACAAACGTACACGCGCGACTAGCATCGTCCGAGTTGCCCGCCGTCCATTGCCGGAAGTGCACATGTCGGTATTTACAACGGCAGGACATTACGAAATATATATGTGTATATATATATACATGCGAGGGGATACGAGAACAATTTTCAGATAATTCCATTTATCTTTCCGAACAAGCCGTAAAGTTGCGACTTTTTTTTTGTAAATGGCACGTGATATTTACTGTTTCGTCCGTTCGTGCTACGCGAGTAGATATTTTCAATATATATTTGCACTTTGATATATTGTAATTTAGAAAATTATGTATCGAAGTTAAAAATTTTTGGGAAATTATTGTATCAAAATCGTTTATGATTCTATTCAATTATTTATATTATGAGTCTCAATTTTCATGTCTCTTTTATTTACTATTATTATACTTGCAGTTACATAAATTTCTTCTTTTTATTTGTATTTCGAGATTTAGAAAATGTAATGAGAGTGGAAAAATCTTTCTTAGGATGATTAATCTTTGTTGAAAACTGAATTAGCATACAAAATAACTCATGCTTGATAAAAAAATATTTTGATATCATGATGAGGAGGGGGAGCAGTATTATTTTTTAAATAAATTATTAGAATTATTTTATGGCAAAATTATAAAAATATCTTGTCAGTACTATGCTACTAGTAATAACATTTTTATATCGTCGATGTTTCAATGCAGCTAGAAATATGCTACAATAATCGAGACATGTCAGATCTTTTGTTCGTAAAATAACATACAGTAAATAACACAAGACAAGATTGATACCATTTCACGAGTGGAATATTTTTTTTATAGAATAATTTACTAGCTCAACTCTATTCTTCTTAATAATTAATAAACATGTCGAAACGATACAAGAGAATTTTGATTCTGAATATTTAAATTAATTAATTTCATTTTCTTTTTTATAGCAAGAAAAATTAATAATAGATAATAGATATAAATAATAGATTAGTAAAAATTTTTGTAGCTAGGGAATTTAAAGTGTTTGTAATTTTTAATTTAAATAAGAAGGTTAAAAGAGAGTAAAAAATTAATACATTTTTATGTAAATAATACATCAAAATAAGCTACATTAACTATAGAAAACAGTTTTTTATAGCTAAATATATGTATACATAATATGATATATAACCAAAATAAAATCTTTTAAAAATAATATTTTAAATATTATATCTTCAAATTTTAAATAAAAAAATTTCAAATTTAAAGATGTAATATTTGAAAAAACATTATGTTTAAAAGATTTAGTTGTTGAAAAATTACAGATGGCAAGAATATCTATTTAGCATTTCACGAGAACGAATATCAGTGACAAACTATGGAGCATTTAGCGACGCGCATCGAATTTTTCCCCAGAAAACTTGTCATTTATTAATGCGAGATTTAGCCGTTGCAAGGGATGCGAGATAACGGAGGTGGGCCGTTTGATTTACGTCCTCACGCGTTTCCCTCGTCCGTTTTCCTTTTCCTCCTTCCTCATATCTGTTCCTTCCATTAAGCTTTTCGCTTTTTTTTCACTTTTTAAATCAGAGCCCGCTATTGCCACGAGAGTACGAATTTCGACAAAAAAATTTAATCGATATGATGAAATGATCCGGATGCGGATAGGATTCGTTTCGTTTTTTTTTTTTTATTTTCAGACGGATCTCGGGATTCACGTAATGTCAGAAGGCGCGCGCGGCAGAAATCCGTCCCGACGTGATCGTCGAACCTGCGTTAATGCTCGAAATCCCTCGACGAATTCAATGCGCTAAAGTGGGTCGAGATATAATTTTATGAACGCGGCGGAGCGATGAGAGTGATAAACGGAATGTAGGTCGAACGCAATCGGTCGCGCGTTTGTTGACGATCATTTTCCAGGTTACGTAGCGGAAAAATAATTCGAGCCATCGAGACGGTGAAATTGCAATCTAAATCCTGCCGTAAGAATTGAAAACGCAGATTCTCGACATAATATGGGCGTCCTCGCCTTCACTCTTTTCGCTCGCAACGTCTCGTTTATCAGGGTCGAAAGTCATTGGAAAATTTAAACTTGAGATATGATAAACATTTTGCCGAATATTTCTTAATCCTTACTTCGTATGCGAGGATTATTTTTGGGACCCATTATTTTTAATGATATTGATTCAGTCAAAAATTAACGGTAAGACCGTCGTTCCTAAAAAAGTTGTTAAATCGAAGAAACGAAAGCGAGGAAAGGCTATTTGCATCAGTTTTTTTCTGAATGGGAAGCGAGATAAATCTTTCGAGGACAAAAAAAGACCTTCCTATATATTTGTATACTTTTCATAAAGGGACATGAATTTTTACTTTTCTTTAAAAACTTGTTTTATTAAGTATTTTTAAACATATTTTGTTTGGTTTGGTTCGGACAAAAAATATTGAATATCTTTCTTCCTAGCTAAAAATATAGCACAATGCTCCGTAGAAGAGATATCCCAGGTTTTTCACTTTTTACATGTGTGCTTTATAAATATTTTTTAAATATAAACAACCGATATATATATATATATATATATATATAACCAATATATATATATATATATATATATATATATAAATAACCGATATATATATATGTATATCGGTTATTTTTATCCGATTTTTGTGTTTTCCAAAATGTTTAAAAAATTCATATACCTTCTTTGAACCTTTTAAATGAAAGCTAAAATAATAAATTTGCAAATATATTTTTCAATATATTCAATATATTTTATTTGCAAATACATGAAGCGAAATATTCAAAGTGCATCGAAAAAAATAGTATAATTTTTAAACAAATGATTAAATTAAAACGAGACTTTTCTGCAATAAAAGTTGAAAATCTAGCAATGATTAAAAAATATATAAATTAATTAAAATTAGATGCTTAATTTCGGGAAAAGTCGTAATTTTTCAAACATCAAAGTCGATTCTAGTAAATAAAAAATGTTTTCTATTTGTGAAAATACTTTGTAATAATAACAACGATGTCTGAAAAATTACGATTTTTCCCGAAATTAAGCATCTAATTTTAATTAATTTATAATATATATATTTATATATTTTTTAATCATTGTTTAGATTCTCAACTTTTATTGCAGAAAAGTCTCGTTTTAATTTAATCATTTGTTTAAAAATTGTACTTTTTTTTCGATACTTTGAATATTTCGCTTTATATATTTGCAAATAAAAATATATTGAACATATTGAAAAATATATTTGCAAATTTATTATTTTAGCTTTCATTTAAAAGATTCAAAAAAGGTATATGAATTTTTTGAACATTTTGGAAAACACAAAAATCGGATAAAAATAACCTGTACTCTTTGAAGATACTAAAAATTACAATGCAATGTAAAGGTTAATTATTGTATTATAACACAATAGCTAGCTCATATTTGAAATTTTGCAAATTGTTCTCTCGATTTTGGAATACAAAATTAATTGGAGTATTCTGCGCATGAATGAAACCACCAGAAGGAAATCGTTCTTTAAATAATATTCAGCATTGATTTAGTACAATAGAGCATATTAATGAGAATTATTGTTTAATATATGTGTGACCATTGTGCATGTGTGCGGTACTGGTTTAGAAATTTTGATCACCGGCTTGTCTCTCTCTGGTATTCCGTGCGCTGATATTATTATTTCCCCGAGGAAATCTCGCACTTAGCAAAAAAAAGTTGTAAACTTATAATGCAATACTCGCTTATACTCGCTTATATATTATAAACTAAACTGTCGCGCGGTTATTTCGCGAAATAATACCGAGGCGCGTCTTGGCCGGAAGTCTGCGCGGTATTATTTTTCTGCAGGATGTGTCGCGTAAAACCCCATCCGCGGTCGTAAAACGGAAGCTCTTTTGGAAACGTGTATGTATACACACGTGGGCATTTTTTTGCGAACACGATATCTCTCTGTTCGCCGAAAAAAGGTGAATCCGCAGCGGAGCTAGTACATAATGTAAATGTTGACTCACTTTCCCAAATTCGCTGAGACCCGGTGTGGAGTCCTGAGTGTTGTTCGTCTCGCCAACAGAACAGACTGCCCTGCCAAGAAAATATCTGTTAGAACGCCGGTTTGTGCTCGCGAAAATCTAGCGGTAGCACTGCGTGCTCACGCTTGCTTGCTCTCTCTTTAGAGCTTAGAGCATGTGTGAGACGAATAATATTTTCTAAAGTATCGAATCGTCTTGTGTAAACATATTTAATACGCTGATATTTATTGTATTCAATTTCTGCCATGAAATTGCTAATAAAATAGCGAACCATTGATCGTGGAAGTATATTACTAATTGAAAGAATTCGATCATTACCAGTGATATCCATGCTTAAAAATAGCGAGACTTTAAATTAGATTTTTATATCTAGTGTTCTTAGTTTATTAATGATTTAGATATGGCTTGAGCTAAATACTCGAATAGGCGCGAGTGGATTAAGTGATTTAGGTCAAACCTACACAAACTCTGCTTTTGCGCATTTCGTTATCTTCTAGAATCACTAAAACAAGCTTCTCTTGAAGCTCATCCGAGTTGCATGTAACTTTTCAGAAATAATGCGTGTTTCCATTTACCTATTTATCGTAATTATCTCTCTTACTGTCTGTTAAATATAAATTAATTGCTAGTAGAGCAAGTTTCGAAATAGCTTTAAAAATTGCACCTTGTAATTGTGAATGTGTAATGACTATTAAACAAGATATAATATTATAAAGTCATATTAATGACAGTTATTTTACTACTGCTAAGTATAATAAATTCCATGTTTTCTTAATGGATCTTACAAGAAACTATTATTTACAACAATTTGTTAATTTTTCTCTATAAATATTTTAGCAATCATATTTTACAATAAATTGTTATGAAAATAATTATATTAATGAAGGAAATTAATCAAGGTGTGATAATTTGTTATTTATTACATTCTTGATACTTAATTTTCACAGGTGGAAACCGTCTGCGTTTGAACTCTAATCTTTGATAAATAAAAAAATAATATATATAACTTTATTAAAAAAATTATTAAAAAGTTACTTTTCAATCGCAGTTTGATATATTGTATCTTATTTTTTTTCTTACAAAAAAATGGAAATCAAAAGACATACGAAATATAGAATAAAATAAGATAAAAGTGTCAAGATTAGAAAATAAGTGAAATGAAGGCGCAAACGATATCGAGAATTCCCCATTTGTTCCCAGACGAGGTGGAAACATCAGAGATGATTTGGCATCATCATCTAGAACTGCGGAAAATTCAATCGGGTCGACAATCTCACGTCCCTGGAGAGAAGAGGAAGAGGTAAGGAGGACACGCGACCGAAACAGAGGAGGGACGATAAGAGATGAGAGAGAATAGGGTCAGAGGCTGACATTAAACCACGGATACACGTCGGAAAGCAATTCGGATATTGTCCCAATAAAAGCGCGCTTTCCCTCATATGGATGCTGCAAATCTCAGGTCGCAGAGATGAAACCGCATTTTTATGACGAGTTTTCTTCAGATGTTCTATATGTTACGGTCTACACTTTCATAGACATGCACTTTTCTAGATGTTCCAAATCATTTTGTTGTTCGAGCAACTATTATCATCTTACTTGATTCTCTTATATAGAAATGCGTAGATTTTTTTGAGAAAAAATATTAATTTAATTTAGGTAGAAAAATTACTTATATTTAATTTAATTTTAAATTAATTATAATTATATTTAAATTAATTAATTTTGAAATAAAATTATGTATAATCTTTGAGAAATAATAAATAAATAATTAATATAATCTAATTTTATTATATGAGAGAAAGAGACAGAGAGAGAGAGAGAGAGAGAGAGAGAGAAATAAAAAAAATTTATTTCCTCAATTTTTAATGTTATTACGATTTTCCAATTTTTGATCACTACAGAGCTTTATAATATACATTTATTACAAATATTTTTTATTCATATTGTATTTCTTGATTAATACAATTTATTTGAATAATAAATAAAAATATATAATATAAAACATATAAAATAAAACACTAAAATAAATAAAAAACATATAATATCATAAAATAAAAAACATATTACTGTTAATCTCTTTTCCCTTCCATATCGAGAAAATTTGATCTCAAACCTGCCGAGAAAAGATTACCTTCCGTGTCGTGTGTGTATATATCGTAAGACAACATTGGCGTAAATTAGGGAGTCAGAGGGGAAAAATATGTATTGTACTATATCCGAAGAGAGATTTGCACGTGAGAACCCGACGTGACTCCGATTCTTATTTACTGCGGTAAGCATCGCAGCGTCGAGGGAGACATAAAGCAGGCGAAGATCGAAAAGTGCACGGCACAAACCAGGTCGGTGCCCATTGCCGTATAATACTTCGACCTTAAAGCGGCGTTAGAGTTAGTGACATTGGCGGTCACTGTCGTAATTTACATCCCGAGAGCCAGGCAGCGAGAGCGAGGCATCTAGCGCCGCTCCTCGAGGTGTAAATCCTATTTCGTGTGGCAGGCCACAGAGGGTGAGATTATTACGGTTCGAGCATGAGTCCCCTCGCTCGTAAAAGGTACAGTGAGCGATGGGTTTTCAGTGAGCAAGGGATGAACGTGGTTAGTATTTTCCAAACTTCGACTGATGAAAGATATACAATACTGGTGGTTGAAAAAGAGAGAAAAGAATTGAATTTGCGTGTGTGTGTGCTGCGAGAAATATGTTTTGTTCGATATTATATTTAATAATGATCGTTTCGTGAAAAAGCGACGCGCGAATGTATCCTGAATTTCCGGCTACTATCGTTCTTTATATATGAGTGTTATGTCGGAAGGATAATGGGGAGCTTTGAGGAAATAGAAAACTTGAGCGCGGAATTGTTTCAAATGGCTGCGAATAAAATTACCTTTGACGAGGGAAATTTGTAAAGTGGCCGCGATCTTTGTCTACTAATTAATTGAATATAGTCACATGGGAGTCGAATGTTGTTTTGCTCTCGTATTTAGTTCTACTTTATGGCTCACGCAGCTCGCAAATAACGTACGTTGGATTTCCCGCAAAAAACGCAACTCGTCGCGGGTCACGTGATTCAGGATCGAACGGATGCATAAAAGCGGGGACTTTATTTACAACTCCATGCGGTACTCGGCATCAGGGGATGCATAAACTTCGAGTTAAGGATCGATGTTTGAGGCAAAAGAGGAGAAGCGCTTTTATTCCACCATTGTTCCTCTCACAGTCGCGGAGACGCGAGCGAGCATGTATAATAATAAAGTGCGCAACTTGCATATTTTTAAATTCTGATTATACCGCGGAGAGTCGAATAACTTTTTTAGTATTTCCCGTTGATGTATCGCCGTGAAAAGAAATATGGAGTTTTTCACGATGAATTGAAATTGCAGCAAATAAATGATGTCTTTAAAACAATGATATGTAAAGTAAGATAAAAGCGGATTGCAACGGATTATTGCTTTCGTACATTGATGATTGAATATAAAAACGATGCTAATGCAAAGGAAGAAAGCATCGGAAAAAAATCTTATTTAATATTTTTCATTTGTTAAATAAATAGTCATAATTATTATTTATGAAAATATTAAAAGAAATTAATAAATATTAAAAGAAGTTAATACACACCAATATTCTCTGTTTTTTATTTACAAGTGAAAAATATTAAAGTAAATAAATTATTAGAACTCAACAAATAGATAGATCGAGTAGTCAGATAAAACCTAACAAAATTCTAAAACACGAGTAACTCAAAGAAATATCTTTACCATGATAAATTAAGGAAGTGAAATTAAGAAAGTTAATTTCTAGACAATGTGAAGATCGTAGTCTTCTTGATAAGAACATTGTTCTTTTCTCTTTCTCCTTGCGAAACGAAATTTCTTCTCCCGTAATTTTTTTCTTCGGATGCACTAGGAAATAAGTGGCGGCTTTGGGGCGCTTCCGAAATTACTGAAAAGAACTTCCGAGCGTCCAGATTTCAGGTTACTTCGGCTCTCGGTTAAGCCGATCAACCGTGGAATTGGTTTGCCTCTAAGAGTAGATCGTGATACGAAGCACAACGAGTCTCGAGTAAAAAAACTGGATGCTCGATGAACGAGCGGCTTGTACATCGAGAAAACTTCTTGAGCGCGAGGTAAGAGGCGATAAGAACGATGTCGAAAAAGGTAACATCCTGCGGAGTTTTGATGATCTCGTGAATGAGAAACTGCAATCTCCCAACTTTAATGAAACATACATCAGAGCAGTAATAGTATCGAGGATATTAAAATGCATTTTTTAATTTAAAAATCAAAATTTATTTTAGAAATAAATAATAATAATTTAAAAAAAAGATTTTTTTTAAGTCGGCGTAAAATGAACTCTTTTTATTGTCCATGTTTTTTCTTCGCAAATTTTAAATTTTTATTAAGTTTGGTAGGTTAAACTGGAAGCAATCTATATTATATATACAAAAATGAAACAATAATTTGGTCTACTTGTAATATCTCTGTTATTTTTAGAGATACGAAAATATTGTAATTACGAAAATTATATGGTATCAAAAGGATCTAAAGTTAATTATTTTTAGTTCTGTTATTTTTCTAAGTTCTGTTATTTTTAGAGATACGAAAATATTATAATTACGAAAATTGTACGGTATCAAAAGGATCAAAAGAATAATAATAATTTTTCTGTGGATGAAAACACTTCGGAGATTCATCTTCATTTTTTTATTAAATAGAACCATCCTAATTTGTTTATATAAATCTATTCCTCGCAATTTTTGGCATAAAAGGTTGTAGGATGGCCAAAAATTGAATAGTTTACAGAATATATTTGAATAATTTACAAAATATATTTTAATTTCATATAAATTATGAAATTTCCTGTAAAATATTCGTTCTTTGATTATCTTACTTCAATACTTTTATGCATAAAAAAACGAGAAGCATTAATTAGTATAAAAAACATATAGTTGTTTTAAAAAAGAAATTGATATAAAATAATTAATGCATGCATATAAAATTTAAAAAAATATATAATTTTTTTACACCAATTAATTCTTACCATTATTTTGTGTATAAAAATATTAAGATAAATCAATCGAAAAATGAAATTTTTAAAATATAATTTTTATGTAAAATTAAAATATGAAAATATAAATAGTTTTATGTGAAATTAAAGTATAAAATGTTTCGTAAACTTAAAATTTGTGACCAATTATTTACTTTTATAATTTTTACACCAAATATTGCGAGGAATCGATGTGTATAAACAAATTAAAATTTCTTTTGCTCATTTAAAAAAATGGTATAAGTAATCTTGAAAATTCTGAAATATGTGCTCCACTTACAAAGAAAAATTATTATTAGCATATTATGATTCTCTTGATACCGTATAACTTTCGTAATTACAATATTTTCACATCTCTAAAAATAACAGAGATGTTCCAGATAAACAAAATTATTGCTCTACCTTGTATATGTCTATATATATATATATATATGGAAGTATATATATAAAAGATTTATTTTATATTAATTTAAATACCTTCATCTTTTTCTCAATATAAAGAATGCTAATCTATTTTTAAATATGCTCAATATAGGAAATAACATAATAATGTAAACTTTTATTATTACTTTAGTTTTGCTAGTAGATTAAATTTGATTGTAGTAAAATACTTTTTTATTATCAAAATTATAATTCTTTATTAATTTTCACGTCATGTGATCGCTTTGTTATAAGTCTATTATTTCTCGTTGCGATTTAAAAAATCACGATAATTATATTGTTTTCGAAAAAGGTTCTTGTACACTCATAATTCATACTCACCAGGAGGTGTCGCACGCATGTGTCAAGGTAAGATATCGCGCTCCCAGACCGTAAAACGTCCTGAGAACGCCCAAGGAATTCCCCAGGGAGTGACCCCCTTCTACTCCGATTAGACTTGCGATTTTTCCTTCTCTATGCGCCTCAATGAGACCTATACAGATATATATCATGATTTAAATAAAATCTATATTGATAACATTTTGATACATTAATTTTTAAGAAAAGAAATTATTCGATGAACAATATAAATTTTTTATCTCTCTATCTTCTTTTCTTAAAATGATAAATTGCAGTAAATTATTTTAAAATATTTTACGAATGAAAAATATTAATGTAATGTACACTGCTGTTAAATAAATCGTATTTATAAATATTTATAAGTATAATTGCATCGAAAGACTCTAATTTATAACAGTTTATATTTTATATTCGATATATTATTAGATATAATAAAATTAATATTATTTTGGATTGATATAATATTAATGTTATTTTAAATAATCAAGGATTTTTAATACGTTTTGGAGTGTATTATTTTTATCTTACACAGAATTATTCTATGATTATAGTCAGTCATGTTTTAGCGATTAAACGTTGTAAACGTGCTAAAAATAGCGATACTGTTGACAATAAATTCGCCCAAAATACTCGAATCTCGGGGAACACAAGTTATTTGAGGCTCATCCCCTCTCGTAAAACTTCGAATCATCTTCGACGAACTTTGTTCTCGGCCGAATTATGTTCCTTCCGTGAATCAGCGAAGTTTCGTTTGTTTTTTCGTCATATCCTGACGAATTTTATAATTCTCCTTTTTTTTTCTTCCGTGTGAGATTAAAATGACATACTTTATGAGATTAAGCGGGACCTCTCGGATTCGGAGGAATTATGGCGTTCATAGATTATTTACAATCACGGTCGGCGAGGAAATCTCGGAAAGTCACTCCCTCCCCGGACCGGTTGAAAAAGTGAATGAAAAGATCGGTAAAAATCGGCTTCTAGATCCGCTTTCGAAAGTGCTTTCAGGAGGGCTGTCGATCGCCTCATTGAAACTTTCAGGCGGCATCGAAACGACGGTGGGTATTAAGCTGGTTGATTTATCGTACTTTACATCGAACATATCGATCCCAGCGAGTTATTTATTTAGTCGTATATTCTGGAAGTTTGCTTTGCTGCGGTATTAATGATATATACATTTATCTATAATCTCATAGATTAATGATAGATTCGTCAGACACGTAAACTTCTTCATCATCCTGTTGCTTTTCACTCCCTCAATAAGAGTTCTCTTTCACTCTCTACTTCTTATTACCGAACTTATACGATTCACGATGTCTCGTTCGTCTCTTTGCACAGCTGTCGGTAGATTGTTATTGATGTGTTTAGTTGATATAATTGATATAATTGAATTTGTGTAGACCGCACGAGAGAGTCGGATCAATTTTCAAGGATATGGAATATACATCTCTGTCTTTCCTTTTTAGTTTCTTTCTCTCAAGTTTCTCTAGTTTCTTCTCTTTCTTACAAGATAATCTAGTTTTAATAAGTTTGCTTATACTTTTATTTCGCAATATGTTGTAAAACGTTTTATGACATTAAGCAGAACTTAATTTTTTATTTAGAAAAAAAAGTGGAAAAAGAAGATAATTAATGGCTCAACTATAGAATTTCGTAATTAATGTGATAGAAAATTCACAATATGAAATAGTTGTAAATTGTATAATAATAAATGAAACTTGAGAATATTATTGAGGATAATTCCGCGAAGAAATTCTGAACAATTAATCCACATATTAATCCAAAGTTTTTATATGTGCCTTTGCTTTATGTAATCTTTTATCATAGCAGACTACACTAAAGCACTTTATGTAGCATTTAATATGATTTAATATCTTTTATCTCGATACAAGAAAGCCGTATACTATCTATTGAGAAACGCGCCACTGATCTCGAAAATTAAAAAGCTGGTAATCTCCTCTTGTAACTGTTCTCTGCTGCTTTGAACGAAGCTCGCTCGGAAGCAGCTTGCTTCTGCTCAAAAATAAAACGAATCTAAATGAATATGCCTAGTGCTTTAACGAGATTCCTGTTTTCATTATTAATTGCTATATCTCCAGCCGAGTCTTCCACCACATGCGGTGTATAATATAACATCTAAGAAAGTGCCGGTTCGCCTGTAACAATTATGCATTACATGTTTAAAAGCTCTGTTAAAATATAATGAAGAAAGATCCTTATACAATTATTATAATTCATTAATTTATTATTATCAATAAGTCCATTTTTTAGTCCGACTACTAATTATATTAAAATAATTATTTTATCAGTGTATTTTTTTTTCATGGAATCAGAGAATTTACTATGTATATTATATAATACATTGTTTAACTACTAATTCAAAAAATAGTGAATTAAAGTACATTGACGTTTAATAAATTGGCATTTTTTGTGCACTAAATTTCTAAATTCAGTGCAGTAAGTTAACAATATTGCGGTTTCGACCACATCCAGGCACTATTGTGGAACAGGTTTTTGTGCACGAGTCGCTGGCTTTTCCACCTTTTGCCTTCTTCGTGCCGCGACCTCCTTTTCACTTCCCACTTGGCGAAGTTTCTCGAGCTTATGAAAATGGCTGACAGCTTTCCAGACCGAGTTACTCGCGGTAAGTTCCATTGCAAGGCTTTCGTTTGCAAGGTAGCTCCAGTCCTATTTCTTCGCTCGCCCTGTTTTTTATATTTCAACGACGTACACATCTTTATTTGCAATACACAACGCATGCCCAATCGATTATCCATTTACATAAGTATAATCGCTGTAAAAAGGCAAAGCTTTTCATTGTCGAAAAATTAAACTATCAATCATAAAATAATCTATATCAGATAATTATCTGGATATACATTGTGCATTTGAAATAAAATTATGTGCGTTAATAATGATATAAAATAATTTAAAAATTTTATTAAAATATTTTTGCTAATAAAAAATCTAACTAATAATAATTCCTTTCAAAAGATTATGTCTTTTTAGTGAGGCTGTATAATTTGAATCTATAATCCTAATTTTTCTACATGGATTATTTATTGCAACATTTGCCAAAAGTTTCTGCTATATTCTTATCTTTTGTTCACGTGACTTCGGTTTGATTTCAATGAGCTAATGAAAATGGCAGTCGGATTCCAGTTACTTATTGTCGCAAAAACTTTCGCAAGCTTTCTGCCATTCTCCCCTGTTTGGTGTTTTCTTTTCTTTCAGATTATGTGTACAGTTTATTCTTTATTTTTGTGCTGGTGTTTCTTTGGCCGGTATTTTTTTCTCCTTTTCCAGAAATATCTCTCTCTTTCTCTCATAAAAACAGCTACTGCATATTCGATGAAATTCTCCATTAGTCGGTTTCACAAACATTCCATAGATTTAAAGTTAACGGACGATAGATTGACCCATCAATTTAAAAAAATTTTTGTAATCAATTTTCGTTAAAAATAGAAAAGTTTAATAGTCATCGGCGCGAAGCGGTATGTTCATAAAACAAAAAAAATATTTGCATGCAGTGTTTTGCAATCTTTTTATCTATTTCCTGTATTGAAATACATTTTTAATACAATAGTTTACAAAATTGCTAGTTTGAAACAGTAGCTATAAAAAATTACTTTAAAAAATTTTTGTAAGTATGAAATATATACAGAATGTAATATATGATAGAAGTTGATTACTGCATTAATTAATGTTCTGTTAACATTAAAATATTGATGATATATATTTTTTTAAATTAATTTATACTAAGATTAGTTTAAATTATAAAGAGATCAAGATTCCTCAAAAATCTTGTCTGAATTGAATCTTTTTCAAGCAAGCCTCTTAATATCTTTTTTTTTAGTACAACCTATAATATATTCGACTTCATCGAATATTATAAAGTCAGATCTTCCGTGTTATCTCATGAATCAGTGAGAATCTTCGTCATGGAGCGGAGATAGCTTCATACTTTTGTCCACTGACGATAAATCTTCCACAATACAAAGTTATGCCATCGAGTCGAATCCAATAACGACTTTCCTCTTCAACTTCGGAGAAGTCGAGCAATTAATAGCGACCCTTTATTCTCTTGAATCGTCTCGATGAGAAACTTTCTCTAAGACGTCGCTCTCATATCTATTGGTACCTTGGCGACTAGCGTGTTACATTTAATAACGTAATATAATATAATACGATCATCATAAGAATTCTTTCGGTTACAAAAGATGCACTTCAAGCTAGCCGAATTGCTGAAGGACAACGGGAATTTCTGATGAAATACTTATGTATCAAATTCATTGTATGCGCTTGCTATTGTTGAAGCTTCTGCTCAAGCTCAAAAATAATTTCTCAATTTTTCGTATCTGCTAGATGCATTATATTGTTCGTGTAATATAAACTATTATTTATTAAAAAAAATTAATTTTATTATCATACATGTCATTGCATTAAATATATTTTATCGGAATAAAAAGAGAGGATACTTTCACACTCGTGAAGAAATGGAAAAAATAAACGCATTGTATCTTTTCTAATAAAAATAAATGTGTATATATTAGAATAAATTTCTTATCGATATTAGAAAAAATAATAAAAAATAGCAAAAAAATGTGTTCACGTAAAATGCAACGAAAAAAAATTATAACGATAATATATAATATGCGAAAATATTAGACGTGAGTCAATGTTAATATAACTCACCTTTGACAGAGGTAACCAGGGTTAAGTGTTGAGCATTCATTTCGGCGAGTCGACGAATCACATCGATCTGTTCCAGCGAGAGTTGAACTGCGTTTAACTGAGCGGCACCGCAAGGAACGTAGGCGGACCAAAACTGAAAAAAGTATCATATTGTATTCTTAGAGTGTTCCGAAATAGTTAGTTATTATTTTTAGAAATATGAAATGATACAAATCGCATATGAGAAATAAAAAAACACAATAATTAAAGTGATTCTATAATATCAAATATTACATATAATTAATTAAAAAAAAACAAATATTAAAAGATATGTTTTAAAGTTATGTTTTATTGTTAAACGATAAAAGCATAATAATAACAATATTTTGCTAATTAATATTAAAATATTTAGGGCGCACGCAGTACTAAATGTATATGCGACATAGAAGTTCATTTATACTCGATATTTATGTAATACTCGATATTTTGATTTTCATCTATAATGCAATTTTAAAAATATTTTATCTCGTAAGATATTTGGAAAATAAAAATCTTCTAAATCTAAGAGAACCGATTTTATTATAATATAACTTTATATAACTTTTAACTATTTTATTAACTATTATTTTTAAATTATTATGTGTAAACTATTATATATAATAATAGTTAATAATTATATTAAATTATTATATTTAACTATTATTTTTTTAAACTATTTTTCTTTCGCAGATACAGTATTGATCGATTAAAAATATTTTTAAAAAATGAAAAAAGAGCGAAAATATTTTATATATATAAGCGTTGATATAAATTACTCAGATCAAAAGTAAATGCATTTTGCAAAGTTATGCAGAAAACTTTTTATAAAGAGGAAATCCGTGAAATTGCGCATTCCTCTGTTGAACATTTCATTCAACTCTGGAGTTAGCAGCCGTAGTAAAGCATCGTGGTGGCGTATTCTAAACGGAGGATTATTAACTATATCTCCCGCGCATTCGCGTGACTTTTATAATGTCATATTATATTGCCACGTAATTGTTCACACCGTTTTGTAATTGTCGAGCAAGATAGATGTTACCAGCATTTTATATTAAATAATCTAAATTTGATTTCCATGTGAAATAGCTGTTTAAATGAAAAAGATCGATAGTTTTTTTATTTATAAGAAAAATACATTATACACACATTTCTATATTTTATTAATCCCTTAAGTATCAATTATTTTATTCGTATTCAATGCCTATCCTTATTCTTTGTTGGTGCCACATATCGGATAAAAGAATTAATTGAATTGAAAATTTCAATATTTAAAAGTCAGACATTTTTCTCAAAATCAAGGAAATTAATCAAGAAACTTTCAAAATTTCTACTTTTTGTATTTTTTAATTTATATGCAAAAAGAAACGCAAAAATTTGCAATTATACGTAAGAATTTGATATCCATGATCGAATATTGATCATAGAAAAAATAAAGTATAATTTTTTTCTATTAATATTCGATCATTAAGTGTTAAAATTCTTATATGTATTTGCAATTTTTTGCGTTTCTTTTTGCATACAACTTAAAAGATAGGAAGATTTCGAAATTTTTTAATTAATTTCTTATATTTTGAAATTTCTGATATTATATATTGAAATTTTTGAAATTGAGATATTAGAATTTTTTAGATATTATATTTCTTGTTTTTTGACAATTGCCTCTTCTGATTAAATCGGCTTCGGATTAAAATATATTCTTGCAATCCGAATTCTCACATTCATGTCATGTCGGTTTTAATTTCTACTCATACATAATGTAATAATCTAAATATGCTTATCTATCCACAGTTTGTGCAGCTATACGTAGCCTCTCGTGGCGTTGAGTTAAACGTTCACGGTACTCAGCGAATGTTGAATTCCCCAGATCGGTCGAGCATTCGACGTGCGTCGTCGAGTAATCGAACGTCCATATCGTCCCAACGAAGGGAGAGATGCGTAGCACGCAGCTAGTTGTGGGTATACGGTATTCGGTCCGAATTTCACTGCGCTCTCTCGGCTTTGAGAGAGCTAGCGTTACCAATTACTCGATGGTCTAATTAGCGCTGAGTTGCCGCGCGTTGGCGTAAATATTGAATTTCGGTTCCGAGTATAGTCTAACGCGATTGGCATCCTCGATTTTCGCGTCGCCGGTCTTCTCTTTCGATGTTATACTAATCTAAAGATGTAAATAGAAAAAAAATAAAAAAATTTTTTTATAAAATTTTATATTTTTTTAAGAGAAAAACAAACAAGCGTTTTTTTTTAAAAAAAGATTTTTTTCCTAGATATTTAATGTCTATAATATTTTAATTATTGTAATTTGATTTTTATTTTTTAGATTTTGAACTATAGATGATAGATTTGAATTAATTACCATTATTTTAAATGTAGATCGCATTTTCCATGGTTATATACTTACGTAATTAGTATTTTTAATTAGGTAAATTGTGCAAAAGAATGAATTGTTTTTAGTTTTTATTATAAGTTATTACAAAAAAACGATTCATAATTTTTAAAAATGTATTTTAGTTACTATTTTAACATATTAAAAAAGATTAAAATTCTTGCATTTTTTCGAAAAAAAATTTAATAGATTAATGAGACTTTTTAATTAAAATTATATAAAACACAACATAATTTGGAAAATTTTCAATTAAATGTATAATAAAAATTTGTGTTTATCCAAATTATGTCATGTTTGCAATTGACCGTAAATATTTCGTTAATTCATTTAAATTACTTTTAAAGAAAAATACATAAATTAAAAATATAACTTTAATTTGTTTTGTTATATTAAAAATAAATAAAATATGTATTTTTCCTTTGTTGAAACGATTCTTTTTACATTTCTTTATACTAATCGCATGACGATGTGGATACGGTGATAGGTCAGGATACTGCGAGGGGACAAAAGGGAAAGAATATATATGAGGAAAACACGTAGAAAGAGAGAGGGGAATCAAAGAGAAACAGAAAAGAAGCTAGAGAAAAAGAGAGGCAGAAAGAAAAGCAGGTAAGATGCAAGATGGATGGTACCGGGAGTTCTATGCAACTGAAATGAATTCTCTTTCGATGGAAACATTGCTTTACCATTGTAGCATTTTACGAACAGCTTTTCGATGCTTGCACCCGCCGCATTATCGCGCTCTGCGATATATATTTCCAATTTTTCGATAACATTTAATAAAACGAATAAATGTGAATAAAGATACTTGTATATTATTATCATTTTATTATTATTATTATTTTATTATTATTATTATTTATTTCAACCCCGCGATTACGGATATAGTACAAAGCGTGGATACTGAGCTCCTTAATAAATTGAAAAATTATCTGTTCAACTGTTACAAATACTCGACACTCCCCGTAAAATCCACGAACCTAATACGATTTATCGCTCTCGGCAGTAACGAGCTACCCGAATTCAAATAATCCACGCGGTGTTTTGCGCGGTAATTTACGCGAGTGCGGATGTGCGTGACGCGCGCGTAGACATCTTTCCGGTACATCGCGCAGCAGAGAGAGGGGGGGAGAAAGAGAGAGAGAGAGAGAGAGGAATAGAGAGATTATTCGTCATGGGGAAATAGACGCGCGGGGATGCTAATAATCTGACGCCCTTAACTGATGGAGTTAGCATCGCGAGCGGAGAACGGATCTGACGTTTCCCATCTTCCGGACACCCCGCGTCGCGGCTGTTTGCGCGAACGATCGTATGGCAAATCGCAGTTAATAATGATATCGCGCGGGGCGGGAAGGGGATCCGGCAGATAAAGCCGTCCGACCGGAAAGCTACGTGCCTTCTTGCAGAAGGAGAGCAGATAACACACCGACGAGGCCCGAGTTGAAAACATGCGACGGCTGCCAACGGAATATCCGCTCGATAGCGACGCGACGTTTCGAGAAATCCGGGGCGGAAAGCGTGTATTTATCGAAGAAAACGTATCTCGAGAGCGTCAGCATAAACTGGATAAACAAGGACGCGGATTAAATACAAGCGGCTTCGTCGTCGCTTCGCGGAATAACGTCAAATCTTGCAGACGTAATTGCGCTAATAAACGCCAAGATGCTTGAATTTATGGATAGCTGAGAGAAGCGCAAAAGAGGTGGATGCACGTTCATCCCCCGGCTATCTGTGACGTTGATACTTCATTGTCGACGTGTAGGAGTCAGCTGACAATAAGCGAGAAACATTATATTCCAATTCGCAAAAAACAATTGTTTTATTCGAAACAAATGAAATATTTACAAATTTACATTTTTCTCCCGTAAATTTTTCTCTTCGACACATTTACGGCTTTTAAATAATATTTCAAATTGTTATATTTTACACTTGTTATATTTTTTCTTTGTTATTATATTTTATATTTTTCCAGTTGAAATTTGCCAAAACTTGCCGGAACTCGGTGAAAATGCACATTATCTGTCTTGCGTGTTCACATAGGGAAAATTACAATATATATGTTCTCTTTGCTAAGGCAAAGTCGCGCGATGGAGGAGAGCTCTCGAAAACAAAGCTTTGATGCGTTTTGCGCGCAAGTGCATCTACAGTGAGACTTCTCTTGTTTCGTATTCCCTCGAAACGGCTTTTTCCCGACAAGAAAATCACTTTCTCACAGCCTGCGCCAAGGGATATTTTCAGGAGGAAAGTCGTGGAGAGAGAGAGAAAGAGACAGGTGGTAAGAGTACAGTTTAGAGTAAACACAACGGCAAGTCGGGGTTGGTCGTCCAACGTGGCCGACTTCGCGGATGAAGCTTTCAAGCTCGCTGATTATCCTTTATCGCGGCTCTTCCGCCCGCAAACTTCGGCAATCATTTCGCGGTCACGGTACTTTCTCCTCTTCGTCGCCGGGAGTTAAGAGGACCGGAGGGGGGAAAAGATCGAGCGAAGGAATATAAGCAGATCAGGAACTTTCCGTGTACGCGTCCCGACAAGCTGAAAAGACGTCGAAAATTTCGCTGCGAGTGAAATTTCTTCGTAAACAGAATTGTCATTGTTAAGGATATCGACCTACTCACTTGGAGTACCTGCGCTCGCCCAGTCAAGTTTGAGTGGTTTGATTCGAGAAATAAAAATAAAAGAAAGAGGAACCGAGTTTATTGTCGCCTCGACTTACAAATGCACCTCGATACAGTCGCCCCCGCGAATTACAGAGCGTTTTTCCTTGTTTTGTTAGATCGCTTTTATAGTCATACTTCTTGCACGGTAATTCGAGCGACGTTAAAACGAGCGCTAAAACGGGTATATGTTTTTTTTTTTCATGCGATCTTTATGCTCATTTTTGTAGAACTAAACGGAGTAAATTTCCTTCAGCGATCGCAATGTTTACTTAGGAAAAAATTCTACTTCCGCTATAATTTTATGATAAACATTATATGTCATATATTAAAAATTTCATAGGCGTATAGTGTATATCTATAGATTTTCTTGTGATATATCACGTAACTGAAAATTGATTTGAAAATTCTATAGAATTAAAGTCATTTTTATTATAAATTGAAAAATACACATACCGCAAAAATAAAATTAATAATAATAATAACAGTAATAATAATAATAGTAATAATAATAGTAATAATAATAATAGTAATAATAATAATAATAATAATAATAATAATAATAATAATAATAATAATAATAATAATAATAATAATAATAATAATAATAATATATAATAATAATATATAATAATAATAATAATAATAATAATAATAATAATAATAATAATGTCGTTATATTAAGTTGTTATATTTAATATTTTATTTATTATCTTTTGTACTATTATTCCTATTATATTATTTCAGGCTGTTTAATCGTAGAACGCTAAATAATTTATAATTCTATTACAATTTTAAATGCGTAACACGTTTTCATTTTTATGTAGCTGTACATATTATATTGCAGATAAAATTTAAATTAATTTCTAATAAGATGAATGCTACATTATGCTTCGCTCGTCTTTCCGTTCATCTGATGTGAGCTTCCGGCATTATCAACGAATTTATTCTGACGATAGATTAATGTACTTGAGCCAAAAAGTAATTAATTAATTTTCATTAATGAATTAATGTGAGAGAGCTGTTTAGCGAATTCTGTTGAATTCGAAATATCTCATTGATTCATGAATTGAAGCTAATCCGTAATTGTTAATACCTCATATAATATATCATATATTAATAATAATATTATGTTATAAGCCGCATATTACATGCATATTTGTATCAATCACAACACGGTCTATATATAAAGGGTTTATTCATTTATTGTTCATATTAATATTTATTGGAAATCGTATTGTGTAATTACTCCAAGATTAATTCTGAATTCATATAACAATGTTATATTGTATATAAGATACACATCTTTGTTTTTTATTTATTTACAGTTTATACTTTTTTATTACAATTAAGTATATATTTTTTAATTTTGAGAAAAAAAAATACTCATATATACAATTTACATACGTTTTCTAATATTAATTATATGTGTAATATTATATCTAATATTAATATATATGTAATATTAATTATAATATCAATTTTTTATAATATATTATTAATATACTGTGATCATTTTCTAAAATAAATATCCCAAAAAATCAGCAATAGAAAAAGGATAAAATATTTTCTGTCACACACACACACACACACACACACACACACACACACACACACACACACACACACACACACACACACACACACACACACACACACATACACATGCGATTCTTATATATATTTCCTTTACATTCTTCGTTATAAACTCATTTTGTTTCCATTATCCCAGTTTCGTTCAGTTTTCAAACAAAAATTACTAATTTGTCACGCAGCGTGCAGCAACCCCTGTCGCTCGTAAAAAAAAGTAGATCAATCATGTCCCATCAAAACGCAGTTAGTAAAATTTTCGTCGCTGGCGAAAACTTTTGCGCCAACTACTTCGCGATTCCCGGACGCTTCTCTTGTGCCGCTTCTGGTTCGCGGCGCTTTTTCATAGCGTTTTCTTCGGCTTGCCACAGAAAACCATTTTGCCACCAAACTCCGCTCGCCATGCCATTCTCTCGGCGTGCTTTTATCTATGCATAAGTACCCGCCTTGAGCCTTGAACTTTGCCGATGCGGATTTTCGCCGACGTTAATGCACCTTCGATTCGTTCCCGGCTTGTTTCGTTCTAAGCGCGAAATGGAAGCGAACATCCGTGCGGTGTGATAAATTGATTTTGTGAAGGTAAAAAGGTTTGGGTTTTCTTCCCGAGAGAATTCGATGCGTGGTTCTTTGACGCTTTGCGGATAATGTAATGTTGTAGAAATTACCGTGATAAAAATTGCTACGTGAGAAATATTGTACAAAAATTTTGTAACAATAATAGAATGAAATTTGTAAAAAAGGAAATCAGTTTGTATTTTCCTTATTTCAAAGTCGATAAATAGACAAATGGACTGTTTTAGATAGCTTGATCGTAGAAAGTATCTAATCATCAGAACGATCATTTTTACGAGTACGATCAAAGATGATTTTTAATTCTGCGTCGAAAAAGTTTCATATCGTCATTTTCGAAAATCTCAAACGAGCGCATGAATTTATATATAAGCAAAGAATTATATTATTTGAGAATTTTATTATCGGTAGTCGCTTTCAAAAAGTAAAAACACGCACCTATCAGAAATCAATCTCATGTTAGAAGGTACAATTTTCAACTTTGTGAGTTTTATTATCGATAGTCGCATACATAGTGACCATCAAGATTATGGGTTTTATTATTGAAAGTTACTTTTACATAGAGATAGTAAAATCTTCAAGCTTCCACCGAGAATCAATCTCAGGAAATAAAACTGTCGAGCGAGCTTTATTGATAGTCGCTCTTTTGTAAAGGAAAACTCTTATGTGAACAATCATCGAGAATCTCACTTAAAGTCTACATCTTACCACAAGGAATCGCTCACAAGACATGTGCTTATATATTAGTAATATTGATTTATAATGGACGAATAGGAGTTTTTCCGTTTAGTTTAGTCTCTTCATATTTTTATCGTGTTTTAGGGAGAGGCAGAGGCGAGAGAAGATTCCGCATTCAGTTTTCAGACATACTCTTTCTCTGTCTATTTTCTGAGCAGGCTTTTATCTGCGAGTGAGCACTCAGGGATAACCGAAGTTCGTCTGCACGAACGTGCTTGTCGTTCCGCTTGGACCCGCCATTAAGGGTGAACTTCTGGTTAACCCTCGATGGATTTGTCGTGGGATTTACGCTACTATGACGCGTTATTTATACTTCTGCCGCTTGTAAAATTGCTAAATAAATCGTGCCATTCATAGATACTGTGGTAAATCATTGTTGACAAGTACGATGCGACAAGTGCTGTCCTGTAACGCGAACGATTGTGCGTAAAATTTATATTGCGTAACGTCAACACGTATATCTGGAAGGGACTCGACGGCGCGGATCGATACGTCCTAGATGGCGCATTGTTGTTTGATAAATATTAATGGTTCAAAAAAGCGTGTTGTGTGCTTTTTACGGAGAAAAAAAAATCGCGTTTCTGAAATTGATACGCAAATGGCACTCGTTCATTTTACATCGCTACATTTTCTTCCATCTTGGAAAATAATGACATTTGGAACTCGCAACATTTCCCTGCCGCTTTTGTAACTGTTTTAAATTTTCATCTTCCTTAGTTTCTTTTACACAAATCATTTTATCTTTTCGTTATAAATGACAAAATTGTCTATTTGTTTCTAAATATTTGTAATCTGTTTTTAGGATTGTATATATATTTCTAAATATGTATAATCTATTTTTAAATAAGCATTGCAATTTTTATACATTTATATAATTGTATAAGAAAATTTTTTATATGTAATTGTATATTCGGTTTTTTTTTTCATTTCTTCAAAATCTCACTTTAAAAAAGAATAATGTGAAAATTATTCTTTTAATTATTTTTGTTATTCATTAAAATAATATTTCTTTCTGTTTGACAGAGATTATATAAGAAAAAGAAAATATATATGAACATATTTTATATAATTCTATGTGATGTATGAATTTTTTTCTCCGGATTATTTTTTAATATATTATAATATTTCAAAATTAGTAAATCTCAAAGAATAAAAAAGAGATAAGAACTTAATTTCAAAAATGCATTTTTTATATTTTTCTGTAGTTCGTTATCATTTTTATTTTCGTAATTATCTCATTTTATTTTGATATATTTTTTATAATAATTCTTGATGTTTATCAATGCCTTTCAAAGAGCAAAATTACAAATTTTAATTTTTTAACGCAAAATGTTTAAATGATACACATGTGTACTTTTTTAATATCAATATCTTTTCATCAAATCAGATAAAAGTTGATCCCATTAATTTACCTTTTATACTTATTGTTACTTTAAATAATTTACTTGCACTTAGCTTATTTTTATTGTCAAGTTTTATTTAGATGTTTTCATTTTTATTTAGATGTTTTGATTTATAAGACAAGACCGAAGAGCGCAGCGGAGGAAGTTTTCTTTTATCAAGCTTTAATATTTATTTGAGTCTAAAAGAGAGTGAAAGGGCTTGGACAAGCAGTCTCGAGAACTAAAAAATTGAATTTCACGAGCGCGGCTGTTTCTTGTCGGTGACAATGGCCGCACCTTTTGTCGAGATTGTTTCGATAATTGAATTAGAAGTCGCGAGTATCTTCGGGTAGGGGTTACCAGAAAAACAGATAGAAGCTTTCGCCACCCTTTCATAACGTGCCCGGAATTCTAAATCCGATTGTTCGCATTGTATTTCGTTCGGCTTTCTCTAGTTTTCTTTTGTTGTAGTCTTCGGCCATTAATACAGCGTAATGCTTACGAGGATTTTCATTTAATTTTCAAAATAATCCACTGAATATTAATTCTTATAAATATTAATTCTTATAATTATTTTAATTATTGTAATTAATTTTTTAAATACATTTATGCATATAAGTTATGTATATACATATATATATTTAAAAAAATTATAAAATAACATTTATATGTAATTATATGTAATTATATCTGTATACGTATTATGTGTATATTAAATCAAATAAATTCTTTATATTATAATTTTGCTTGGAATGAAGTTGAAAATAATTTAAATTTTCCTTATTACATCTTATACTTTATTACATTATTATAAGTTCGTGCATGCTGTATTGAGAAAATAATAACACAATTTGCAGCCAATCGGCAACATAATGCATAGAAAAGCTGATTAAACTGTGCACAGAAATCATGTATGAAATGAAGATTGATTATATGCGTTGAATATGCGTGTTAAGTCCACTCCGCAATATGTTAACATTGTAGCCCATAATAGTGATTCGTATAATTTACAATAGCATTGCTGTAGTGCTGTTATTGGAGGGGATCAATATCCCGAAACTTTGAAAGGATGCGCTTCACATTTGGTATACATCTCCCAATATTTATCAACTTCAATTAATGCATTTATATTGATAACAGTTTATTTAACTCTAGAACACATGAGTTTTGTCTAACATTTAAATATTTTGCTTATTTTTTTGCCTTATTACGTTTAATGTTTTAAAATAAATAATGCCTAAAATTATAAATAATTTGCTTTTGTTCAAAATTGTCCTAAAATCATTAAAATTGTTTATAAATAAGTATAATTTAAAATAAGATGATTATTGCAGATGATGCAAATATCACATGTTTTATCAGAAATAATTATGCATATGTATATTATTAACTTATTATTAATTAATATCATTATAAATTGATTAATTTCAATTTATTAATATTATAATTAATTTGAGAATATTATAACAAAATAGAAAAGTATATAAAAAATTTTAACTTTCGATTTATTTTATTGAAAGATATCAAAAAGACTTTTTATATCGCGCATAATGGTTTAATTTGCAACATAATTAAAAAAACGATATTTCTTATCATACTTGAACGATATAAGATTTGTTTTTCGCCGTTATATGTTTATTTGTGATGAAATTTTCTATTTTCGCTGGATCCCTCTCTTTCTTGAAAATATTATTTTAATTTCTTTCGGACTGCATTTACATATGTACACACACACACACACACACACACACACACACACACACACACACACACACACACACATATATATATATATATATATACATACATACATACACATTTCTGTCTTGTTTTACTCAATTCCGAGAAAAGAAAAATTCTCAACGCATGTTCAGTCTCGTCGTCATAGAAACCGCCGTCAATTTGTCAGAACATCGCGAGAACACATCGATGGTAGAAACGAGACGTAAAACTCCCGTGCGCAATAAAAGAATGACGGCATGGGGATAAAAAAGGTGCGGAGATCGCAAATGATACGTCGCTGCAAACGAATCTGATTATGGTACAACCACGTTTTATTCGACGTTACTGTCGTACGACGAATCGCGATTATCCTTTGTCTCTTCCATTCCGCATTCAAGAAATCGATTTTCTCACATTTCTTTTATTATTTCTTTTTCATTTTCTCTTATTATTAGTTTTGCACGCACGTTATTTCTGTTAGACACTTTTCTGTTATCGAAAGAAGGAAGATAACTCGGCTATTCTCAAGTAAAAACTTTGTGTATGATTGCGAATAAATGATTAATATATTTTAACAATGAACAAATTTATCGGATTCACGTCGTTCACATGATTTGCGAGAAATGTAAGTCGCTGGGAAATCGATACTCCTACGAAAAAATATAATTTACACCTGTTTATTGTAATTTTATTGCTAACATGTGTAATATGACTTATATTTTTCGCAAGCCACAATATATGAATCCTATTATAAAATTAATATTATTATGATAATATTATAATATAATATTGTCATAAAATTTTTGAGGGAGTTTTTAAAATTTAAAGAAAGTCATACGCAATTTTTTAAATTGCTTGTGCATTTCCTTTATGTCGTGGCATTGAATCTTTCGAAATGGCTTTCCGACGACATAAATCGTGCAAAACGCAGGACCTCTCTGCTATGAAATGCACGAGAGCGATTATTATCGCTGCGGCGAACTCTCGGCTTCATCTATCGTTCTTCTCCTGCTCGTATAATTGAACGCGAATGATTCATATCGTATATCAAACATTTCTTTTTGTTTTCAACGTCGCTCAATAGTCAGGCCAATTTTATGCAGGCTGATTTTATGAATATAAAAAAATATCTTTGTCTAGCTAACAAAGTGAATGTAAAGTTACTAATCAATAAGTGGAAAAAATCATCTCTGCTACTATAAAATAATGCACACTGAAAAAAAAATTTTGTTGAATATTGCCAAAAAAATATTCTGTTGTAGTAACTGCATCGTTGCATTGAACTCTCTATTTTGATGATTTGAATAAGCTTTTTTTACATTAACAAATTATTTCGGAATATTTTAGTTATATTTATTTGAACGTATTGGACAATATATTTAGGGCAAAACAAATTTTGCCTTTTTCAACCAAGTTTTTTTTTCAGTGCATGTTTCTTATATATTACATTTAAGGTTGTGATAAAATAATAAGCACATAAAATTGCTTTAGATTTTTGAAGAGACAAGGTTTGCAAGGAAAAAAATATCTGAAGATTGATATAAAGTTCTGTTCCTTTTCTGTCGACTTTTCGACTTCCTAATCTCGGAAATAGATTACATATTTCTATTTCAAGATATTTCGTTGGAATTTACAAATAAGAGTACACACTTAAGTCCACAGTCTAATAATTTTTCTCTCGATATTGTCTGAAATATTAAAATTTGAAAAATTATGCTATATTCTTTTACATTTGTATAGTAACTTTATTCTCGTATATACATTGTATGCTAGATGCATCTACGTTTGATGCACCAGCGAGTCTATCGCGTCTGGATGCATTCATGCGATCATACATTGTAGTATGTATTCCGAAGCTGCAAGAAAGCGCAATTTTTCGATACTAGGAAGAAAGCGCAATTTTCCGATGCTGAATTTTCGATATTGAAAAGAAAGTCCATTCTACGTCCTGAATGCACCGCCTCTGATGTTAAGCATGCAATATTATATGCATGATATATCTTAAATAATTTTTACATCATATAACATAATTTTTGCATATACATCTATCTATATAGAATATTTATTAAAATTATGTCGATTCTGGTGAACTTTTTCTTTAAGGAAATAGCTTAAATTTATATATATTGTACGTATAATATAACAGTAGAGATATGTTTAAAGTGTAGATTATTAGTGCCTAATAGAGCGATTTCTAATTCCTGGCTTAGTCAATAGACAATTCGAATGCGAATGAGCAATGACAGACACGCGTTTCCACATATACGGCGAATCTCCCAATTTCGGATTTCCATCGTCGCAAGATCGCGCAAATACCGATTCGCTTAGTTCGTTTCACCTAAAATGATAGTATGCATACTGTATTATGAATTACGCTGCGGAGAGATGGGAATGGATTATATGAATTGGATATTCGAGAGGAAATCCGAAATTCAGATTGCAAACTCGAATTGTATAATTGTTATTGTTTAACAAAGTAAATTACTTGAATTTCAGAGAAGTTGTATAATTAAAACAGAATTCACGTTTATTTGAAATATTTCGTACGCGAAATAATTTAAACCAATTTCTTTTGACAAGCTCTACTCAAATGACTTTCGTTATGATTATTATTGGATCGTTAATATAATAATACCGAATTATATTGCAACAACTTGAAGCTGATTGTGACGGGAATTGATGTAAAAATTGTAAATATAGATGTAAAAATACTTAAGGATTAAAATTAATTATTCAAATATTATTAAATAATTAATTATTCCAAATTAATTATTTAAACATTTATCACGTTTTAAATTACACTTGAAGAATCTATTTGCTAATGGAGAATGAACGTAATCATTATTACATATTTTTGCAAAGCGAGATTTTGATAAAATTTCGATGTTACACAGAAAGCGATTTTTGCGCAGTTTTTGCGTAACAGATTGCTTGAAAAATCCTTGAATTTATTTATACATGATACACATAAAGGTTTGTTGGGAAAATTTTCTATTCATTGGCCTCCCACATATGTATCACGTAGTATAAATATTTCTATATATAAGTTTAGTTATTTATTAGACGATGTCGAACTGGGGCTTAGTTTGAGCAGGCAGTCCTCATAACTGACGAGTGAGAGGGCCAGTGAATTTCATATAAATAAATTCGCAGAGAGGTAACATCAGGAGCAGAAGGCATGTAACTCTCGGTGGAAGTTTCAAGACTGCTATCCCTTTTTGCCAACCTATCCTTCCGACCATGTTTCCTCGTTCCTTATACAAACATTGAAATGAGTATCCCTCGTATTCTGCATGCATACTTGAGAATTCTATATGAGTGTGCTTTGAACAATTCTCATAATATAAGCATATAAAGCAAACTAATTTTTCCAAAAATGTTTGAAATGCCTTTCTGTAATTTATTCCAATCATGCGGAACAATTGAAAAAATTAGTGACGAGTAAAACCGATTGGTAACTACACGCGTCGTGTAATTTCAATTAAACGAGAGCAAAATAATTTAGGTGCTCGTAATTGTCGAGGAAATGATATTTTTCTTGCCGAGATTTGATCGGGTACTCTCTTAGATCAGTAAGAAGAGAATTAGAACTTTTGGTCCATATTTCTCTTAGATTCTGTTTGGATCCTTGTTATCCCAACACAAGAAATCGAAAATCGAATTTCACCAGAATTTTATTTGCGACTTTAAAGCGAATGGCTTCAGTGCCAAGTTACAGATCGAGGTAAACAACGATTTGGCTTGTTCTTACATAGCCAAGAGGAATAATAGCGGTAAAGAGATCATCTTTTCTCTCTTTCTCCCTCACATTTTAACACGAAAAAAAACGAGAGAATCCTTTTCAATGCTACTATTCCAAATTTATGCAACGAGATCGAGCCATTTAAAAAAAATGTTTGCATCCTCTCCGATGTCACGTACCCGATCGCTTGAAAAAGCGATCGACATAAGTCGTCATCCTTCGCGTGATACCGGAAATGAAGTTTTTGGCAGGAAGCCTGGATAATCAATACCCTTTACGAACGGCGCGCGATAAAACACGCGGCTCGTTATTAGCACGGCGCGTTTTACGGTCGGGAAATAGAAGGAACAACGGAAAAATAGCCGGTAGCTTCGCAGTCGAGTCAGTTTCACAGATAAGGGGAAGGAGGAAGTGGATACGCTTCGCTAATTCGCCGATAATAGTACATCCGAACTCGAGATGGTCCAAATGAAACAGCTTTTTGCACGACCATCATTCTTCACTCGTTTATAGTCGTTCGCGAATGGTATTCTTCTCCGAGATTTGATCAATAACAACGTCATTTGATTGATCCTACGTAGCAATATGTTCAAGTTCAATCGTGATTAAACGAAAACTTTAGTAAATTGCCGTGAAATGTTTTCTCGTCAAGTTAAACTTTAAGAATAATTATATGCTTGAAACCTTCCTTGATTAATAAGAAATTGATGTGCAAAAGATGATATCGAACTACGTTATAATTATCGAGAATACCCATTATAATCAATCGAAACGCATATTCCCCCCATTTTTTTGTCAATTGTAGGTTGGCAGCAGAGTAAAAATTAGAAAATACAACGCAATGCTAATGTATTACACATTATTTCTATGACTATAAAAAAAAGAAACGAACAGACACATAATATTATATGAAATACCCCAATAGGGCAGTATTTTATCAGTCGTAAAATTAAATATCGACCTTCCCTCTCTTCGAATGAATTTAATTCACCTTCTGTTCAACTATCTAATTATCAATCGCTCATGAACGCAAATTAATCGAGGGATTCATTGATTCTAATATCCCTCTTTTCGGGAATACCTCTGGGAGATCCACAAGGGTCTTCTCCCTTGGAATGACCAGGTGGGGCGTTATTATCCAATATGACCTAATTATCGTAGTGGTACACCGACGTTCGCTATAAATGGAGCTGCGTAAACCAGTCCTGCGTGTATCTGCAGCACACCCACTATAATACCCGTCTCGTAATAACGGCCAATTCGCATCCACCTCTCCCATACCCCTCGTATATCGCACGTGGCGTTCCTCATTGGCTGAGGACGCATATGCCGAATCCTATCGATCTATGGAATTGATTGACATATCGACACCTGTCGCTGCTACCACCGATTTTCGTAAAATTTGACGATCGCAATCGATCAGACAGGTTACCAAAGAGTATCTTCTTTATCCGCGATGTATAAATGTTTTTAATTTTTTATATATTAATATAGATAATACGAGAGATCAGAAAAAATTTATTTATAATGCAGAAAATATTTATTAAATGATATAATGATATATTTATTAAAATGATATAAATGTTATTTAATATTATATACACATGCTTAAAAATTAAAAATTTATTAAATGATGATAATAAAATAATATCACTAATTTCTAATGATAATTTTACTTATTTATTTGTTAGTAATTAGTGTATCATATAACTTTGATGTAATTAAACAATGAGAATGAAATATATTTTGTGCATTCCTCGAAGACTATTGTTTGTCAAAGATAGTCGATCTCCAGAGTCTCTCCTCCGTAGAAAGGTGAACAGGGACATGAGCTAAATTCTGATGATTTTCAAAAGTGATTGACGTATCGACATCTGCCATCCGGTTGATATCGTCATTGTATCGTGCAATTTCGATGTTTCGTCGATTTTTGTACTTTGCGTGAATTGGATCGCTACAAAAATTGCTCGGCATACCGAACAATTTTTCGTTCCACTGTTATTGTAATCGAATTAATGAAATCAATTAAAATTTAATCACTATATTTAGTAGATTGCATTGTAATTGCAAAGGGCAGATCAGTTACGGCAATGGCTGTAAGAATTTAATTTAACTGCAGTGGTGAATATATGACAAAATTAAATCATTTAATGCGATTAAAATCTCAATAAATAAAATACAGTGTAACATCGCATAATTTGGATAATGACGAATGTGATGAAGCCGCAGGTAAACGTACAAAGTCAAATGAGAGACAGATGACAAGAGAGACAAGTGATAGGTTGGTTGACATTTTTGTCCGATATTTGAGGGAGAGAGATTGATGTATCGACATCTTTGACAGGACTGAGCTATTTTTATTCATTTTATTCATGATTTGTTCATTCCTCCGATCATTAATCAGATTTTAAGAGCAACAATCTCAAGCTTTAATTTAATTCTTTGTAATTATCAATTGCTACGATTATTTTTAAATTTTAATTAAATAATTAAACATGTGAATGTGAACATAGGAAATGTGATGCTAGTAAAATTCCACAATTAATAAATTTGCCTTTTTCTCAAGTGTAACATGTTCCTCAGGAGGACAAATTAGTTAAATCTTAAGCGTGATGCTTTGAGAAAAATGAACAATTTTTGTACGAGATTATAACTCTGACTTTACAGCGAAAATTTAATAGCTTTTAATCATAAAACAGCTTCTTTCTTCTTAAACAAGTGTATCAAACTTTTCGTTGATATTTAAAATTTTATCCGACAAAAACGTAATAAAATAAAAAATCAAATTGTAAAATTTTTAATTAAGTCGCTTACTAATTACTAGTTCTTAATTCAATAATAATGTTTCGCTAACAAAGTGCGAATAATTCACTAATCCACTTCTCTTAAGTTGACAAAATTAATAATAAAAAGAATATTAGCAATAAAAAAAACAGCGGCTCTCTGCAACAATCGATTTTTACAAAAAAAAGCTTGCGTTACATTTTAATAACAAATAAAAATATGATAAAATTAAAACAAAAACGGGCCATAAATGGGACTTGATTAACTGACTCTTTAGTGATATATTTCAAAAAGAAATATTTGTATCACTAAAACTTTTCAACTTATAGCGAAACTTTGTGGCTGTGTAATTTAGCACTATGTTATGCAAGTACTTAAAAATAAGAGAAGTTGTGTTTTCTGAAATATATTTCAAATGTAGAGAGAAAGAGAGAGAGAGAATCTGAATATACAATTTGTTCCATTTAATATTTTTGATAAAAAAAGAATAAATAAGAATTTTTAAATTTTGTTCTTGTGGTTTTAATGTTTTTCCGAAATCTATTTGTCTATTTATATTTGTCATGGAAATTCAGGCATTTTCTTTCTCTCTCTCTCTCTCTCTCTCTCTCTCTCTCTCTCTCTCTCTCTCTCTCTCTCTCTCTCTCTCTCTCTCTCTCTCTCTCCTCCAGAATAATAAAGAAATTTTAACTCAAGTTCTCCACGAGTCGGCGTAATTAGTCGTCTCGATAATCGAAGCCTAAAGTTTCCCCACGACCTTACCGGCCCATTGACACTGGCAACACTGTTACCAAGTTCGCCAACGAACTCCCCCTATCCACCCTTTTCCCGACGCCCAAATAGTGTCGATGCAAACTTGTCCGAGTTTCGACTGCAGCTGGAGTCTAGGCAGAATACGTAATGAGTACGTAAGTTCTTGACTTCGAGCTGTATACACGAGCCGGCCCATTATGACTAATCGTTTGGTATGCCTCGCTATCGAGTCTCGGCTAAGTATTTGTCCGGTGAATGGAATTCGTACGTGTAAGAATTACAGTTTGGACTGTTATCATGTATTTGCATTCAAATGCGACGACATTTGTTCAGGGTTAAGAAACGTTATTAAATAGCAAATTATCTTAGATAATTAGCAAATTGCATAATATATTGCATAAGAAGCGAATAAACGAGGAAGTAATCAATAAATGAGTTTTAATTGCGAGTGATTGAAAATAATGACGATGAAGAAAATAATTTCATTTTAATCGAGCACTTTAAATCTCTATAATAAAACATTTGTTTCGTAAAATTAATTAAATACTTCAAGTGGAAGTTTAATTAATATATAAATAAATTATTATGCTATGTTAAATTTTTAATTTAAGTAAAAGGGAGAAAAATCCTTTGCAAATATTTTTATCGTTCATTTCAAACACTATTCGGTCCGCCTTTCGAGGTAATTAATATATTTAGTATTAAATATATTTTTCACCCTTACATTTTCACCATCGGCAATTTATATAGAATATATCCTACAATCGTTCCCACTATCGAACGCTCAAGCACGGTCGGATCAAACTCTTACTTTACTACTTGATGTCGCTCATCGTGAAGCGCTTTTCGCACGAGATCGAAGATTCCTAGATAATTTCCCGTCACGCGATCGTCAAGTGGCCACTTACTCGGGTGCGATCTAATTTCTGGCTTAATCTCGAAGACGGGTGCGGTCCGGTGATGGGGAACGATGTGAACGCGAAGCGGTCATACGCGCAATCAGGATGCGAGAGATTGGGAGAACGATGGGAGGAAGGGGAAGTTTAGATATCGGTGGCTCTATAGTGACGTATTATAGCGATTGCCGGCAGCAACCTCAGCCTAAGTGAATGGCTCAGCCGAGGGCCTTTGCTGATTATGGTGTCGCCATTGATCCAGATCGAAATTGGCTTGCCTCTGTCATGGAACGCACCCAGAGGGCCATTAATATCCTCTGCGGGCCAAGAGCGAACGGATGCGACGCCCGTATCGATGAGAAGAGACGAGAGTTAATCGCAAATATGGCTGCAAATCGAGGTGCGAAGCCTCCCTCCCATCTATCAATTAATTAATTAGCAGCCGATCGTTTCTCGTTTCTGTTGAGATAGTCTTTAAATCACATAATTGAGGATTTGCGAAATAAATATATCCAGAACAATAAAATATTTTAACAACAGATATTATTTAGAAATAATATTTCGTTGTTTTATTTTGTTCATATTTTTTCAAGGATAATATTTTATCGGGGAAGCAAACAAAAAATATTTTCTTAAATTTTATATTATTATATAAAAATATTTCCTTGCATAGCAATTTTAGAATATAATATTTTATTTTAATCACTTTTCTTTTTAAGATTTTAAAAAGTCAAAAAATGTTTCATTAATAACAAGGAAAATATGCTGCCTCTAATGAAATATTTGTATAATTATTCTCCACACATATTAAAATTTTAATCGATATCGTAGTGATTCCTCTTCAATCACAGAGAAAATAGGCCATTCTTGATTCATCTCGTTATAGAGACTGCCAAATGAAAATTATTTATGAGAGACCGAACTTCTCTGACAGCAATCGATTCTTCGACATTAAATAGTCGGTTAATTCGATATTAAAAGGTCGGTTAAGGCTAAAGCCTTTCGATTTAATATATAATGATATAAAATCATGATTAGGAGAATGTCGACCCGCTATTTGTCTATCTATCAGCACGATTAATAAATTGTCGGGATTAAAAAGAGCTGAGAATCAGTAATAAACGTAGTGCTCCCGGAGATTGGATTCGGCATAAATCGATGAAACTAAAGCATAATTCTCGCTCGCTTCCAATCGTCTCGAACGTGTTCCTTCACATTTCCTTTCGCTTAATCTGTCTGTGTCATTCCTGATTAACGAAGACTAAAACGACCTACGGAAGATAAAGATGTTCCGTATTTGATGACGCTAAGTAATAAAATTACATCAAAGTGTGAAATTTATGGATCAACTGCAGCGTGTCACGCGACGCAAGTAACAGATTATAAATATCGGATTGGATACAAATGCCGTTTTATTTTTCCATAAAATTTTCCGATATAGATAAATTATGCAGCATTGGAAATATGCCAATAATAGCAATGGATTAATTTAGATCATTTAAGGGCGTTTATTGCAAACTTTTATGTCGTTTATTACTCTTTTCAGTTCAATGAATAAACTTATTTGCAGGGCAAATATATAATTTTATCTTTTAGCCAATATATGTATATATAATAAAGAGATTAATCTAATTTTTTCGCAAATTT
The DNA here is from genome assembly GCA_030586385.1 of Camponotus fellah. Lineage (NCBI taxonomy): Eukaryota > Metazoa > Arthropoda > Insecta > Hymenoptera > Formicidae > Camponotus > Camponotus fellah. The sequence continues at coordinate 377,469 of JAPIVC010000055.1, read as the reverse complement.
AATTCAAAGCAGAAAATTGCATACAATTATTCTATATATCAGATTATCTGCTATTAATAATAATATATAAACGTTTTATTTTATATGTCACAGTGAAATTCATTATGCTGACATTAAAATAGAGTATGCGTTTTAATTAATTTCATGTCACTTTAACGCAATTTATAAAGGTCAATAATTGATTAATAAAAACTTGCAAACTTTCATTTTTTTAATATAAAATTATATCACTATGAATTTATTATATATATTTATTATATATATTTATATAAATTTATTATATATATATATATATATATATATTTATTTATTTATTTATAATTTATATGTAAATTTATTATGGTATATTTATAAATTTCATGTTCAGGAATAAATTGCAAGATGAAAGAAAGAATTTCTACGATTCTAATATATAATAAAATAAAATATATAACATTTTGCTTAATTTGACCCATTTTATTTTAACTATTATCTTTTTAGTATCAATTAAATTGAATTGTAGAATTTGTGATAATACATTGAAGTGCGATCTTTACGATCGCAGAATTACATGGAAGTTGACATATCTCTCATGCGAAGAATTACACAGAAAGTGAAGATGATATTGCTTTTGACAGTTGGCTTCTTTCTCTCTCTCTCTCCAAGTACGGTACGGCTTTGTCAGTCTTTATCAGCTAATTGCAAATTTCAAAGATAGTTGTCCGCTGGATTGGATTAAAAATTGACAATGAATAGTTTCCAGGGATCAAAGAAATCTATTTTCTGCTGCTTGAATAAAAATGCTGCAAATACGACAAAGTTTATTTATATTAATTTTATTATATTAATTTTATTATTTTATTTTATTAATTAATAGTGTAATTGACGTTAGAAAGATGACATTAGAAAGATGAATGTGAAGAAAGCCATTATTTCTTAAATTATAACATATATTGTATTTTGATAGAATTGAATTTTTTTTAAATTAAATTTTAAATTAATTAATTAAATTAAATTAATTAAATTAAATTAATTTAATTAAATTAATTTAAATTATTTTTTAAATTAAATTAAATTTTTTAGCAATTAAAAAAATCGTAGAAATTAATCACGCACGTGATGAGTACGTGGATTCTAGACTTGAAATTTTTCCAAAATTTCTCGAGATCGATAGATATTTTTTCAAGACATCGTAGACGCGGCGATGAAGACTCGAGGTAGATAAATGATCCTTCTTTCGTCTGTCTTTGTCGATTGCCAATATCTCGGCAAGAGACGGCGGGATCGAACAGGCGGGATTCCTGGTTCCGATAAGAGTTAGTGCTCACTTGTTGACCCGTTTCAATGATCGTAACTTATCGAGATACAAGACTGGCGATTGAGAGCAACGACGTGAAGCCAGACGCTGAGAATTTCGGATTTATCGAGAAGTTTTAATATATATATATATATATATATATATATATATCGCATGAAGCTTTTTACGATGACAAGTGCGATCGATCGCGCGATAATGACGCGGTTTCGCGATTTTCAGGAGAATCAGCTGATCCGCTTGGCCATCAGCTGGATTCGTTAAGAATTCACGCTCGATTGAACATTCTCATGTTTCATCGACAATCATCGGTGGTAAATTGAGGATACGCAGTCAATTGACTGTTAATGATACCCGATTCGTCCACAATTATCATGGCAAATCGAGGGAGTCTACGATCGACCGTTTGGCGATTTTCGACGGCGAGCCGCTCAAAGCCATTAGTTAGCTTCTGATCAGCCACTCCAAGTGGCGTTGCGAGCGAGTAAATTTTCTGTTTTATCGTGTGCATGCAAATCATCCTGGGAAGGCATTTCGACACACCGTTTGGCACGATCTGATTGGATTGGCGCGCTCGTAGTCGAGTAGAATTACAGACGCGGGATATGCCGATCAATGGCAATTCGTTACAATGGATGGCTACAGATGAAACTGATAATGAATTGGAATTGTTTACGTGCTGCATAGTCGTTTTAGCAAATACTAGCAACTTGCGCGTAGCGATTCCATTTGTATATAATATCGATAATTGGCGGCTTTTGCGCGTGGGTCCGATTGAGATACGTTTCTACGTTAATGATGAGTCTATTCGTTATCAATAAGATTGCTTTGCCGTAGACGAGATGCCATATGTCGCGTCTTTGTCTAAGTTGGATTGCTTCCCGCTCGTATCTAATTGCCAGCAGTTGGATCACCTTTAGAGCAGTCACGAGCATAAACTCGCTGCATCAAATAGTTTCGGTTTTGTTGAAGTTTCCGTACATTAAACATCGTTGATTTTCTTAACACATACACACACGTGTTTAAAGAATCAAAGTTTATTTAGGTCGAACGATTTTCCGATGATATTCCATAAAAAGCTTACACTGATTTGTTAATGGCAATAGAAAGAAGATAATTTTAGTTCTATTTTCACCCAACTGCCAGTGTGGTAAATTAATATTTGATTGATGCTTCTCAAGATTTAAATCGTTTCTTAACAAAATTGCTTTTTCGCTATGTTTGTTTCATAAACGATAATATAAATCAATATAAAAATTGTGTGAGTAAATATTGTAATAAGTCAAAGTAAAAGTATATTTATAATAGGGGTATATTTCTTCGCTAAAAGAGCGGGAGATAAAAGTAACGACCGAGGAAGAGAAAAAGTAGGGAAACTTAATGAATGCCATGTTGGGTTTACCTGTGCACCGACGAGGCCAGCGCGTAATCTAGGGATGTCCGTGTGACTCCAGTCTGATCTGGCCCAAGGGTCGACCCTGCCGAGGTCGCTGCTCAGGTTGACCTCGCCAAGTTGATTGTGTACGAACTTTCTGACGTTCCAGGGCAAATCGTTGTGCCTGCGAAAATCGAAATACGACTTATCGAGCAATATTATAATATTTCACGAACAGTATCGGATTCTTTATTAATTTTTAAATTTATAACACGTACTAGACTATGACATTTTTTTGTTCAAATACCGAATATCAAATATTACATCCTAATATTATTGCATACTTGAAGAGTTTGCGAAATGTATTATATGTAAATATAAATGTCTGTAAATTATAATGTAATTGGAGATGATTAGATCCATGATGTCCAAATTTCATTTTTACTGTTCTAGCAGCTAATGCCAATAATTGATGTCCTAAACAAATTCCAAAAATAGGAATATGAGTGGTCCGTAATAAAAACTGTATTACATTAATAACATAATCATACTCATTTGGATCACCAGGTCCATTGGATAAAAAAATGTCATCCAAACACATTGAATCCAAAAAGATTCTTGTATCGAAGAGAGAAAGCCGTATCCATTGCGCGAGATTTGGGAACAATAATTTGATATTAATGAGGTACACGTGTTCCGGAAAATTACGCGAAGCTGCGTGGGATGTCGGAAAACATGAAGCAATTCATATCTTTTTGACATCTTCACCCACAAAAATCGAAACTCATTTTCTACGGTCAATCGTATATCGAATAACAAACGCCCACCCGTCGATCAGAGGCACTTCAGTGAGGATCCTCCTGATCACGTCCAGCCTCTGCTGGTGCGTGGCAGGCGCGGATTGAAGTAGAAACGGCAGACAGAGACCTCCGAGGAGCAGGACGGCCACTAAGAACAGGACAGGCGCCAACAGCCGACATCTCCTGCGAGGACTCTCGTCTCTGCGATCCTTGCTGCTGCCGCTGCTGGGCGAATCCTCGCACGGCGGCGGTAGCCGTACGGTGCCGTTGCACGGCGCCACATCTGGCAGTTCTGTTAGGCACGTGGTCTGAAAGAAAGAGAACTCGTGTCATGAATGTTTTATTTATTCCTCATCTTTATCGATTGTTTCAAAAAATTTCTAAAATTACATATGTATAACACTTTTCCAGAGCCTTTTATTAACAATTTAATTATAATTCTGGTTCTAAAATTTTCTATTTGCTCTTTATCGATCTCGATAAATTATTAATCTCGTCGCGGAGATTGTTGTTATAATTGATAACCCAGAAGCTAGGAATATGAATTTCAACAGTATGATAAATATATTACATATTCCATTTTAGTTTGTGATAACAAAGTTGTTTTTAAACAATGATTAAAATTATATATGTATAGCCTTTTTTTTAGCAATTTAATTGCCAATATAACTTTGATTCTAAAATTTTCTATTTGCTCTCTATCTATCTATCGATCTCAATAAATTATTAATTTCGTCCTGAAGGTCGTTGTTTTAATTAAATAACTGTGAAGGTAAAAATATGATTGAGTATTTTAACAGTATGATAAATATGTATATTGCGACATATTTGTTTTAGTTTGTGGGAGCAGGTTGTTGTTTTAAAACATTATATGCTAAAATTATATATATGTAGCCTTTTTTTAGCAATTTAATTGTCATAATTTAAATTTTATTTTAATTTTAATAAGTTCATAATTGAATAGTTTGATTTCATTTTCTTTTCTCAGGCATGGGTAATATATGTGAAGATCAAGTTTGCGTAACAGATCTCGGCTCATGAAGCAAAGAGAGCTTTTTGAGTCAGTAGTAGTATCGTACATACATTCGAGATATTTGCTTCGTTAAATTAATTAATCTAGTTAATATCTCTGCCGTAGAGATTACACGCTGTTGTTCAGTGACCACGTACGTTTATGGGAATAAATAATTACTCGTGACTGTAATTTTATGAGTCGTAAGAGATGAAGATATTGTCTTTTCTTGGGCTTATTAAAATAAAGCACAAGTATAAACATTTATAAACATTTTTATAAACATTTTATAACATACATTATAACATTTTATAAACATTTTATAAACATTTTTGTATATCCAATAACAAATATTTTGTTAACATATTGAAACATTTTTTTTCACAAAGTTTAATTAATATATTTGTATTTAAATCTATATATTTTTAAAGATATATTTTTATATATTTTTTTGCGTTACATTTCTACTCGTTTCTCCTACATCTTTTCGCGTTAACATTGTTCAAGCTCACATTTCAAACGTTGCAAATATAAGCTTTGCAATTAACAGGAACATAAATCTTCTCGTTTCGCACACGTGTAAGACTTTTCGATGCGGGTGAACACATCCGGGTGAAGTTAGACAATCGCGCGTGTTAACGACTATTTAAGCGTCTCTTAGAAAGTGCATTACGCTAGTAGTGCATGTAGCGGAAACGAACGGTACGCGAACGGTGGCTGCAACCTGTCCGCGGAAAATTACAACCAACGCGGATGGAAGTGCGACCTCTCGTAGAAGGAGGGTTGGAAGGAACGAGAACTCCTTCGCGACGTCACTGCGACGCTCTGCAGAGCAAACTTTTGTTTGCCCTCCTTTCGACCACCATAAAACACGTTAACGCCCGGGTACGTAAGATTTTCCGCGTATATAGTGTACATGGTGGAGTGGTTGCGAGGCCAAAGACACAGGGATACTTGGCGAGCCTTTGGGGGATTTTCTTAGCTTCTACAGTTGTCATAAACAACTCACCAAGTCACAACTCTCTTCGCGATGCTCATCAGATTTCGTGTGGTTTTACGATTTTATAGTAAATCAAATAAAATCATAATTTTCTGATATGATTGATAAGAGAAACATTAACGAAAAATGTATTTTCCAAAATGTATTTTCTCACATATAATTATTTAATTTTATGATTTATTTATTATTATTTTAAATAAGCATTAAAAAAATAGGATTGCATGAGATACAAGTCTTAATAAATTCGACACAAGATCAAGACTAAATTTTTATTAGATATCAAGATACAATATCACGATCATTATTAAAAGATTATTGGTCTTTGAAAGGCTAAAATATGTGTATTTGTTATTAGATGAAAAAAAATTATATTATATTATACACAAATTTAAAATATTTTATATATAAAAATATTTATATTAATAAATTTAGAAATAATTATTAGAATAAAAAATAAACAATATAAAATTTTATTCAATTATTTAACTACATAAAACTTAAAAAAAGAAATATATATATATATATATAATTTTGGAAAATAAACGAATGGCATAAATAGCAATAATTATTTTAAAATATATCATAAAAAGCTTATGTTAAATATTATTTTATAATCGTTTAATATTAAATAAAAATTTTTAATAAAATTTTATTTATTAAAACAAGACGATCTTGACAAAGATTCACTGAAGATCAAAACAAGATTAAAGTTTTCGAAAATTTTCGATATCAATACAATAATATTTTTACGAATATTATCTTGCGCAACTCTAAAAGAAACTTGAATTGTGCAAGTTTAAAAGAGACTATAAAAGATTGTAAATTTTGAGACATAATAAAAGATTAAGTAGTCAAATAGCAGTAATAAAAGCAAAAAATTGAAAACTAATGTTTCGTTATCATAGATTAAAGTTAAAAAATAGCTGGGAAACAAAACAAAACAAAACAATTAAAAAATATTACCGCAATAGTGGCGAAACAGAAAAATGTTGAAAGGCACATGTCGCGTATACCGCTTCCTGCGAAACTTACATTGTTCTGTTGTTTATCTTTTTTCCGCGCTGAGTTTCGCATATTTATGGCGCATAATAATGCGGATACGAGGGATGCGAGGGATACAAAGTTTTGCGAGATGCTCGTACGCGGAGAAAGAAACTCGAAGGGAACGACGAGCGCCGGATGAAGCGAATTCAACTGCGAGCAACGAGCTAAATCGCCAAAGTTATCGTCGGCATTACTGACGATTCGCAAAAGAAACGGCGGTATGCGTTATCGTCGAAGCGCGAAACGACGAAAACGCGATTCCCATTTCTAGCCGTTCTCCGTTTTCTTGTTCGCGACTCCGCTCGGTGAGAATCGATTGTCGATACTGCGGATAATTAATAGCTGCCTGGGGATAATGAAACTGAAAGTCATGGGCTCGCCCCGTTTTCACGCATATAACTCTGACAAAGAGAGGACTTCTCGCGACAATACTCATAATTCGTTGCTTAAAATCAAGATTGCTTGTTGGATTATATAATGCGATGGCGATTATACAACGGTGGCAGTACCTCTTATCTTTTTTCCCCCGATAAATTTATATTCTTGAACGACTTTCGCTTCGTTCGTTAAATATAAAAAATATGAGAGATATAAAATATAAGTAAAGGGACAATTTATTTTTTAAAATTTCTTTAGTAAGTGTTACATAGAGAGAATAATTTCAAATTCTTGATTTTCCTCGCGCAAGCAATTGCCGACAAATTAATTCGTACTTTGCCACGCTCCAGCAACGTTAAGATAATTATTGTCGCTCGTGATAGTAATAATGGGTGACTGCCTTTTAACACTGCTTCCCTAGAATTTAACGAAAAAGCGAATTCGACGTACTTTTATAATCGCGCTAAAAGTTTTTACCGCGAGCGTAAACGTATTAATTAAGCGCGTTAATTGAACGCGTTTAAAAATGAAACGATACGATGCGATAAAATGGCTACGAGAAATATGCAATTGTCTTCGAGTGAAAATTTTTCTTGTCACTACAAGAAATCGAGCATTTCTGAAAATATCATTCTCGTACATTATTCTTCAATCTTTAAAGATATCGCAATTTATTTTTCTCGAGGAAAGTAAAATATTACTTAATATGTCAATACCATAAAAGTTCTTTGCGAGATAAGATAGAGAAAAGTTTATATTACATTTTCATTTTACTGATATTTTTTATTTTTTCCCGTAGAAATAATATTACTTGCTTCTCTTTAAAAAGATTTGCTTGATCTTCAATTCCAGAGTTATTTTCGGCTGTATTTTTGCGATATTAATGCATTTTATGTATGCGTATAAATGTCGGATAAAATGATAAAAGTGACAAATAGCATGAATAAAAGATCTGATTTCCATATTTGAACTGAAGCATGTTTAGTTATACACTTTTTTTACTTTGCAATTAAAAAACAGTAGTGTCACGTGCGCACGTTTATCGTGATTACGTTGTTTCGCTCGATACACAGCTCTAAAACTATAATGGAAGTCCTTCCGCATCTGACATGTTCTTGCTGCGATTAAGTCTCAACCCGACTTCTCGAGGAGACGCAAACTGCGGGATTCGTAGTTGGCTCTTTAGTTACGCGCCGGGAAACCTTGAGGTGAACGCCGTCGTTGATTCTGTCTAGTTAATGGAACTAAGAAGCTCGTAAACGTATTAACTGCTGCAAAGGACATTGGCTTTGATCCGTCGATGACGGGCGACTGCCTTTGTTCCATCTTTCAAAATAGCGCGATCGACGAACACGAATAACTCACATTTCAAAAGCTGTTTTTTTATATAAAATTATCACACATACACACACACACACACACACACACACACACACACACACACACACACACACACACACACACACACACACACACACACACACACACATAGTATTTAATATTTTAATAAATTTATTTATGTATATTATGTGTATTTTAATTTTAATTTAATACATATAATATTATAAAATGATAAATGATGTTATATTATTCTGATTCAAATTATGACATTATTTTGGAATGTTTGTAATAACTATATATTAGTATTAGAATAATTTATTTAAATGAGAAAAGTGCATATTTAACATTTTCATTCTAATTTAATTCTTAAAAAAAGAAGATAAGAGATCACCTGCAATTGTAATTTTTTTTTTTTTTATGGTAACTACTAAAACTAACCGTAATATATGAAGAAATATGAGAGACAGCAGTTTCATGGAGAAGATATAATGTAATGTAAGTAGGGGTGCTTTTTTCCACTTAACAAAATAAAAATAAAAATATTTGCAGAAGATGAATCAAGAACTTGTTCTGTGTGTCCGAGCGACAAGAGACTTAGAGTCCTCTCTACGAGATGCATTCTCGTTAAATGAGTCCTGTAACGAGGCTTCTCGCCAAACTCCTCTAACAAGGTCTTCCTTCCAGCTTCCTTGAACCGCGCCAAATTTTACGTCCCGCTACAATGACGACGGGGGATAAAAGCAGAGAGTTTGGGCACAGACGCTTATCTCGCTGTTCATAATTTCGAAAATCGGACAAGGAATATATATATACATAAGGACGCTGCTGCGAGAATGATAAGTTTTAAGCTGTAAAGTCCTCGCGGAGTTTACTCATCGTTAATAGATGCCTTTGCGGCATCGAGGATCAAAAGTGGAAATAGAGGGGAAAAGTCTAATAAAACGAATATAATTCATAGTCGCGATCGAAAGCCGCGCGCCAAACATCATCCGCGAGTTTTTCCGCCAAGTTGAAGACGCTCTTCACCCCTTTGCACGCGCGTATGTGTATGTGTGTGTACTTGCGCCCTCACGAAAGCACGTCGGAGAGGGATAGGCGAGCGAGAAGAGGGCTTGAGAGGCGACGGGGCCACAGACCGAAAGCATTGTCAAGTTTTCGTATAAATTTCTCCTCGACGTGAATTCAAAGAATACCGCGGGAAGAGGGCGAAAGAAGGGAGTAAGGGAAGCTCGTATAAAGCCGAACCGGAAGGGGTAGTCGAGACGAAACGAGAACGGAGGGTTGGCCTAAAGGGGAGGTAGCATTCGAGTCTGCGTAGTCCCTTATGTTCCCCTGCTTCTTGCCTTTATCTAGGCTGCCTCCTTGTTCCGTTAATTCCGGTGCGATTAACGGTCAACGTCGCCGAGAAATTAATCTTTTTCTTATTTCTGTTCTTTATTCTCTCTTTCTCTCTCTCTCTCTCTTTTACTTCCCCTCACATCTCTATTACATCTTGATAGTTGCTATTCTTGCTTTCTTCTCTTCTCCAACTTTCTCATTCGCTTTTAAACGCGAGGAAGGAACTTCACCGGTGGATTCATCTATCTTTATCTGTTTAAACTTTAGCTCAAAAACACTAGAAAAATTAGTGTTCCATTGAACGTGGATATATAATATATACTCTTATCGCTATGTTAATATGTTAATAGCGGCATTCTATAGGTGCGAGAGATTGGTACGTGACCTCCTTTATTTTATGCGCGATAAAGTTTGCGTTGTATTTATTTTGCAACGAGAGCAGCGTCTCGATGCGGGTTTTATGTTAATTAGTTTAATCGAGTGATGCTGTAACGCTGATGAGTGTGTGTATTTATGTGTGATGCTGAATCGGACGAATGAACCGTGAACAGAAGCAATTTTCTGGACGTTAAACAACGCCTCGTTCTTTAAGGAGAGCTAGATTTTCTAAACTTTGCCGGAAATTCGATTATCACCATCGACGGCACTTCGCGCGACTTGATTGAATGGAAATGCCCGGAATAATTTCGTAATTTCGTGCGTCATTTCGGAATCATCAACGCGCGTTTGTCATCCCGAAAACAAATATCGCGAGCGGAACTTTCCTCGTTTATTATCATTGCGTTTTCGAAACGCCTGTATTCCCATGACTCTTTTAATCCCTACCTCCCGGACCGGAAACGTTAATTTCGTTCCATTCTATCTACGATCGTGTAAGCCGGTCGTTAAATGTAAATTTTCCGCGCGCGACAACAAGAGGGAACGACAGCCGTGGGCGCGATTTAGACTAGCGCGGATTAGACTTAATGAATTTACGCCATTTCGACGGTCCGAATGTCGACGACGTGTGCGGAGACGCGCTCAACGTACGGGACATTTAGTCAGGAATTAAGGGCGACCTTTGTTCCCGCGCGAACCCGTTCGCGAATTTACGCACGTCTGCGTACATTTTGTTTCGAGTAATGAGCGAGCACCGCAAAATTGGCACGAGAACTGACGCGAAACGGAGATGAAATGGGATTTTTCAACAAGTTTTTATCTGGACGAAAAATGGAAGTGCTTCGTCGGTCAAATAGTCAGACGATCGTTTATGAAGGCGAGGATATTCGTTGACATGTCGCAGAATATGATAATAATGGCAATAATGGTCATATGAGGCATCTCTGGTCCATCGCTTTTTGGAAGAGATTTCTTCTGATTAAGCAAAATTTTGGGCTAAATTTAATATCCGATTCTCAGTTTATCGGTATCTTGTTATTAATGATAATATTAATTTAATATATTATTAATTTAATATCTTATTAATTTAATATTAGATATTATTAATTTAATTTGAAACACGAAAAACTTTCATTTGAAACTCGATCGCGAAGAAACACGAGAGAAATTTTGTCTCAAACAATTTTGAGTTTCTTACGCACTTGCACATGTAAACACACGTTGGCTCTTGCTTGTCTTTTAGGTCACTTCCTTTAATGACGGTTCCTTCGATGCTTTTAGTTAATTAACAATTATACGACTTCGGTGGAGAAGGCGAACGAGTAAGTTACCTTTGTAAAAAGGAAACTTGAAGAGGAAGAGGGGGAGAGAAAGAGAGAGAGAGAGAGAGAGAGAGAGAAAGAGAGAGAGAGAGAGAAAGAGAGAGAGAGAACCGTTTCTTATTGGAATTAAATAATTTAATGCCTTGCGTAATTCTGCGAGCTCTTCTAGAAATTCCGAGCGAACTTCTCTCTCCCCGTTCAGCATTTAAATTGAAACTTTGGCCTTCGATATCCTTTTACGACAAAATAAAATAATGTACATTAACTTTCTCAAGCATTGCGACGCTTTTTCTACGCTCGACATTTCTTGTTTCATTTGCCTGTTATTTCTATAATCCGATTAAAATTTTATGTAACTTGGATTGTCACGTCATTTCTATCCCTCTGCAGAATATGAAATTATATTATGATTATATATAAAAATAATAAATGCAATATAAAATAATAATATAAATGTAATATATATATAAATATATTTAAATCTACTTAGTTCGTGCGTCGCTTTATTCGCATAATTTTTTGTATTTATTTCGCGATTTATTTAAAACATTTTAAACATTTCTGGTGTCAATAGACATTTTTATTATACACAGTTAGACAATTAAAAATTCCTCATCTTTTTGTTTGAGAAAAATGTTGCATAATAATTATTTTTTAAATTATTTTTTCATATTGTAATAGACTCGTTTGCAATATTTAACAATTACAAAAATGTGGATGAAAAAGAGATGCTAGATTACTAAAATTGCTAGAATACTAAATATATTTGATATAATAAAAATAATAATAACAGTAATTTTTATCAAATTAAATTCTGTGTTAATTAATATTGTATATTATTAAGTCATATTAGTTTCAATATCAGTTTATAGAATAATAATTTAATCATAAAAGCGTCTTGCGACACAATTGTGTGCAAATTACAGTAAGAAATGGCGTTCATACGAAAAAATTTGAGAAAAATTAATTTAGAAAGTCAATATAATATGTGGAAAGTTTGCAATTTCTGTCATACCACTTATATATATAAAACAGCCTTTATATCACCACAGTATTTCCATTAAATTTGCGCGCCTCACGCTCTCGTGTATCGGCAGAGAGATCTTTTCTTCTCGCCTTGGCCCGTCTCCCATCCCGGCGATAAATTTCACCCAAGTTCTCGCGCTTGTATGTCATTTTCGCGATGACATACAATACACGATGCTTCATGCATCTTTGCAAAATCTTTCGAGAGCGCGAAGCTTCGTCTTGAGAAATTGAAACACGATTCATGGCTATACCTTCGCGTCTCTCCGAGATGTTGTTTTCTTTCGCAGCCACCATGCGTGCGAGACAATCGATTTTCTCAGTTCTAGAAAAAGAACTCCTCCGCAGACGACTGTTCCTCTCGCTCTCATCCCAACAGCGAAATTAATTGAAAACGCGCTCATCGGTGATAAAGCAAGCTCTTAGTCTCGCGAGGGTATTTTTCACCTCTATTAATCTATCTCTACTGTATATGTTGTATTTATTATCAAACACAGAACATGAAGCTTACATTTATATATCAATTACATACAAATTATATATAAATTATATATCAATTAGAAAATTGAATTAAATTAACTATAAAGGGAATAGTATTGTTTTAGTGGAAAAGCAGAATCGCGAGATGAGAAAATTATAATTATTATATACTTTATAATTATATACAAGAAATGCAAATATATGAAAAGTACTAATACAATATGAGGTGTGCGCGTATTTTATTTTCCTTATATTAAGTAGAAGCGGATATAAAAATTTTTCGAGCGCGCTCTTACAACGTCCCATAAACTAGAGCATCTGCTTTTCATTGTCTCTTTCGCTCCGTTGAGTCTGTCGCGCATGAATTTCCATATTTTCCTCGTTTCCCGATTGGGCTATAACTTCTACGAAGTGATGACTTCCTTTTTTTTTCTTGTCTCGAGAGAGAAGAAACTTTGGTCTCTCTGCGAGAGTTAACTTTGCCGCTGGCCCAAAGTACTTTCGACCGCCACCTTGTTTTTTCCTTCTCTCACGAATCGACAATGAGAGATGCATAAAACATTACCGAGCTCCGATTTCCTAATCCTGCAGTACAGCATGACGGCTGTATTATCCAGACTTTCCTTCTGGAAAACGTTTGTCGATAACGAGTACCTTGATCTATGCGCAATTCGTTGTACTCAATTTTAAAACGCCAATGTAAAGTTACAGCCAATAATGTTTTTTCTTATACATGTAATATTTGAAAGATTGTACATAGTTAGTAAAGTAATATTTAATATTGCATATTATTAATATAAAATTTATTTAATATTAATATTATTAATAAATTATTATGATAAATATTATATATAAATTTTTTTTCATAATTATCTTAACAAAAAATATGTCACAGCTTTAGTCCTTATATATTTGATTATTTTCTGATTATTTTCGAAATTGTAATACAAGAAAATTAATTATTTAAATTTATTTTAAATTATTATATTAATAATATTATAAATTGAAATATTATAATATTATAAATATTATAAATTTATTATTTATAGTAAAATAGTTTTATGTGTATTCTGTTGTAAATAATATAAAATAAAGTTCATTATTATTTCATATTGACCTTAATAAAATTAAAGAATACTTATTAGCGAATTATACGTCCAATGAGGAAAAGAAATAAAATAATTTTAAAAGCGGATAATAAAGTTATTGTTCTGTAATGTTAAAATGAAAGCAAAGATTATTGAGATTTGCACATTAGCATAATTTTTCCCCTTATTAACTTGAAAATTATCGTCATAAATGTATGCTAATGCGCAAATTAATAATTTCTGTTTTCGCTCTTCAACATTACAACAACTTTCTAAGTCGCTTTTAAGATGCATCTTTTATCACTCGACGTATAATTCGACGTACTTATAATAAAAATTTTACAACGGATCGTAATTAAACATTAATTAAATGCAACTACTCCTATATCCAGCATCAAACATTTATATGGACGGGATTACATTCATATAACATCATAGGAAGGAATATAATATCACATTCGCGAGACGTAACTTACAAAAATAGAGAAAATTCTTCACGCGCGAGCGTGTTAGTGAGCAACCAGGGGGCAACCGAGCTATCAAACTCTTGGACAAGAGAGAAATTAATCGCGACTGATCCGCCGCTTCCGCTTCTTCAGTTGCTCCGTAGATGAAAGATGCATAAAACATTATCGGCGGCCGCTTCGCCGACAGCATGGCGTAATTACTGACCCGTCTCACCCTTTCGGATCGATTACTCACGGTGTGACGTTCCGATTTATTTCTCGTAATTAATTTGCCGACGATGAAAACGCGACATGGCGCAGCGGTGCGCGAGATGAAAACGCGAACATGATGATAATCTGATAATCGTAACAGGCGGAGAATCGCTCGAGCAAGTTGTCACCGTGAGCAAGTTGTGATCTCGTAACATGCGACGAGGAACCGAAGAGCTCAACGTCGCTCCTGTCGTATCTTCGATATCGAAATGCGATTTTTCTAACATGATAGACAAAGTGTAAGAGAGGAGAAGAGGGAAAGAGAGAGAGAAAGAGAGAGAGAGAGAGAAAGAGATAGGAAAACTTCGTTCCGTCGTCAAGTCCGAGTGTCCTGATCAAACTTGGTCTCGCCCTCTTTCTCCCTGACATTTTCCTTCCTCGCTCGTCCTACGATGAAAGATGCATAAAACATTATCGGCATTCTGTTAGCTGCAAGTCCAGCATCCCACCGGCTTCTCATTGAAAAGGTATCTTGCTTCCGTTCCCGATTTTCGATTCGGCGTGTGTGCGCGCGCACGAGCTTTTTCCGCTTCCACCGCGTTTATGAAAAACGCCCGTGGAAAATGAATCGGGTTATGACCTGATCCTTCTCGCCACGTTGCGTCGAGACCTCTCCCGTCCATTGACCTTATCGCGATATCGATCACCTCGCCGATTTCTTTTCTTTATTTATTTTTACTTGTTTCTCGCGCAGCTAGTTTCTCTACCTCAGAACCTTACCATCTTTTTACTTTTGTAAGAAACAACACTATTGCTTTTCATATAGAATCTTTTTATATACATGCGTATAAAAAATTATAAAGTGCTTTATAGATTATATATATATATATATATATATATATATATATATATATATATTAAACTACATTTTCTCTTTTATTTTTATATAATTTGCGTTTTATATAGTTTTCATATAATTTGCATTTTTACATAATTTAATTCATCAAATTATAGTTTATAAATTTGTTTCATATATAAATATTTTATAAAATATTTTATATTTTGAGGAATCATACATGCACAAATACACAGTTTAAAAAAATGTATGATTGGTCATTAAAAATAGATTTTTTAAAACTTTTATCTCTTAATTCCTTTGCGTAAATATATTTTTCTGTTTATAATTTAAATAATTTAATATAAAAATTTAATATAATTTTAAATTTAATATAAAAATGTAAAATTTAATATAAAATCATCAAATAAAGAGATGATACAAATTTTATATTTTATAATACGCATGTATGTGTGTGCGATATGAACGGTAAAAAATTGCATGTACATCTGATTAAACAGACAATACATAAAATATTTCGAAAATGAAATATAGTGAATACACAAGAGAGAGATACGAGGGATTCATAATAAAGTATATCTATACGCTAATGAAGAGTTGGAGTTTTACAATAAAATAACGTATAGTATGTATAGTTATGAGTTCAAAATTTTACAATAAAATAACGTATAGTATGTATAGTTGGGTCAAAAATTTTTCCATTTTCAAATAATTGGAAAAATTCACATATTGCATATTTGTGATTCGTATTTTATTATGTATTTAATTAATTTTATTTCACACATATCATAATTATAATATATTCTATTATATATTATTTAAAAATTTTATTGGATCTTTTAATTACGCCTTATAGAGAGTAATTAGTATAGAAAATCGGTATATAAATATTGAAAAACTTAGCGGAAATATTGAATGAAATAATAATTATTGAATTATTGCAATTCGATTTATCTTTGTTGAATTGGTTTGATCGGTTAAAAATATCAATACTTGTTATGTGATAATAATTAACAATTTTTATTTGCCGATATTTTTATTTGATGATAATTTTTATAAAAATATAAATATATAAAAAAACAATTATATCAGTGATTGTTCATAAATGAATAAAGGGTATTTAAATTTTATTCCGAAAAGCTGGAACAAAATATATAATGATATTTGAAATTTCTCTAGAAATAATTTTAGAGAAAACATCAAAATTTTCATGATACAAGGAATAGATACAAGTATCTTCTTTAATGAATGAGCGCATTAATTTTATCACAAAAATCTAATATTTTGATGAAAATTAATTCACATAAACTGTTTACATATGTTTAAATATTTATTATTATTATCACAAAAAAAGTACAAATGTTTTCAATTCGTTTGAATTAACACAATTGTTAATTTTTAATATTATAAATTAGTTTTTTTTTTATAATTATTTAATCTATTTATTTTTATCTATCTTCATATACAATACAATAGAATATTAATTCAATTAATCGTTTAAATTATGTTATTCAAGAAATCTTTAAAAATTTATCATCATTAGATTATAACTTTCGAATAATTTATTTTTAGATTCATTACCTATTTGTTAAGATTTGCGAATAAAATGTAAAAGATCATTAAATAATTTTATCATTAACATTTTTTTCTTTAATAGAAACGCAAACTGTTTTTTAAAAGATGTCGATATTTTGAGTCGATATTCTCGAATTGCTAGCGCGTAAATAATTTAGGCGAATAAATTTACCGTATCCGTTTGAGGTGACTTGAGAGAATCTAGGGACAAATAAGCCGGCTTTTCCTTTGCGTTAAATGCTACTTAAACGATCCTTGCATGATGCCTTACAAGTCAAATACAAATATATACACTATCGCAAAAGACGTATTGGCTTAACTTAAATAATATATATCAATAATACGATATATACAATATAAAAACAATATATATAAACGTTTTTATTTTAAACATACAATTATTGTTTAGACAATTGGAAAGGAAAATAAAATTATTATAATACCTAGAAAGGTAATTTATTATAATTGTCATAATTTGTTATAATTCATTATAATTTGATATATTATGTAAAGAGAAAGCAATAGTAGATTGTCATTTATTAATTAATAAAATAGTAAATTGTTTGTAAATTTTTTATGATAAATGACAGAAAAATACTAACTAGCAAAAATCATTGAGTTGTACTTTATTTCTAATGGTATTAATTGAACATTTTTTATCATATGTAAAATAATAACAAAAAACAATATGGTAAAAATGATAAAAAAATTTAAATTTATTAAATTTAAATTTATTAAAATTGCTTATCTCTTGATTTTTTAATGAAGCAGAAAAGTTTTTAATGTTCTGAAATTTTTAATGTTCAAAATTTTTTATCAGAAGACTGACAAATCTGAAATCGAAACGCATTTCATGATATTTAGAGCGCGCGGAAAAAATGGTCGAGCGATTTCTCGAAAAAAGAAAATCTCTCACAAAATTCTCGCGGCTGCAGGAGAATCGTCGCGAGGCGCGAAAATATTGTCGCGGAAAAAAATTATCCCGTCCCCGTAAACTGAAAAATCGATGCGCTCGTTAAAACGTTACCTCTGTTGGTTTCAGTCGTATTCGCGGTCGTATTCGAGTGTAGTTTTGTGTTCGCACACACTTTTTTTCGGTTCTCTATTGATTTCTTGATTAATTTTACAAAAGAGATTGATCCTCTTCAGATGTTTAAGCATTTCAATTATTTTTTAATTATTTGTAACCCAAAAATCTTTAATTATCTTTAATACAATAATTATTTTTTAATTATATTTATAGTTTTTTAGTTATTCATAGAATATTCATGATTTTAATATCGATTAACAGATAATAATTTCTAATAATAAATAATAAATTTTTCTTTAATAGGAACGCAAACTGTTTTTTAAAAGATGTCAATATTTTGAGTCGATATTTTCGAATTGCTAGCGCGTAAATAATTTAGGCGAATAAATTTACCGTATTATAAATTTCTAATAATTCTAATAATTTTTTTTTCAGATTATAACATTTCTAGGATCTTAAAATATCTCGATTTGGTATTATCGAAAAAAAGATTTGGCACAATAAGAATAGTTAAAATGTAATGTTAGAATTGACTAGCCGGCTTGTCATTTTCTATATTGCGATTTGTTCCTTCATATATATAGTATGTCCTATTGTCATTTTCTGTTTCAATGTGCATTTTTCTTCTAACGGAAAATAAAGAGGAAAAAATTTACGAAAAGGAAAAGTTAATACTCTCTTTTTCGCATTATTTAATTTATAAAAAAAATAAAAATTAAAAATCGACAGTTTAAGACTCTCATCTTAATTTTTAATCGGCCATATAAAATATCTAGTATAATTTTATATAACATACTGCACATTCAAAATAGAAACTTCATTATATAAATATTTATGTAAGAAATATTTGACAATTTCTTTCATAATTTGAGAACAATTTTACTTTAAGAATTTTCTTATAAATTTGCAGGAATTTCAGCAAGAATTTATTTCAAATAATAAAGAACGTTTTATGTACTATACGCATAATGTATACTTACAACTTTAAAACACACTATAAATCGGTACGAGAAAACATCTTAACCATATATTTAAGAACTTCTACAAAACCCAGCATCTCTCTCTCTCTCTCTCTCTCTTTCTCTTTCTTTCTTTTTCTCTTTTTCTCTCTTGTTGGTTTGTCCGCTATCGAATCTCCATTGTCAAAAATTACGGCGCACCACTTTGGTCACGATTTAATAGCCGCGCTATTTTGCGAACTTTGCTCAGAAGTGGTGCAAAGGAACTTCCTTCTAAAGTACGCTTAAACGATGCGGTTTTTGGGATGATTTCTCTCGCGCGCTGCCACAAAGTAATACTTATAAAAACACTTTATAATTTGTTAAATTTTTAGAACTTTTTAAATGGCAAACATACGCAAAATATATTTATATATAAAAAAGAGGAAATATAACAATATTTTCTTAATATTTCTTCAATCAAATTTATGTATCTGATACAATTTTATTTCTCCATCAAAAGATATCGACATGTAAAATTGCAAAAATAAAAAATATTTTTCAAAATATAATTCAAAAAATAATTTTTCAAAATTTTTTTGAATACAATTTTAATTTTATTGCATAAAATGCTTTCATTCACACGTATTTATGCTACATCAATTTGTCTCACGTGAGAGTCGGATTTCCTTCTCGATTCCTGGTCTTCTTCCTGTCGCATCAGCCATTTACGATCCTTTTTAGACCTATCGGGTCTTCTACGGCCGAGCGATTTCCCGTTAAATCGCTCAGCGGTCTAGCTAAATGAAAACGTGTTTTCCGCGCCGTGCGATCGTATTTCAGTGCTAATGGTTGTGGTTGAAAACGCAATCGATACATTTGAGTATCAATAGTTTTATTCATTTGATAATTTTTTCTCTAAAAAAATATTAATATAATATTAATATTTTATATCTGAACCGCAAAATTGATTAACTTTAGAACAATCAAGCCTAAAATGACGGATTTCTGACTTTTCCGTTTTAAATTACAGAAATTATCAAGATGCTTTTGTCGAAACGTATATTAACTTTTATCAAAATAACAGAATGATTATACATGTCAATTTACTTTCTATCTATATATGTATCTAAATATACAATAACCCGTCAAAATGGTGGACTTAATAATTTCATATTTCATCACAATTTATTTGAAAACCTGCGATCGTTAGTTTGAACAAAATGAAATGACAACATAAAAGTTATTTTTTGTAGAATACAGAGCGGAATTTTTTAAAGAAATACTATATGTGCAAATTTTTTTTTTATTTATAGTAAGCTAACCGATATCATGTCACACGGCTTGTTTGCGGCAAATATTGATGGTATTTTTATAGTAATTCAAAGGAAAATCATAGTTTCATTGTTAATCCTCTAAAATTCATATGAAAGCGCCTAATAAAAGATATATTTATTCTTAAGTATATTTTTTTAGCAAAATAATTTTGTTGAGCTAATTTGAATTTTATTTTGATAACAGTGTTTAGAGTACAATAGTAATTGAAAATATTTTTGCAAAATATATTTATATATTTATTTAAATCTTTTAAATATATTTATTATATCTTTTTATATCTTATATTATATCTTTTTATTTTTTATGTGACAGAATTAAATAATGGATGACAAGAAAATTATAAAAAAGATTACGAAAAACATTAAATTATTGTAAATATATTATAATATATTTTAAATAATTTTATTTCAACAAGAAAAAAATAAATGTAAAATATTAAAAATGTAATTGAAATATTTGAACTTTGTAATTAAAAGCTAAAAAATAATAACAAATGAAATATTTTTTCAAATATTCATCAAACAAAAAAATGTGATAAAACTAAATATATACACCATGATTGCTCTAATATTAAAAAATCGATATCGAAGGAAGACATTTTTTGAATTGTATTTAAGATGTAAACGATAAAAAATATTTATTATACAGCTTTAAAAATTCGAGAATTTAATAAGAAAATTCTTTTCTTCACATTTTATTTCTAGACATTAATAAATATTTAATTTGCAGTTTAATTTGATATATGTTACGCACATTTAATCTTATAATTCAAAGATAATTAAAATGTTTGTAAAAAACTAAAAATTGGCAAATAAGAACCAAGGCGGCAATAATTAATTAAAAAAATTTTTATTATTTGAGTCTTATTTTTATTTTTATTTAAAATGTTTAAAAACCATATTACAAAATTTTGGATTAAAAGATTTTGGATTTAAATCAATTCTGAAAAATCGAAAAGAACCTATTGGTTTTGTTATATGGAGGTTTCCATTAAAATATGTATCGGTAACCTGTAGCGGTTTATATTGACATGTTGACATTATATCATACATACGATGTTTATCGCTACTGTACGAATATTTGGAATGTACATGTTGCTGATGTTGATTTTAGCTGCAGTATACATCGAATTTACTAAATAATTGTTGTTGCGCGTGTGACGCTTTTCTAAATTTTGGAAAACAATTTCGAAAAATCGCTTAAAACTTTCAAAATCTCTAATACTTCTTCTGCGATTTCTCACGATTTCGTGCGAAACATATTGCACCATTGAGAGAACTTTCTCTCACATACACACATATATAGATAATTCCTTGGTAAATTATTTACACATAAAATATCGAGATGTCGGGTGCAGCCGCAGTAGACGGTGGTCTCCCGCAATGAACGTTAATCCGAAGAGTAGACGAACCGCGTGCTTTCAATCCGGATTTTTCCAGTCTCCCTTGTGCACGAGACTGGCGCATAAAGGCCGGTGTTCACAAGCCTGATGATAAAACGATGTCCCGAGCGATATTATGTAATACTCGCCACAACTCGGCGGAGCGTGAAGTGTTTCCTTCCGCATGACGGCCATAGTCTTCCCAACCCCGCGATTTAGTCGGATACACAGGTGAGCGAGGTATGCCAGACAGTTCTACAGGCACGAGGGTCGACGCTCCCTTGTCAAACTTTCGACACAAGAGACGCCTTTTGATCAGAGCCGCTGAAATCCCATGGCTCGTTGTTGAAAATTCAGAAAATACTCAAACGCATACATGAACTGGGTATTGAAACAAAACATGGAGAAAATGGTTAAATAACGAAAATAGAAGAATATAAACAGGTGATGTGAACTTTGACATGTACACACAATATAATAAGATATTTACAAGTTTATGAATAATAATAATAAAATAATAATATAATTAATGTGTGTCCACGAATCAAGTTGTATAACAAGTTATATATGTGGCTCTTTTAATTTATAATTGAATTTGATAAACTAAAATCTGATTTTCATTATATTATTATATTATTGTGACTTATAAATATGTTAATTTATTATTTTGTCGATTATGATACAGTTATATAGAAATTTCGTGATACGATTCGCGCAATTTTTCGTTATTAATTTGTAAAATTTATAAGAGCACTTATCGCTACTTCTCAATCTCTCATTCTCCAATTCAATTGGATCTCATTGATCGTCGATTTTTATTAAATTAAATCGCGCGAAGGTGGAACGTCGCCGAAAATATGGCACGCGCGATGATCGCCTCGTTAGCTCGACATTCGCATGAAAAGGATTCATTCGTCACGAAGCTCGAAATTTTTCAGGGACAGAGAAAGACGAGGAAGGAAAATTATGAGGGGGCGTTTTGTGAGCCAGGAGTCGCGGGGGGTTCTCACCGAACTTGTCGCTCTTCGAGGATGCTATTGTGCTCGCCTTTTGGCCGGATCGCGCACGATTTTTCACCGTACACTTTTCCCTTGAGATACCTTAAACTCCTTTCCATCTCGTCCTACCACTTTTGATACCTTTGCGAAAATGATTCATCGGGAGCTCGGGAAATGACGCACCGGATCCTTTATTGAATTAAATCCATTGTGGAAGTGATACAATGATACAATATTTAAGCACTATGGCAAATAATCTTTCCTTTTTGCGAAAAGAATATTAACGCGTATGCGTTCCTAATTTTTTTTCTTAAAATCTACGCAAAAAATATAATTTTACATACTTGCATAATATGTTTTGCTGCTGCATTTTACAATCAGGACTTTGGGAGAATTCCGCGAGACTTTTATATGCTTACATTTTTTATTTTCGCATACTGCCGACTGTTATGGAATATTTAATCCTGCATATATAGTATTTGCTGTCAGTATCACTGGTAAAAAAAAATAATAAAAGAAATAACAATGTACAACTGGATTTTATAGATACATGAGTAACACATACAAGTCGAAATTTGATGGATAGTAGTCAAGCAAAGTGAAAAATGGTTGTATTTTAAATTATTGACGACGTAGATAGATGGTTTTGTATGCGTAATTCTATTAGTTAAATCGCTCACTATTCACACAAATATACATGTATAAATCAAATATATGTGTTCTACCATTATTCTTTATAAATTTTATTTATTAAGCGTTATCAAGAATACATTATTATACGAATCATTTTTTATATATTATATTTGTATGTCTCCGTCTCTTGGCAACGTGTTTTCGATTTAAACGACGACTAAAAGAAAATAACAAGTAATGGAAAAAGATCTCGTTTTCGTAAGAAATATACGAGAAAGAAGATCGCATTAAAGATGAAATATTAAAATAAAGTCGTTATGAAAATTCACTCGATATGGACTCATGTCGATAATATTTACATCCTTCATTGGTTCGGAATGAAATCCAAACAAGTCGATTAAATTAAAATGAGTTTGCCTGTGGAAATTACAAAATGCTATGCAAATTGCAACGATACTACACGGATGCTTACAAAAGGTACAAGAAATTAAAGCGTTTGATTATACCTAAAGCTGCCCGTCGCCGATATTGCCTTTATCGTTCTATCGTGTTACTTGCACCGACTGCACTTTATCCGCTGCATTCTAGTGAAACGTTGTCCCCATTCTGCCTCGTCGGACTTTTTAAACGGGATTTTTAAATCGATCAACCGCAAGTGATTTGTATGTTCTCGTCAAACTGTTCTCAAATTTGCGTTTACAGTTTAACGAATGCCTACTTCATTTTCTCTCTATGAATTAAACATGTTGCTTCCTGACATTTATCGAGACGATTTATTGTAATTGCACAAACAACGAGAAAATAACATAGTATTTTTCTGATCTGTTTTATCTCTCTCTATCTCTTGCTTTCTCTGACGATAGTTTAAGGAATTTCAAGTCTAGTTAAGTTCCCGCTTAAGATTCACGCTTGCGAAAGTGCCAACTCCAGCCAGATAATTTCGTGCCTCTCTCTTCTAATTATTTGCGATCGCGTCTTTTAAATTCCATGCACGTTATCGGCGACGTGAATGGAATCTCAAGCAACGAGAACTTCATTTCCGAGATCAGACAAAGAAATATTTCCAATTGAGCCTTCCTTGATTTGGTGATAATTTTAAATACGTTTCAACGTAGAAAATAAAAGACATATATTGCTTAAGAAATTAAATTTATATGTAAATTAATATTTATATCTAAGCAAATATCGTTTGAAACAAAAGTAAGATAACAAAGATGTTTCAAGCAAAAATTTTATCATTTTTAAAATATTATATAATGAGTTCAGATCGATAATTGAAGGAGTTGCACATAGAAGTGCACGAGGAATCGTATCAACAGTAGCATAATATTATATCTCATGACATACATCGTTCTTTCATTTTCTTTATTTTCTATTTGTACCAACAAATATGAAAGAGAAGATGGATATTATCAGATATCTCTCAATATCGCAGATCTCATCTCGAATGCACGGATGCAAATTTATTACAGTCAACCGAAAGCATAGTTGAAATATTAGCCGAAATACAATCTGCAGAACTATACATCTGCGGAATGCATTAACTTTAAAGCACGAAATCCTTCTCTCGCGTACATTCCGCATAGAGACATTAAAACTACATTAAAGACCGAACATTCCTTATTCTTCGTCGACGTCGTCGATGCTTTTTTTCTCCTCACAACGATTTTAAATTAATGTTCATTGTAGCGTATAAATTCCAGATACAATTTAACACCAAATTCCAATAAATACGTACTCGCGCGGATACGAATCGGAAGTGGAAAGAGAAAAATTGTTGCGCATCTCCGTTTGTTTCGTTATAGTTTGTCTTCGTCGCGTATCTATAAATATTACGAATTTTTAAACGTGTTTTTCGGCGAGTAATATTTTCTTTTTAAAATGCCAGCTTTCCTCTTCATTATTATAAATTATATTACATATTATGTATAAGTTTACGTTATTGGATTTTTCTTGGCAATGCTTTATTCTTTCAGCAAAATTTCACTGTAAAACATCCTTATTTGATCTTCGACTTATGAACGATCAAAGCTGACATCGTGCTTTGCGAAAAGGAAATTTTGCATATTAAGTATTTTATTGCATGACGAGACAGTAATATTAAAAATAATATCGAAGAAGCAAATTGAATGTAAATTTTCTCATTGGAACATCCGTTCTTACAATCTCTTCTCCTTCTATCTCCAGACTTGATATTGCGTATTTCCATATAGCTTTGGTAACCGGATAAATTACCAGAGATACATTTTCCTTCAGGAAATCAAGCGATCTGGAGGATTTCCAGCACCAATGTCTCGAGGCAGTCGGAAATACGCGACTCGGTGCAACGGAGTCGCGCAAGAGGATCAATAAGATAGAGATCAAAGATTTCGAAACATGCTTTCGAAATCCGAGTGACAAGAATCTGAGCTGGCAGATCAATCGTAAATGCACTGTGTGTAATACAGATAAAAATACAGACACAAAATATACAGTTAATATTGCGATTAAGAGAAACATTCTGCCAACTGATCGATTAAAAATTCAATCAACCGATATTTAAACGTGAAAATAAATAAAATTTCATAAAATTTTATATTTCCTTTAATCTCGGCGCATTTACACGCAGCATTGGTAACTATTTATTCATTCGTTGCATGCATATTTGTAACATATTGGAAACGCATTTTATATTTATTCATACTTATATATATAAAAAAAATTATTTAAATTATTTACTTATTATTGCATTTAATTTTTCTATTATATAATAAATAAAAATTAATTAAATCATTAAAGCCAAAAGCCTTCTTCGCGCTTATAAACATGATAAGTAAACAGATATATTTTATCATCTAGATAAAGCGATCCCTTAGGACATAAAAGAAAGAGAAACATAAGCGATTGTAGTAGAAATAAGAACAAACTTAGAAATAACATGAAAGAAGATCAGATACCAAAGTTACTTCATCTATTTATATATATATATTTTTTTTTTGGAATGTCCCTATACATCTCAAGAAAAAAGTTCGGAAATGATATCTTAACTATCTATGTATTTCGCGCCGAAAAAGCACTTCAATCCCTATAATTACAAAAAAATTAATTAGACTAATTATGCAATATTGCATTCTGTTTTACCTCGGCGCATAACAGTTTTATTATTTATAATGGAATATCGATTTCTTTTTCTCTCTCTCTCTTTCTCTTATGATTCTCCGTGTCATCCGGCACGCATGGCTAATAAAGCCTTTCTAGGGCGTTTCATATATGGGACACATTATGCAAACGGATTATATGTTACGCAGCGGGATCGTTGTAATGTGCAGCATGATGAATAATAAAATGTATTACTGCCGGTTGCGCGGAATCGAGAGTTCCTTGGGCGCGCTCGTCCGATATATCTATGTAAAATCTCTCCGAAAATTTCATGCTTTCGAATAAATCGACATTTCTTCGTATGATAGGAGAAAGGACGGGACGATAAATCGCATTTTATAGCGCGCGAATCATTTTATCGTCGA
This sequence comes from Camponotus fellah, assembly GCA_030586385.1. Lineage (NCBI taxonomy): Eukaryota > Metazoa > Arthropoda > Insecta > Hymenoptera > Formicidae > Camponotus > Camponotus fellah. Next base: position 350,682 of record JAPIVC010000055.1, on the reverse strand, counting down.
AAACTCCGTAAAACGCCCCGTGTCCAAAACTGCAGATAATATTACGCTTCCTGAAAACGGCCGAATCGGATAATTACTCGAATAGAATAATTGGACCCGATTCATTCCGAACGTAATTCCGCGAGGCATTGTTTGCGGGAGTAAGAAGCTTACTGCTAACCATTCAATTTTACTGCATTATTTTGTTCGATGTCGTTGCAGTTATATTTGTTTGCGTATTAGTGAATCTCATTTGTTTTCGCATTCTATTTTCTGCTAGAGGCATTTATTTGATAATGATTCCGGAAATTCCCGGTAGACGTTCATAAAAGTTTGGGCTTTTCGTATTTCCATTGTATTACATAAATAATAATAAAAAACGGTATAAAAAGTTTATGTTGGTTAAGTTATGATATATGAGAGATCGTGAAAAATTTAATAACCAAATCTAAAATCAATATAAATAATCCATAATGAAAATTAAGTTAATTTCTCTCTCTTTTTCTCTCTTTATCTCTTTGTTTTTGATTAAAAGACAGTTATAACATTTAATTTTGACATTTCCATTTATTTTTAGTATTATACTGATATTTTATTGGCAGTAAAATGCTTTAATATATTCGACGATAAATTGTGTAAAATAATAACAATTAAATAAAATAATAATTTGCAACAAATTGAATGTACGATTGCCGAGTAAATTGAAATAAAATTTAAAATTTGTTTTTTATAAAGGAAGTATATGGTGATTGAGCATAAGGATTACTTATTTACTTTCTGGCAAGTAAAAAAACTATCAGGGCAAATCGAATTATATATACCGGAGAAATGTGTAATTTGATTTTAATTAAAAGTTGAATAACCTGCCATGTTTCAATCAGCCATCATTATTATGTTGATGAGAATTAATTAAATTGTCAAATGGGCTTGTGTCCATAATTCATGCTGTAAATTAATAAACAAAAAGATGCAACGTGCGATCAAAGTTACACTCATGATCTGAATCATTCTCTAGAATAGCGAGGGATATCAATTAATCGTTTCATTTCATTCAACTCGCCGAACAATAGCTTATACCATTGTCGTAAATTCCGTCCATATGTCGGAACTTTTCGGCAGCGCATGTTGATGCAGATATTTTAGCAGTTTCGAGGTCGCTTATGCATATGTATGCGTTTCAGAAAATTCTTTTCTCTCTCTCGATCTTTGATAAGTTTTGATTGTTTTTCTCTAAAGAAATCTTTGAAACAAAATATATTTATTGCATAGTTTCAATTTTGTTAAAATATATATCACGACAATTAAATCACGGAAAAGATTCATAAAAAACAAAGTTCACTTTGGGGAAGCACATATCTTGTTATTAAAGCACGAACTCGAAACATTTCTCTTTACTTAGAGAAATCTAAAATACCGCAGAAATGTTTCACTAGAGAATCTATATCAATGAATCATTTTGTTATATCCAAAATATTTAGTTTGCATAATTCATGTAGCATAAATACATCCAAATTGATTTTGCGATATGTTGACATGCACTTTGCATTCCCATGACAACACTAACGATGTTTCAAAGGACATACTAACCAAACGTCAGTAAATACGCATTAATATATGTTGACAAAATCTATAATAACTCTCGTTGCAATTCTAATTCTAATTATGTAGCGAACAATATGAATATACTCGCAAATTAGTCTTTCATTTGTGTCCATTAATTACACGAATTAAAAGTTCAATATTGGTATCAAAATAAATGCAGGTTATTCTATTTATTAAACAAACGATTAATAGTAGAAAAAGATGTAATTATGATATTTGAAACAACAAGAGTTCTATTTCTCCAGACGGAATTATTTTTAAATCCAGGTTGACAAGTTCGGGGAAACATGTCAACCTGGACATGCCGGAAGGATGAAAATATCTCGTGTCAACTTGACAAGGGATGTTGTTAAAGTTTCTCGGACTTTTCGGATATGTTATATTGAAGGACCTCTATTCAGGCTTAACTAGATATAATCGCCCCGAATAATTCAAATACTCGCGTCGTTCTGTTATCACCAACTCAAATGCATGGCCTGGAGTTCCCTTCTTCCGACAGTTCATTCGGTATAGAAGGAGCAAACGAGAGTCAAATGGAAATTCGATAATAATTATTGCATTCACTACCAATGGGACCGTCATTCTCCCCCTCCGTCTTTCTTGTAGACCGTCGAAAGCCGCGTAGATCGTGCCTGTAGCGTCCATAAATTTCGTTATACGACATTGCGCAGCTCTCAGATTGGTTAAGGTACGCTCGAGGAGCTAGACAAATGCTCGCATTTATCAACCGGCGCCTCCATTCTTCGCGCCCGATAATTCGATTAAAAAATCATCGAATGCCACCGGAAAGACAGGCCCTTGATCGTCGGTATCTCATTTAGCGGATTGACTCATGTATCCTTTAATTAAGATACCTGTGTCATGAATGATATTATGATCAATTCCAGATCGAAGTTGATCTTTTTTCAATATTTAATATTATTTCAGTTTTACTCGTACAACACTTGTTTAATTTACGAGGTCCAATCCACAAGCTCGATTAAAAGAGAAATTAGGTAAATCTAAAACAATATATAAGAAAAATGTTCCGAATATTCCGAAATAAAATGCCTTTTTGTGAAACTTGTTATGAGCCTCATATCAATTATTAATGCAATGTATATTGCATATTAATGCAATGTACTCTTGTAAATGTCTACAATATTTGTTTGAAATACATTGCACACACAAGAATAGAGATATTTGGTTTTATTTTGAAAACTTACATACATATATATTGTTTCACTTTTATTTACTCTATTAGTGTGCCTAATCAAATTACTTTTACACTCTATCAATATTTCTTCTCTAAGGAACATTGTTAAATTTAATTTGTTTTATTCTCCCACTTATTTGGTGTTATATATATTTACAAAGAAAGGAACATTTAAATGATTTACAAAAAGAAATATATAATATATAAATAAAAAATGTTTAAATATTTTAAAAGCTATCCTTAAGCACGTATTATGATTCAATGATATCAATTGATATTTGGTTTTATTTTGAAAACTTACATACATATATATTGTTTCACTTTTATTTACTCTATTAGTGTGCCTGATCAAATTACTTTTACACTCTATCAATATTTCTTCTCTAAGGAACACTATTAAATTTAATTTGTTTTATTCTCCCACTTATTTGATGTTATATATATTTACAAAGAAAGGAACATTTAAATGATTTACAAAAAGAAATACTATATAATATATATTATATAATATATAAATAAAAAATGTTTAAATATTTAAATATTTAAATATTTTAAATATTTAAATATTTTAAAAGCTATTCTTAAGCACGTATTATGATTCAATGATATCAATTGATATTATATATTAATATAATTTACCAGTTATCATATATCCTACAATTAAACAAAATTATTATAGCGTAGGAAATCGTAACGGAAATTATAATAATCTGGTTTAGAATAGTTATCTAAAACAATTATTAACGTTATATTCGATGGCCTATAAATTCGCAATTAGAAAATATGTTACTGTGAATGATGCAGCGGAAGATATTAATGGAATTATCGCTGCTATCACGAGTATTAAGTACCTTGCGAGCGAATAATATATTTTGACGACTGATTAAGTCTGCGATTTGCATATGAAAATGCATTGAATAACGTCGGTGTAATAATGACGATGGCGGAATATGGTTATGAGCGCGATTCGATATTACGGAACGGCATTACATCGACTATAATTTCGTGGCGTGCACTGACTCGGAATTACCATCCTGACTAAACATCGTTCTCGGGTGGCAATGGCAAGTAAATTTCGTTTAATGTCGCACGAATACGCATCTGCCTATCACGCATCTATCAAACTCGTCGAAAATGTGCATCTCGCTTGCAATAAGAATCTGAATAAGGAATATTCATGACGGAGCAGTCACTAATCTTTAAATTTCTATACTTTTTGCATTGTCTACATCTTGAGGTAACGCATTCAAATCGAGAAACGTAATTTCACACTTGAATTAAAATTACACGAGAGATTTAAAATTGAAAAATAATTATTTTCAATAATTATCTACTGATAATATTGGTACATGATAAAGTAAAAAAGTATTTATTATCTCCCTCTAAAGAAGCACTTTATCTTAATTCAAATATAATTTATATCTATAAAATTCATATCGATTTGAAACCTGAAACTTTAAAATAGACCATTTTGTCCAGACGAGAAATTTTGCACCGTAGACTCTTTTTGACTTTACCAGTCGATACGAGCGACTCCGAACGTTCAACTAACATTGGAAACAAGGTCAGAAGTTTTCGACCTGACGATAATGTATTCCCCGTAGAGAAGAATCTCTGGCTTCGAGTATCGAACAGATTGGTTTTCTAAAATTGCATCATGACGCGTGATTTCTCCTGATTCGAGATGTCATAATAATCCACGATATATTTGAAATATCGACGCGTGCAACGCGAATCAGCAGGTATCGCGAACGAATAAAGCACCGTTTTGAATTTACCCAGATCGGTAAATGTACGGTTAATGAGGTATGTTTGATTACGATTTGGCACAGCCACTCTTGGCGTACGTATCCGTATACATGCATCAAATTTATGCCCGAGGCGCTAGTAGAGATGAAGCGCGTGTGGCCACTTTGCTGATTTCGATTTAAGCTTACGCGCAATAAAGTTTCACCCTCCAGATAGCCTAGTTCTATCTTCGCATGATTATCTTGATACTGCCGCATCTGGATTATATCTCTTTTTTTTTAAGTATTAACTCTAAGTTTCTTGAGAATTTGTTACATGGGAGATGTCTAAAATAAGAAGAATATTGAAATATATTTTATTACGATGGTTTTGATTTTTTAAATCATTATTATTATTTAGAAGACAAAGATGTAATAAAGCACATTTTTTAAAAACAAAAAACTGTATATGCATAATAAATATTTTATTAATAACTTTTTTGTCTGGAGTCTTTGATAAATTTCAGTTTGATATTTTTACAGGTAAAATTTAAGGAGCTAATATTAATCTTAAATTTGCATTAATCTTCTTACAGGCAAAATTTAAGAAGCTAATATTAATCTTAAATCTTTTCATTAATCTTTTTACAGGCTGCGTGCATTAAATATAATTTAAATATTTTAATTGCAAGCGCAAAATTTTAAATATCTTTGGGAAGTATGTATCAAAATTTATTATTTTGTTGATAGAATAAAACCCATTTGTATCTGATTGAAAAACACAAGATTGAAATTTAGTTTGCTTAAATTTTTCAATGTCACTATCAATCCATTTATTCTCAACAGCTTAACGACCTATTGCGTGTAATGCGTTTTATTATGTAAATGAAGAATACATGTTGAATAGATACATCAAATTTAACGAGTCTGTTAACGAGCCATTACGAAATTCGAAAACAAACACGATCAATATTGTTTTATAATGCGCGCATTATTAAATATGTTTCGATATATAGTCTGTTCCAAAAATCGAATTAGAAATTTTAATGAAAAATAAATTAAAGCGCTAATTTCACTATTGATTGTTGGGAATTTTAACAATTGTCAATATATCGATTTAATTGAAAAAAACCTGTACTTTTGATTGTAAAACAATTAATCAAAAGTATTAAATTAATATCCGCTTTTGAATTTATCTATTTTAACGTGAAATCGCTAGTGAATTCACCGTATCTACCTTTAGAATTGTGTCTTCAATTCCAAAAATAGATTCTGTAACGAATTCATTGGCGATTTCATCAGAAATCTAATTATTTTGTAATCAGAATTACAAATTTTCGTTTAATTCGGATATATTGTCGACCTAAAGATAATTTTTGAAATTCTCAATTCGAAGTCAATAATCAATGAATCAGTGTACTCTAATTTATTCCTCATTAAAATTTCTAATCTAATTTTTAGAATAAACAGAGTGGCTCATCCGACAATTCCCCTATCGCCAGTTTATTAACATGCATTTTATTTGTATTATATGAAATAAGCGGCCGTGAATTAATGCACCGGGGGGGTAGCCCCCGCGTGATTCTGCGGACAGAAAGTCGCGCAGGAATGCCGCAGAAGACAGCCACCCTCTCCCCTTCGGAGGAGGAGGGGGAGGAGGGGGGGAGGGGGTGGCTCGCCACCGCGCGTTTCCCGGAGCGGAATTTTAATTTTTTCCCGAATCACCGCGCCGGCTGCTCCGTCCTTGCGACGCGAGAATATCGCGCAAGGAATTACGACGGGAGGGAAACGGAGGGGCGGAGGGGGAGGGGAGGGTGGAATATGACCGCGGAGCGGAGGGAGTGCCGACGTATACCGGGGGGTTGGGGAGTAATTATTTAAATATACGTCGCCGGAGGCGAGAGCGCCTCGAACGCGGGAATATTTCACGGCTCCGCGCCATATTACGCCAGTAACTTACGTCCGGCCGTCCCGGCCAGATGTTTCTCTCGGAGACGCCGGGATGGTGAACGAGCGGGGCCGAGCGACACGGCCTCGGCCGCCTTCGACGACGACGACGACGACGACGACGACGACGGCGGCGGCGGCGGCGCCGTCACGTGGTGGTCTCTCTCCGAGGGAGGCGCGAGGGAGGGGTTGGGGGTAGGGGTTTTGCGCGCGCGGAGAGACGAAGCGGACGGACGGCCCCGGGGGTTGCCTGTTGTGCCCGATATTGATGTCAAGGTCCTTCATCTCGACCGTACTCGTCTCCTCCGGCCTGGCGCGCGCGCGCGCGAAATCAATAGGGATAAAACCGTCTCCGATAGGCAGCCTCCACGAGCCATCTCCACGGTCGTCGGATTCTGTCGTCCGTTCAGAATTTTTCGAAATCGCATGCATGTCGAAGATGGAGATTTTGAAAGGAGCCGAATTATATCCGTTTAGTCTATTTTCTTAATTAGAAAAATCCCAGCAAACACCAAGTTATATAACTGTTATATAACTGTTACATGTTATGTAACTTATGTGTTAAATAACAATTATATTGTTGAGTGGGAAATTATAACTAACAATTATATTACTTGGTGTTTGCTGGGATATACCTACTCGAAATATTCTCATAATTAATGATTAATGATTACTATTAATGATTAATGATTACTATGGATATCTCGTAATTGCATGTGTCCCAGTAATTACCCAAGAAATCACCGTTACAATAAGCAATGGTTGGGTATATTTTATTTCGACTAGGATATAGTTTAAGTATCCTCTCAGAAATCTCATCATTTTATGAATCTTTGGAAGCTAATCATGTTTTATTAAAATTAAGAAGTTCGCGAAAAGTAATCAGCTTCTAAAAAGCTGATTTATAATGATAATATTGAGTATAATAATAACTGTATATGATTAAATTATTATTATACTCAATATTATATAATTATATGGTATACAATTATTATATTATTATTATAGAGCTCAAAGGCTGATTATTAGAGGCTGATAATTTTAATACATGAATCTAGAACACGATTAGCTTCCAGAGATTCAAATAATAGTGAGATTTCAAATTATCATATAAATATAATTATCATATAAATTTGTATTTATAGTCCTATAATCAGCGACCGTGCAAAGTTAATCTAATTATCTAATAATAAAATATTAATAATCATACGATTATATTTGTTAGGATTTTCAGAATTGCTGAGAATTATGGTCTCATGCTACATCCTTGATCATCGGTCATACCTTAAACAACGAAAAGACCGCTATAAAGTTCGTATCGCCATTGAACATCGAGATTGCATTGTGATTACGCATTCGCGATTAGAACATGAGCAGGTAGAACTGAACTGGTTTTATTCTCACTGGTTGAACTCCAATTTCCAATGCGTTATCAACAATACGATCTTAATTTCGGCGGCGTAAACCGATGCGGGATTAACAATGGGCAATGTAATCGTCGGAGTCGCTCGAATTTCTAGCAATTTGTTACGCTCACTTTAGCGTAACAGCGCAACAGTCTCGCGGTAGTAAACAACGCGCGACATAATCTTAATGGACAAATGTGAATAACATCCCTCCGGCGTTGTAAGCCCTGAAAATCCACATCCCTCGTGCAAACACTGTTACGACGACGGGCAATGTTACGAGCGTGCAATGTGAAATTATAACGTCTCGGCGAACGGGTTACTCTGTCAGGTCAGCTTGACGTAAGAAATGAGACCGAGGGACAGCCAGTTGTCACCTTTAAATAGAGGTGAGATAGACTCTCACAGGTTGAACGCGCGTCTGTTAATCAAAATTATTGTTATCCACTTCGGCAATCGGACCTAATCAACCTCGTGACACTCCTTCCGCTGGTTTTTCTATTTAGGGGAGGATAGATGGAGGGTACATCCTGGGTCGCTTCTTATTATCACATTCTTACGTTGGTACGCGACGACGCTTAATCACCGCGACTCTAATTCCAGTGTTATCACATGCAGCTTTTTCCGCCGATCCCTCCAGTGGGAGGCAGCCGTCGTGGGTGATAAATTATGCCTCCCACGCTTTGCTTCCCACGTCTCTCGCTGATTGTCCCCCTTTTTACGCGCCCGCTTCTCCTTCTTTACTTTCGTTCCATTCCCTTTAGAGCGTTTCCGACGATGCGAATCCCGTCTGTGTCTGACCCTATGGCCGTGATAATCTTAATTCTTTAACAATGATCTCAAAATCGTGCAATTATCGCGAAATTTTTTCTTGTTTTCACAAGACTTTGTTGATTCCTTAGTATTCAAATTGATTCAAGAAACAAAATAAGAAGAATCGCAAAGGAATATCTCGAGGGATAAACCGCTGATCAAAATTATGTACACTAATACCTACTAATGCCTAATTCCTGTTAAATTTTTATTAATGTCTAGTAATTACATTATTGCTAAATTTTTTACTAATGCCTAGTAATGCTCAAGTAATGTCCATTAATGTTCAAGAAACGCCAGTAATTCCCAAACAATGCCCAATAAGTCTAGTAATGCCTCAAATCTGTACATCGCAATGCCCTCAACGGTTTACGCCTCGAAATATCTGTTAATTTGTACGATTCTTATGTTATTCATAAAGTCATGTTATTCATAAAGTTGATAAAATGGTATTGTAATTATGAGGCCGTGCTCGTTTGCATCTAAAAATTTGCAAGAATAGCCGACAATCAAGTCAGATGCTATTAAAAAGATTAATTCGGTACAGAAAAATGTTTCAGAAAAATGTTTTGATGATGTAGGTAGATTTCTCTAGGTGTCATAAAATTTATTACTATCTGCTGGAACATCGTTTGTAACGCGTAGAATTTATGACAGCAAATTCTAGTAATGCCTTCTGGCGAATTTAGGTCCCGTTATCAAATATTAATCATTTCATTGCATAAATATGAGCTTAGATACTACAGCTTGAAATCTTTGTGAGAAACGATTTTTCTCTGTATCACAGTCAAATTTTATGACAAATGAAAAGCCTTAATATGGATAGGTGCCACAGAAAAGCTTCTTTTTTCGAAATTTTATTAACAATAATTCTGCCTCTGTCATTTAGATGAATTAAGTGCAAAACGTATGCGATATCGCAATACTTTTCAATCATTTATTTATCTTAAGTTAATCTTCCTAGAAAATTCCTTAGAAACTGTAGTCGCGAGGCCATTTTTTTAGTGTACATATGATCGATCTGTTGCTCTTTACTTTTCTTATCGATATAAATTAAAATATAGTTATATAAAAAAATGAATGTATATGATGTAAGCTTGATATATTGGACGTGTGTTCTTGTATGATACATAACTATACGTCAGCTAAAATATATGCAAAGATAAAGCTCCTCGCGCACAAATTTACATAGAACTACAAGCGTAGCATATAAGCGTCTTGACCAATGAAATAGCCGGCATAAATTACGGGGAACAATATGGCAAGACTTATGTTATTAAGCGTATCATCGGAGTTTATATGCTATACGTATGCTAAGTTTGTGCATGATAGAATTAACAGTCGATTAAGTCTGGTGTTTCCATTAACGATAGTCGGATTTACAAGATTGTACAGTCTGACTACAATGGTCCGTAACTACTTTGTCTCGCAAAGATGATTATAAGATTTTTTATAATAATATAAGAAAACGGGACGCATTCAACGGACATCTTTTTCAGAGTTAATTATCTCGCGTGCATTAATAAACTAATTAAAAATCCTAATCTTTCTCTTATAAGCTGAAGTTAAAGCGATTATTTACTATTTAATTATCAGATACAACGGCATTATTATTTAAAATAGGACTGCTAATTTTTACTTTGTCTTTTGTAAACTAGCAGAGTGAGTCAGAGAGACGCGTGGGTTGAGGCTATTAAATAAATAATTTCCTTTTACTCCTCGTCGATCAATTGAGCGAGGCGATTTCGTCGGCAACAGGTGCAAGAGAAAAAAAAGATACGGAAGGCCGTATCGGTCCTGCGAGGTTTCTCGATTAATGGGATAACCTGCGGGGAAGCATGATTCGCGCGGAGAAAAGAAGTTTAAAATTTCAAGAACTTTAAAACACTTCGCGGACTTTGCGGATCGATAGTTCTGCGGGAATATGCTTTTACTGTCGCGCCGAAATTGTGGCCTTCTTATAAACTTTCGGAGCTTTCAGAAATCCAGAAATGAAACGACTGGAAGATCCGAGGATAGTTCGAAGATTCGAGTTTTTACAATACGCGTGATATTAAGATAAGTAACCGAATATTATCTTTTTTTTTCTTTATAGAAACTCAATAATATTTTATTTATATTATTATATTATTACAGATAATTATATTATTGTAGATTATTAACAAAGAAAGAAGAGCATAAAAATCAATTTAACAAAAGTAGAAACACACTTTATAAAACTAGAATGCACTTAATACATAATGTCAACTATTTATATTGCAACTATTATTTTTTGCTAAATGTGCACTTGTTTATTTATTCCTTATTTTAAGAATAATTACATAATGTGATTTTAGGAATAATAATTTTAACACTAATAAATTATATAAATAAAAAGTATGGAGACGTTTGATATTTTCTTTGAATACTTATATCAATACGAAGCGCTTGGAATAAGTTTCACAACGAAGCGACAATTATAATATTCCAAGATTCAAAGCTGTCTATTGTATGATTGCATAATAAGATCCAATTATTTTTGCATTTTACGCGGACCTCTCGACAAAATATAGCCGCCATCGTTTGATTTTCCGCGCCGGGGATATTTCCCTACGAGCGACCGCGATACAATTTTCCTACAGTCATCCTGCCAAGTACGTCGTAAATTGTGCGATTCTCTCTTTCGTGTACTTCATTTTTCCATTAATGTTTCCCCATTATTCCTATCCACGCTCTTTCCATCTTCCTATTGTCTCTCTCGTTCGGTGGAAAATAGGCTCGCTCCCCTGACGTTTCAACTCTTCGCGGCAATACTGCCCCTCGTACGTACTGTTCGCTTTCACACGCGTATAACTTTTAACAAAAATGCCGAACGAGTATTCGGATTTAATATTCCCGAACGCTCCTTTCTATACATCATTCACGCTAAAATTTAATTTCCTCAACGCTTTTATTTGCGTCCGCGTTGCAAGGGTGTTAAAAGCTCGCGCGTGCGGCTCGCACTTACGATAACAGAGCATTATTGCTGAATCGCTTCGCCACAACGAATTTGCAAATTACTGTTATTGGAGCTCCTTAAATTCATCGCTTGCAAGAAGAGAGAGAGAGAGAGAGAGAGAGGAGAGAGAGAGAGAGAGAGAGAGAGAGAGAGAGAGAGAGAGAGAGAGAGCAGTTTTCGGTCCGACTGTATTTTCCGGTTTGTACGCGCGACCGTAATCCAATTAAAAGGTGATCGAAGCACGGGAGGGAGACAATTCGAGAGACAGAGACAGAGAGAGGAAGAGAAAGAGAAAGCAGCAAGGTGGGTGTACGGGTCACCCAGCGGCAAAAATGGCGGCTCCGTAGCCAATTAGGCCGGCGGTAACAGCGTCGGTTTTGAAAAATTCGATTAGCCGCCACAATGCCCGTCGCTGAACTTCTGCCATTTCCGCTTTCAGTCTGGCGAGCACGTCTTCCTACTCGTCGATCCTCCTCGATCGGGAATTCCTCGTTTGCCATCAAGCAGCGACACTTCTCTCTCTCTCTCTCTCTCTCTCTCTCTTTCTTCGCCACCCCTTCCGTAGCCTCTTCAGTTTTTCACCTTCGGGCTAAATATTTAGCTCGCCATTGGTGGTTGGAGGTTGAAAAACGACGAGAATGGCGAGAGGGAAGAAAGAGCCGGCCCGAGAGGTTTCCGGGGAGGTGTGAACAAAAGGCAACCCTCGTCGTCTCGAAGGCACTCGCGCAGAAAGTAAAGGAGGGTCGTCGGCCCGGTTGGAGGCCTGAAGAAAGCGCGAGAGAGAAGGAGAAATGGGGAGAACGAGAAATAGATTTCGTAGCGCGTTGGTGTTTTCTAATTTCCGCGCGCGCGTGGGTGCCGGATTCGTTTTACCGCTGTGGCCGTTGTTTTCGGCGAAAGTATGCGGGGGTGGTTGATATCGTATCGAGTGTTCGGTGACCTGGAGAGCCAGAATAAATTTTTTACATTTCGAGAGAGAGAGAAAGAGGGAGATCGAATTGTTCGAGCTACCGTGATTTGTGATGCTTAATACGCTCAAGTGAATTTTATACAGTCTTTGCGGGTATTATTAGTTCGGACAATTTAAACTTAAGAAAGTGCGGAGATTGATGGCAAAAATCTTTATCCAATATACTCCGGGCGGACTTTGCTTTAACATAGAGAGAGCCTGAACTTTTATTATGCAAGAATCTTCGATGCAGAAATTACCGAGTTGCAAAGAATGATTTTCATTGTGAAAGAATCAACTTTGAAAAGATTCGTTAGAAAATAATGTGTGCAAAACTTGCATCGTGTTTTACACGATGTAACGTGTTGCACACGGATTACTTAAATTATCTTATTTTTCCTCAAAATTTTTTTTTTATTTTCTTGGAAGAGAGATTTAATCTTCCTTTTTATATTTCACGCTTGTTTCTCTCATCCATGAAGGAAAAATGTTATGACTGACGTATTCCAGCCTCTGCTATTACTGTCTGTTGCCTCCTATAATTCTGCGTATCCTTGTTGGAGAGTTGAATATCTCACGGGAAAAGAGCAGGAATAATAACAGAAAATTATTCAGCTCGGAGAGAGAATATCCGAATATTTTTCCGCGCATTTATAATTCACATATTTTTCTTTTTTAATTAAGGCGTGATTAAATATCGTGAGCCGCTCCTCGGCGGCGAAGGAGCGTGCGTGTATCGAGTTCTTTTCTAAATTTAGCGTACCTTCATTGAGGTAGCATTTTCTACAACGGATTACCACGTTCAAACGTCGCAACGGATATCGGATTTTTCCGTACTTCCGCGTGTTTGATCGAGGTTAACCCGAGTTAACAACGCAGAAACAGCACAACTTTTTCTCCTCGAACGATGAACGTAATGACATTATACGGTTATGTAATAACACGCGCGTGGTATTCTAAGATTATTATTGCTTTTATCAATAATATGTCGCACAGGTGCAATATTAATTAAATAATTTAAAAATCTATTTTCATCAACAAACATTGTTGAACATTAGCTTTTATCATTGCTTTTGACCTTTTCGTTGCTTTTGACCTTGACGTTATTACATGTATACGTATTATTACGCAATTTGGGCTGAAATATTTAGATTGAAATATCTCGATAAAGGAATTTTTTAGATTATTTTTTAATTATCTAAATAAAACTCGATAAAAAAGGAAAAATAATGTTAAAAAATCAAAATTAAATCTTTTTGATTAAAAATAAGAATAGTGACAATTTGGGCACATTAAATATATTACTGTATCAGACGGAAATTAAAATTCCTTATCGTAAAAACATTGCGGTAAAATAAATAGATATGATTGAATTGTCCTATTTTTTGAATAGCGCGAGTTGAATTAATGGCGGAAATTATTTTCGTTACATTTCCCATTTTACGTCATGTTGCGCTTTCCTACTTTACTAATTTTACAGATTTGGCATCTATCGAGAAATAGAACAGACTGATTCTGTCGCATGCTAATGGAAGCTCCATACTTACGACTTGTCCTTGTCTGAACACTTTGGAAATTGTAATTTGCATTTATTATCTAGAGTTTCAGTATGTCCTACATCGAAATCTCTGACGTCCCCAACTTCCCGAAAGACTAATTATTTCGCTAATGAAGACAGATAAGTTCAGTTAAAATTCATAAATTGAATATGAACTCTTCATCGAATTCTTTCTTCAAGAGACAAGCGACATGTAAAATTTTTTTCTATATATTTATCATCTCTTCGCGAATGTACACATAATTATTCCTACTTTCCAGTCTTATAAGAATATGATATTTCGTTCATTATTTATAGAATGATACGAGTAATGGAAATAACTGGCTCGTGACGTACTATTGTTAATTAGCTGAAGCAATACAACAACAATAAGACGGACATAACATCATCGTTTAAACTAAGTTTAATAATGCTCAAGTTTAATTAGCACGAAGAAGCCGCCAGCCGCAGTGGCAATCTGTTTAGTGACATTTTATTTACTGAATATGTCTACGTACATGTATATTAACTCTTACATATAATAATTATTTATATTAGCAAAATAAAAGTAATGATTAATAATAAAATAATATTCTCTCTCTCTCCTTCTTTCTCTTTAAAACAAATAATTCTTTTTTCTCTCTAAAGAAAAAAATAAAAAAAGACATTTTAAAATAAAAAAAACAATAAAACATCGAAAGCAAAAAATCTAAATATACATTTTTTTATTGAAAAATTCAGACATGTAATACATGTTTACTTTATGTAATGTGACACAAATATCAGTATTGCAAAAGTCAATATAAAATCGAAAGCGTATCATTTATACATTGTACGTTCTGAGATTAACATTGGAAATCTTGGCTGGTTATCGCGGTCATTATACTACCAAATGATACGAATTATTCAAGCGCAGAGTATCTTAGAGCATAATCGCCCCACTGGCGATTCCATTGGCAATTGATAATTAATGATAACGATGCAACGATTTAATAATTTATTCGCTATCAATGTGACATTCCGAACCAATGATGATTAATAATGGTTAGACGAAATTTCGGCAGTCGGCAATAATTGATACATTCCCAACTCGTTGCATAATTAATCGTTGCATATAATTATAGCAGTGCGGTTACGATATATATTTTAAATATCTCTGCCGAGAGATTCGTTCCGATGATTTTTATCATTTTTTAATAGGGGGAAGGAGGTGGGGATATATCGCTAATCTGTCTCCTGACAGGAACTCTCCCTTGACATTATTATTCTGACTTGTAGTCCCGAGAAACTCGAGGATCTTCGGTCCGAAATCCTCCACAAGAGAAGCTCGAAGTTCCCGAATATAATCCATGGAATCTCTTTACCTAATTCCCAAATACAGTTGGAATGTCAAGATCTACTGCTCGGCCATATATCCGTCGTGTTATATATCCGCATTCGCGACGAACAGGAGGAAAAGTGCATTCAAGATGGTTATTATTAGAGACCCTCTAATAAGAGACTGGTCATCAAGGGGTCACTTTTGAAATGGCCCGCCATTTTTAGGCAACTCCCGTTCATGTTCAAGTTTTAATTGTCCTATTTTGAATATAAATGAAATTTATTAATAATAAATGTTATAGATAAATAGTGAAATTTTAATAATGATCTATATATATAATATTAATTATTATAACAATCAAAATTTAATTATTATAGTAATGAATAATAATAATAAAATTATAATGATAATTTTTATTTTATTTAAACATTAAATATGGAAAAATTATTTTGACATATATTATTTAGAAAAATTTTTAAAATTAATATTTTTTATTATTAGTATTTCTATAGTAATATAAATATTATAGAAATACTAAAAAATAATTAAAAAAATTTTTTTAAATAATATATGTCAAAATAATTTTTTATATTATTTCATATTATTTTTCACATTACTTCATATTATTTTTCATATTATTTTATATTATTTTTCATATTATTGACGAATTATTGCAAAATTCTGCTATACATTCACCTATTTTATTTTTATTTCTTAACTACGCAAGAATATTAACAGACACATCTGCAAACACATACATTAATGCACATTCGTGTAAGTGAAATCTAGGATGAAATCTCTCTGCATAGATCCTATATCTATCTCTCTCGCAGGATTTTGCATAAATATGGACGAAACATACTCTCAATATACGCTCGCTCTATTTGATGGCTAGTCTCTTATTAGTCACTATCAATGTAACGAGGAATCGATTTCTTTTGTCTTTCGAATTCTTTGATTATTTTAATTGCAAGTACTCATATATTACAATATTTTATTTTAGAAAAAATGATTTTGATACGATATTGAATTATATCCTTTTTTAGATTTATAAACTTCATTTTATCAAACTTGATTAATTTTTATATTTTCGTTCAATTATAACTATATTTATGTATAATTGAAAGTAGATAAAGAATCGATTGAAATGTGTGAAGTGAAAGGGGCATTAACCAAATTGGTTTGGGTTGGTAAAACTTTGTTTACAAGTTCGTATTATAGCATATACTTATATCGAAAAAAAAATATTAACCATCAAATCTTTTAAAATTAATATATATCAAAAAAAATGTAATTCTAATAATTACTCAATGTTCTTACTTAAAGATACTTTTGTCCAAATATATTCCTGCCCTTGAATATTTTACATTCGAGAAAAGAAAGAAGGGGAGAAAATATACACGGGTTTATAAACTTTTACATTCTCGCTCGTGCCTTTACTATACGAATATTTCATATTCGAAAGGAAAAGGGGAGAAATACACACAGGTTTATGAACTTTTACAATCTCACGTATCCTCGCACTATATACGGTAGCTCTATAAGTATGTTTCTGCCACGCGGAAACCCGCATAGTGTGCAATCTATGCACTCGACGAAGTTTACTCGCCGCACTGCAGTAACGACTCGGCTGCTGCGCGCCTTCTCGCCCCGAGAATGGATTCCCCTCTCCCCTGTTTCCTCTCCCATCTCTTCTACCCCCCCTCGTCCCCCGCCCTGTTCTGTTCGAAATGATTTTTCGGAGAGCCTCGTGTGTACACGATTTTCGTCGCTGCACGCATTTCGCTCTCTCTCGCGCAGCCACACACATACATTACACGCTCTCGATAAGACACACATACACAGACACGTACACATGCACATATATGCACGTACATCGTCGTACCTGACAGGTATCTTGATGATAGATATGCGCATGTACCGGTCTCTTTTTTTCATTCGTTTTCGCTTCTTTCGATCCCTTCGCGATTCCCTGGCAAGCGGCCAGAATCGCAGTTCGTTCGAACCAGGACGCGGGCTCTGAAGTTCGATGCGCGGCCCCGTTAGGCAGCACCCATTTCAAAATGAATTTTTCTCCTCTCCCCCTCTCTCTCTCTCTTTTTCTCTTTTTCCATCTCCTTGTTCCTTTTTCTGCGCGAAATGTTCCGGTAAAATGAGGCCGCGCCGTCAAAGTTCGGAAAACCGCTCGTACTTTTCCGAGCGAATCCGTGATTTTTTGAAACGCGGCGTTTCCACGTGAAAATAATAAACAGATAAATTGGACGTGGAGATACTTCTGTTATTAATCTTTCGTAATTTTAAAATCCAGTGTACAGAATGTGGCGAATGTAATGTAGTTGAATCTCTCTCGACTGGCTGTGTTATAATTATCTCATTCGTGGTTAATTAAATTTATGTTTTCAGATAGAGAAAGATGATTTATTGTATAATCTAGGGATAAGATAAAATGGAAACTTGTAAGTGAAAATTTTGCTTTTTATCGCAGACAGTATATATATATATATATATATACAGGGTGTCCCGCAACTACCGCTCAATATTTTAAAGGTAGATTCTCCTGCCAATTTCAAAACGATTTTTCCTCAGCGAAAATGTGGCTCTAATAGTTTTCGAGTTATAAATGATTGAAAATAAAAGGTTTTTCGCAAACTAAGCCTTATGGGAATAAAATATTAATAAAGTCACATTCTTTAGTTAATTTTAGGTAAAGTTTACTTTAATAGAATTTTAATTTAAGGCTTAGTTAGAAAGATACATCATGACAAAAATTAGGAATATGCAAAAAATAATGATCTTCTTCGGCATTTTCGCTGAGGAAAAATCGTTTTTAAATTGGCCAAAGAATCTACCTTTAAAATATTGAGTGGTAGTTGCGGGACACCCTTATATATATATATATATATATATATATATATATATATTGTATAACAAAGAACGTGATGATTGATCGAGGAAGAAATCATGTAAAATTCAAATGTAATCTATTTTCTTTCGTTTACTTGACGACACTGTTGATATAATCGCGGAATTTTATATATATTCAATATTTTTAATGAAATACTTATATGGAGTACAGTTATCACTGAATCCGCAGCATTAGATTTTCATATAGTTGTCATAAAAATGTATATTAAAAAATGTATATTCTCATGGGATATAATAGAAAAAACCTGGAAATATATACACTATTTTGGTAAAGGTGAGCAATTTTTCATGAGAATGAAAAGAGCAGATAAAAAACTCATAAGTTCCTATTTTTAAAAAATTTTTTTTTTCACAACCCATTTCTTATCATCACTGTTTTATTATCACCGTTATTTACTTTTAATCAAATATATTTTTCTCAAAAATAAATTAGTTTTGACGAGATGAAACAAGAGAGTATTCTTTTATTTTTAGAAAAAATAAAAGAGAAAAATCTAAAAATATATAATATTAGAAGTATAAAAGAAACTTATCGACTTCAAAGTTTTATAAATAGAAGTTGAAGATTTACAGATAATCCGTGCCTGGCTTTCGGATATGATATCAAGAAATTCATCATACAATTTATAACTTTTTAACATAAAAATAATAATTATTAAAAATATACAAAAATCTACAAAATTTACAAAATCTTTAAAAAGTTATTAAAGAAAATACTTCTCGAATTTTAACTTTAAAGACAAATATCTCGGTAAAATTGTAGGAAAAATTTTGTAGGAACTTATAGGGTTATTTTTACCTGTTCTATATTTTTTCTATTCTGCCCACGAGAGATTACCCACTTTTTGCCAAAATACTTGAAACATTCTTTACGAACGTCTCGCGAATACATTTATTATCGCATGATTATAAAGATGTTAATTTTAACGCATATTGATCGATTATTTGTTCTTGAAGAAATCCAGATGGAATCTACAAACTACATTTTTTTCGATTATCTTTCCCGTACTTTCTTCTCTTTTCCCGTTCGCCTTTCCTGTTTTTTCACTGTTCTTCGAGTTTCCGCGAGAGCATTTCACGGACAGTTTCGGTCGCACGTAAAAGATGAAACGCCAACGGAAAAAGCAAACAGCGGGACGAGGTCTCAAAGCTGGAAGCTGCTTGTGAATTTTTCAGACCACGATGAATTACCTCTGATAGCAAGCGCAGACGCGAAAGTCGGGATCTCCTAGGGAGAGGCGACTTATGGATGGGCAGATCGCGCGATTCGTAATAATTCGATGAGCTCCGCGTCCGCGAACATTACGTATTTATCTCGCGAGAATGATAAAAGTGACTGTATCTTGAAGACAATCGATTCGAGAAAAATTCAGAATCAATTTGACGAATCAATTTGACGAAAATATGGCAAATTTATTAGAAATTTTAATAAAGAATTTTTACACATCGGATTTCTAGTTCTCAATTCTGTTTATAATCTTTTTAAATACAAGTTAAATTTGCATGAGTCAAATTATTCACGCGATTTTATATCTACGTTAAATGCAGCAGCAATTGAGAGAATATGTCACAAGGATTTTGGGTCGCATTAAAAAAAAAATAAATGAATATACATGTTTTCATCAATAGTTCATCAAATTGCACTATGAAAAATATACATGTAACAATGAAAAGTAGAATGCTTTTAAAATTCTCTAGCGAGATAACAACTCTTGCTATAAAGGATTAATATAAGGGCTTTAAATTTGCATCTCGAGCTCTGTCGTCTTTTGTAAGTTTTATGAATACGTTAGCAAATTAGCTCATCACAACGGTGACGTTGAATGCATTAGAATGTTTCATAAGCGAAGAGAAATGAACTATAAAGTGACAATTATAATTCTTCCCTCATGGAAGACAGCTGAGCCAAGTATTTTTAACTTTGAATTTCTTACTAGCTCTATATTTCTAAAACATGGGAAAACAATTTTTTTAATTATAATGTATTTTATTCTTTGGATCTTTAAACTTTGCAAGAACGCGTAATCTGAAAATTGGAGATGAAGCAACTTGTAATATTCCGAGAAAACTCAAAACTTGCGAACAGTGTCGACTCTACTTACATAATTACATGATTTGCGATAGAAAAATCTCATCATTATACCTCGAGATGCCTAATTTTTCCTTTATATTTATGAAACGAATAGTTTTCTATCCTTCATCACGTTTGCGGACTTCTCTCGAGAGAAGGATTTCTTCCTCTCTCTCTCTCTCTCTCTCTCTCTCTCTCTCTCTCTCTCACACACACACACACACACACACACACACCACACACACACACACACACACACACACACACACAGAATAGTCCTCGACAAAACGCAATATCGCATCGCGATTACAAACGCGCGTGCACGCACTTGTGTAACAAGCGCGATATTACGCATGATTCGCAACAAAGCAAAGCCCAGGTGATTTCATCATCGCGTTTGAAATATTCCTATCATTTCGAAATCGAAACTACACAGTGAAACGATTAAATTTCCTCACTTTTTATCTGCAGTTAAATTTTGATAAATGTAGACAACAATGAGCATCGATAGCACAAATATTTTTTTTGAACGTCAAATACAGAGTATTTCGATAAAGGCATGTAGAGTAAAAGATAAAAATAAGCCCATAAATTCATATAAAACTTTTTACAACACAATCAAGAATTCTATCAAGATTTTTGAAGTTAAAATTTGAGAATTTTTTTCCAACAACTTTTATATTTGTAGATTTCAATAATATGTAATAATTATTTTTATATTACATAAATATGTTTAAAAGCATAATAGATTTCTTGATATCATATTCGAAAGCCAGGCATAGTTTATAAGTTTCTAATTCATTCATGACCTTCATCATTAATCATTCTATAAATCCCTTAATTTATAAAACTTTAAAGTCGGTAGATTTCTATTATATAATATTTTTAAATATGTTTTTAGACTTTTTCTTCACATCATTTAAAAAAAAGATATTCTTGTATCATTTCGTTAAAACTAATTGTTTCCAAGAAAAATATATTTGATCGATAGAAAGTAAATGATGATGATAAAAGATACGTTCCAGACCAAAATTTCAGAAAAGTAGGAACTTATGGGATTATTTTTACCCGCCTTTCTCATGCTTACGAGAGATTGTCCACCTCATATATCTTCAATTACAATTCCCTCCCTTTTTCCGAGAAGCCCTCATTTTATCAATTAAATAAATTTGTCAATTGTGAATATATTTGACTCACCTGATAGTCCATGTAATTCCCATAGCCCATGTGGTTGCATGTGCAGGCGCAGGCCTGAATGTGCCTCCGCATGTCGAGCTCGACCTCCTCGCCGCATACACCTCTGCTCGTCGCCATCATCGTATCCCCCATGCAATAGCCGCCGGTGCAATACATCCTCGGGTCACTCTGATCCAGGTAACCCCCACCGGTGTCGTCGTATCCGAGCCCGCTGGTGCACCTGGAATCCGAGGCGTATCCCACCCGGGACTGAGGACGCTCGTCGTAGCCCAGTCTAGACTGGGGCCGATGGAATGTCGAGGATACATCCTAGAAAGAAATAGGAAATACAAATCACTGCGCGCTTTTGCCTCGATTACAGGAACAGAATTGTGACTCTTTTTTCGACAATCCTTTTTTGAAAATATATCAAATTTCTTTTCTCCGTTTTTCGTCGATTGAATTTTAAAAAAGACACGCGCGTGAATCAATCAATAATGATCGCACGCGCTTCAGAGGTTTATTGACGCAAATAAGTCGCAAATTTGTCTCTAATTTTGTCGAAAGCATAAATAATTTTGTTGTGTTTTAAATATATAATTTTGTATGCTTATGATTTGGATTTTAATTTTAATGATAAATTTTTTGATAAATCTGTTTTAATTAAGAAGCGAGAATTCTGTTTTTTTTTAGTCAATTTTTGCTGTTGATGATCCGCAGAATTATTTTTTTTATGCCATGTAGAAAACAATACAAATATGATTTGTTATCAAAATAAACAATAAACAATACAAATGAAAATCCAGTCGAACATTTCCATTGTTTTATTGCTTCATTGATTAAAACGAGTGTACTTTTTATAGATTCGACAAAAGCTCTTAACTAGGTGCAAATACGAAAAATATTGACTGAAAATAATTTGGAAATAATATTATTTTAGATAGATGTTATCTTATAAAAAAATTTTGCAAATGAAATTAAATTATAACAAGGAAATTATTTATATTTCTTATTTATATATGTACTATATATATTATATAATATAAAATAAAGACGGATAAAAAAATATAGACTATATACTGTTAATTACCACATGTACACGCACCGGCAGGAATGGTGTTCCGGTATGTATATGAACGGTCGACGTCATACGCATACACGCAAAGCGTGCGTGTACGTGAGAAGAATTTATTCTTTTAATATCGCTATATTTTTATTATAATTTTTAATTAAATTTTATCTTTTTATATACAAGGTGTCTCGCAACTACCGCTCCATATTTTAAAGGTAGATTCTCTGGCCAATTTAAAAACGATTTTTCCTCAGCAAAAATGTCGAAGAAGATCATTATTTTTTGCATATTCCCAATTTTTGTCATGATGTATCTTTCTAACTAAGCCTTAAATTAAAATTCTATTAAAGTAAACTCTACCTAAAATTAATTAAGGAATGTGACTTTATTAATATTTTATTCCCATAAGGCTTAGTTTGCGAAAAACTCTTTATTTTCAATCATTTATAACTCGAAAACTATTAGTGCCTCGACATTTTCGCTAAGGAAAAATCGTTTTTAAATTGGCCAGAGAATCTACCTTTAAAATATAGAGCGGTAATTGCGGGCCACCCTGTATAATTTAATTATTATTTAATTTAACAATGAATGCCGACCTTTAGTTCACGCGATTAAGTCGCATTTCTCAAAGAAAGAAATGAAAAATATATCGATATTAAAGCGTATGAGACACGTATAGAAACAGCCTTCCAAGCGAGAGCAAGAGAGACGACTATCGGATACCTCTACCCGGTATCACGTCTTACAATGCTTTGTCTTTTGCTCTTGAGCCGTGCGCGAAGGGCACAACATCGGAATGCCCCCCCACTATTTCACCCCCACTTTCTCTCTTGCTGCCTGGCTCGCGTACATGTGCGCTTTGCTTGTGTAAGTGTGACGTCATTATTAGTCTTTTATTAATTATTAATTATTTCTAACACGCAATAAAAAGTTATATAAAGAAATAAATTATTTAAGTGAAACACACTTTTGAGTTTCAAATGTATTTACAATTCGATCGATTAATTTATTTTTGTAAATGAGATATCATTCCAGTCAAACATAACTCAAATATATAAATGTAAAATATTTTAAATATCTTAAATATCTTAAAATATGAAAAGATTTAATATTCAAAATGACAAATATATATATACACACACACACACACACACACACACACACACACACACACACAGAGAATGTTCCATGTAAAGTGCCTATCCCCTTTTATCTTTTAAATTAAAAGAAATAAATTATAACAAATAAAATATATCAAATTAAATAGCTCAAACTGAATTTTATTGTGAATATAATAATATAGTTGCTTGTAAATGCTATCTATATTAACGAACGAATAGATAGGCATATAATCTTTTTATAATAATGCAGACAATTTCGATATAATAAAAATTGTAACGTTTGAAACGAATAAAATTCGTGTAATATGTAAAATATTTGTATTAAATTAAACATTGTATTTATTTCAGAGTCCTACAACTTTTATTATATCGAAATATTCACATTATTATAAAAAAAATTGTTTGCTACAGATAGCTTTTATAAGCAACCTCTATGTTCACAACAAAATTCAGTTTGAACCAATTTAATTTAATAATATCTTTTTAACAATATCTTTCTAATAATGTAGATACAATTTCGATATAATAAAAATTGTAACGTTTGAAACGAATAAAATTCGTGTAACATATAAAATATTTTATTTTATTTTATTTTATTATTAAATTAAACATTACATTGTAAAAAAATTTGTTACTACAAATAGCTTTTATAAGCAACCTCTATGCTCATAACAAAATTCAGTTTGAACCATTTAATTTAATAATATAATTGTTATAGTTTATCGCTTTTTTTAGTTAAAAATGAAATCATGAAATACTAGCTATAATTTTTTAAATGAACTTATGAAATACTAGCTATAATTTTTTAAATGTGTTTTACAAATTATATCAATATTTTTACTACAATCTATTATTATGTATTTTTGTTGTCAAGCACAAGAATATTGCACAAGGAATATCGCATACATCGTGGTAAAGAGACTGCAATGTAAATGCAACAATAATATAATACAAGAATACGCCTCTTTCAGAGGAGAAAAATTTAATTGTAAGATATTAAAATATCCCAGCTTTGCATCTCTTATATGATCTCTTACATGATTTTTTTACAAAAAAACAAATGCATGTTATTATTTTAAATTTTCTTTGAATAAGCAACCGTTAAGGATTAAATGTATCGCGAAAAAGTACAAAAGGAAGGGAATTTTATTCGCTGCGTTTCTCTCTTGTTCATTCTTCTCGTATATCCGCAGTTACCGCGATACTTCATGGCTTACGCATCGCATCCTCGTTCGATATGGGCGACGACAGTCATCGGGGATCCTGCGACATTGTATTGTCGCGCTATCTTTACATTCCGCTTCGATACAGGGCGAGGGGAGGGGCGGGGGGTGAAGTCCTCCCCTAACAGTAAAGTATCGATATCGCTAAAATAAGCGGAACATATGTGTATGGCCTTTGAAGCCACGTACAGGATTCTGAAATTCGCCTGGTATCGTTCTACCGTCATTGCCACACGATTCCAAACGATCGAGACTGTAAAAAACAGAGTTGGCACCTTTCTCCGCGATTTCACGACAGAGGAAAAATGCGGGAAAACAAGACTTTTGATCGGCAATCTGCCGAATTTTGAAGATTCCTTTTCGAATTGGTAAATTTTGTAAATTATTCTATCAAGGTGCTCGGAGGGAAGTATATATATATATATATATATATATATATATATATATATATACAGGGTGTCCCAATTACCGCTCAATATTTTAAAGGTAGATTCTCTGGCCAATTTAAAAACGATTTTCCTCAGCGAAAATGTCGAAGAAGATCATTATTTTCGCATATTCCCAATTTTTGTCATGATGTATCTTTCTAACTAAGCCTTAAATTAAAATTCTATTAAAGTAAACTCTACCTAAAATTAACTAAAGAATATGACTTTATTAATATTTTATTCCTATAAGGCTTAGTTTGCGAAAAACCCTTTATTTTCAATCATAACTCAACATTATAACTCGAAAACTATTAGTGCCTCGACATTTTTGCTGAGGAAAAATCGTTTTTAAATTGGCCAGAGAATCTACCTTTAAAATATTGAGCGGTAGTTGCGGGACACCCTGATATATATATATTTTTTTTTTAAATTATATATATTTTTTAAATATATAATATTAAATATATTTTTATTACATATATTTTTAAATATATATTTGCACATTATATATTTAATAACATATATATATAATAACATCTTAATTTGTCAAACATCACGTGCGTAATTTCTTACTAAAATTCGTTAAGAAAAAAGAATTGAAAAATATATTATTGCTTATAACAGATAAAATAGCTATAATAAAATATTCTTAAAAATCCGTATCTTTTATATCAAGAAAAATTAGCGTTTCTAAATTGCTTTATTTAAATAAATTGCTTAATTATTTCAATTAAATAGCTTTAATTTGTAAAATTTGGAAGATTTACCTAATTCTATTGTAATAAAAAATTTTTTCGTCCAATAGAAAAACGTATGATTCGATGTAGGAAGATCAAGTAAAGAAAATACACGTTTAGGGAACCATCTGCGATGATATCGCTCGGAAAGGAAACATTGAGGAATAGATGGATGATCTGCACGTGATCGCTTTGTATATGCGTTATGCATCCGCGAAATTGCATCCGCGGGCGATGCGGCCCCGCGGCTAGCAATGCTGAAATTTAATAGGGTATCGATATATATATATATATATACTTTTACTTTTTTTTACATCAAATACGAACATTTATGTCAAGTATCGACATTTTCTACATACCCGATATTTTTCCCTCATGCATATTCATGTCGATGTTATTTGCAATAGATGAGGGGAGGGGAAGACCTTTCGCAGTAATTAAATTTAGGAAAGTCGATGTAGATTAACATCTTCATTCGAGCTTCTCGAATGTATTGATATTATTCTTTATCCTCAATTGCGATCGAAAAAGGTAAGTAACTGATGAAGAAATGCTCGATATTACTCATTTCCATGTCGCGCGAAAATTAATTAATTAAATTAAACGTCGATTTATCGACAGCGCCATTTTCGCGCGATTCAGCGGGATTCGCGATCTCTCTTCTCGGCGAGAACAGCTCCCGTCGAATCGATAGTCTGCGGATGGTGTAAGTTGGAGAGCCGAAGCGTCGGGCCAAATCAATTTTCGGATACCGAAAATCCTATAATGGCTCTTGGAAGATTCCTGCGGCCAAGTTGAAGCGGGTCCTGTGCCCAACTTGTACGAGCTGAGAAACTCGTGGCTCGTGCGGCTACTACGGATCCGCATCCCGTAGACGAGGGATGAAAGATGAGGTTCATTCTCATTCTTGCGAACGCGTGTACCATATTCATAAGCGTCGTTCGAGTCGGTGGAAAAAATAAATCGATAACGATTAGCAACGCGACGCTTTCAGCGATGATGTTACATTAAGGATGTTACATTATTTTCTAATGCTAGTACCGCTATTAAGTACTACTAGTACTCTGCTTGCGTTCATGCGATTGGCTGCTTACGACTAATGTAGAACGACCTTTAAACTTCGATGGTATCTAGGGTATTTCGAGAGCGTATTCTTTTTTTTTTTCCTTCGCTTTTTTCTCTTCCCGCTTGGAAAGTTCTAATTGCACTTACTTACTCTTCTTTTTCTGCTGCGGTAAAGTATTATAATGTATGTGATCCGACATTTTGTTAGTGGAAAAGTTATAAGTTGTCTTTTGCCAATTTTTCAGCACATAAAATTTTTAATTCAATGTTATCATTGGAATGGTTTATTGGCTACTATGATCAGTCTTATAACTTGTATATCTCAGTGAAAAAAAATCGTACGATAGCAATCAAAAATGAATTTGAAAGGTGAAGACTAATGCTATACGATGTCATTGACAGAAATATTTCAAAAAATTAGGTTCCCTCATAATAAATTCATGAATTTGCCGAAATAACATTTTTGGACCACAAATTACTCAAAAACCTGACATGCTGGAGAAATTCTACAGCCAGATTCGTTTTCAGTGTCAAAAAATCTATCAGATCCATCTACTCTGCTTTTTGTAATTAATTAAACCTAAAATTTCGCAAGTTTGTGCTATTACTGTTATTTATATTACTATTAATATTATATTAAATTTATTAATATGAATTTTTTTATTTAATAAATAAATGTTTTGTATATAATATAGTGACTTTTTTCTCATATAATTTACAAATATACATATATTAACATTTTAAAAAATCAATAATCTTGACAAGAGATCACAATAATATTTTGACAATCTTAGTCTTGATAGCTAACTAATTTGTTTTGATAACTAATTAAAAATCTTATCTTAATCTTGTCTTGAATTTCGAGATAAAGCAAGACAATATTATTGGTATCTCATACAATATTAGTAAAAATTTAACTTTAATTTTTGCTTGCAGTAACATTCAATTTTTATCATATTCTATTATATTTATTATATTTATTATATTTTGCTTGCAGTAACATTCAATTTTTATCATATTCTATTATATTTATTATATTTATTTAAAAATAAAACATTCATATGATTGAAAATTAAAAAAAATTATTATTTGTATTTAATTTCGAAAAATATTGAAATGCTTTTTGAAAAATTTCGTTATGAAAGTGTATTTTGAAGTTGTGTATTTCAAAGATAAAAATATGTATTCCATTATATTTTTAAATATAATAATATAAAATTCTCTTTGTATCTCGTGTGTATAATGCAGCAATATGTGGAAGATAATTTCCCTTATTTGTGTTTTCATTGTTTAATAATTGAAAAAATAGCGAATATTCATGCATGAAGAATATTCGCGATTTGTATTATCGATAGCGATCGTTTCAACTCACTGAATCATAATGATCTTAAAGTCTGCTCTTTCCGCGCTAACTAAGCTTCTACTTCCCTGGAATGGGCAAATTCAATTTTCGCTGTCCGATAATCATAAATATCAGTCTTCGCAGTGTGTTCATTATAAAACACCGAACTCGTTCGATTTTATTAGATAATTATCGTGTAATACTTGCACTTGGACGCGATATTAAATTTAATCAACATCGGGATACGTAGTGGCGAATTATTGTTATAGTTAGTGCTGCGAACTACGATTAATCGCATTTAGACGAATTGTATAATTTCTTGCCTATTGAATATAAAATCGAATATTTCAATTCTATAAAACACAATGAAACACATTTTATTTATGTTACATATATATACATAATATAAATAGGTGTAAAATATATAAACGAAAATGGAGCATATCCATATATTTTTTCTATGTAAATACAATATTTTAAAATTGTTTTTACAAAAGTCGTTATTTATTTATTTCGTTAAAACTTCGCATACGTAATTTAACGAATGCACAATAATGTATAACATTACCATTATAACATAAAATAAAAAAAACTATGTTGTTGAAATTTTTAAAGCAATCAGGAATGTGTATCTACAAACATAAACCAATTTTTGCTAATATTGGCAAAATGTTTTCTATTTTACCATATTTGTTCTTGACAAAAATTAATTTAAAATATGAAAATACACGACTCATTGTTGATCGAAAATTTTGCGATTAGTAATTGTATATTCAAAATTTTCTTTTACAAGCATTATAAAAAATTATTTTTCAATACTGTTAGTGATTTATGCAAATATTCGCAGACCAGCATTTGTGTTTCATTTTGTTAGCGCAGTTATATAATAACAAAATAACAGCCCTTCTTTAGCATTAACTATCAAACGCTTTTAACATATATTTAAACATATGATTAAACAAAGTAAAATATTGATAGATGTGTTCATACTTTAAATATTGACGCTAATAATAACGTTGTAAACACGAACATATCGAGTCTCATATACAACCGGTTAATAATAATAATTTTAATATTAATGATGTCTAATACATTTATTGTTAACAATTAAACTTCTTTGCACTATTTAAAAAATATTTTTCTTTAAGTATACTTAAAAAAATTAATTGGTTCAACTGCCTCATGCTCGCACAAATATAAACAGAATGAATCAGTGAATGGAATATAGCACTAAATATAACATAATTAATATAACATAATATTACATAATTCATAAAAAAGTTCCAGGAAAAATAATATATTATTATAAAAATAATTATTCCTCGTTCGTTTTTGATCGTGCTTAATAACAAAATTTTTGCTCGTATTTGATAATAATATTCGCATTTAATTAATTTAACGAAACCCTTTAATGTCACTGACAAATTAATCTGTTCTATGACAAAAGAACTCTGTGTCTTAACTTTTAAAGGATGTGCAGATTTTTTGAAAACTTTTTATGATTTTTATTTATAATTTTCATATATATGTTAGTATTATACGACGAAAAATAAGCGACCTCCGTCTGATACCAAAAATGGAAAAATTGCATAAAATATTCATATGATTAAAAAATTAAAGAAAAAATTATTTATATTTAGCTTCGAATGAGAAATATTAAAATACTTTTTGCAAAATCTCGTTATAAAAATAGATTCGAAATTCAGAGATAAAAATTGCAAATAAATTCATAAAAAAGACTTTTGATAGCTGCCAACTGTCAAATCAAAATTCAGATAGGTTATATCTTTAGATTTCCAAAACTACATATTTCGGTTTATATAGAAGTTGACAACGACATTGACAGCTGTCAACTGTCAAATCCTAATTCCGACATGATATTTAAACTCAGCGACCCAGAAGAAACCCTTATATACTGAAACATAAAGTCTAAAAAATAGCTTTCCCATCTAAAGATTAATTCTTATTTTCATCAAGAGTCAAGACATACCTGAGGGTAGGATTCCTCCTGATACGGCGTCCTGCGATGGCACTCGTCGTAGCACCTGGCGTCGTAGCCGCTGGGCGGCCGTGGATACGGGTCCTGCGCCGCCACCGCGGCCGCGCAGCAATCCGGGATTTGCGCCTGGTAGGTCTCGTAGGGACACTTGTCAGGCTGGACCGGTCGCGGAGCCTGGTGCACGCGTTCCTGTAGCCCGCCGACGTAACCGGCTCCGCCGCCGCCGCCGCCACCGCCGCCACCCCCGCCTCCAGCCCCGCCGCCACCCCCGCCGCCACCTCCACCGCCACCGACGCCGCCGGCGTGATGCATCCTCGTCGTCGTCGTCGTCGTCGTCGTCCACTCCCGTGGACCTCCTCTCGCCACCTGACTTCACCGCACCACCACCTTCCCCGCCCCCGATCACTGCATCCTAATCTCGCGGGGAGCGCGACGCGCGATCGAATTCGCGGCCTCGGCCTGCCTCGTCTCTTCGCACGGGTCCATCCTCATCGCACTCTCCGCACTCTACACCGCGGGTCCTACTCTCGTTGGGTACTCTCCAGGTCGCTTTAGCCCATCTCCGGCTCGTACCTGAATAATTAGCGGCGTTAATAGCGCTGACAAGGGTGTCAGCCCTCTCGAGCTCGCGACAATTCGCGTCGGATACGAATGGACCGAGAAGCGTCGTCTACGCTTATTCTACCGCGCTTGCATCCCACTTGAATTAATGCGCCGCAATACCGCGGACCGAACTCGGGGAAGCATCTGTATTCTCTCGTAACTGCCGAAAGTAAACTAGCGGCTCTCTTCTTTACCTACTTCGCGCGCGTATTTACGAGTCGAGGGGCTTTTTTTTGCATTATTTACTCGAGCTCTTTTAATCTTAGTCCCTTCGGACGCTTTTTCAGTGTCGTCTCTCAGTGTAAGCTTTTAGATACTCGTATTCGTGGAACGGCGATGCTCGATCAACATGCCAGACTTGATCCACCCATTGATCTTGCCTGACCCCTTGTCTGGCGGAGCGCACGATGTTGCTATGTAAACTAATGAGTTTGCAAGTAGAAGGATGAAGAATCGGCCCTCTCGGCAAATGCAATTTTGACGTATTAAAAACGCTAAACGTACAACTACCTGCTTAATTGTGGACTAATTTCAAAACACGTGTTAAACTGTCTCTTTTTACGTTGATGGACAACGATTGCGTGGGTATCTTACGAACATGATCCACGATGAGTTTTGGAAAGTTATCTGGAGTCTCCATTGAAAATTTTCCCCGTAAAGGATGTCTCGTCGTTTTAGAAACGACGTGGACTTTCCTAATCTAAACTTGGAGAGTTTATGCGGCCTTGGCGCTCTCTCTCTCTCTCTCTCTCTCTCTCTCTCTCTCTCTCTCTCTCTCTCTCTCTCTCGAGCTGATGTATCGATATAGATCTCGTTATAGGTCTAGAATATATGCGCGAAACTACATAAGTTGGTTGACGTATCTATGTATGAACCATAATTAGCGCCTCTTAATTTATCGCACAAGAGCCATACAGGAGCGCCTGGCTGAAACTTTGATAGAGTGATAGAGCAGCATTATAGGGAAACTATGCAAAGAGACCGTAACGCGACTTGGTTCACTTAAGGATGTGTTTTGTATCTATTTTCAAAATATTGAGAATTTAATGAAAATTGTACAATACAGAATGTCCTTACATATGTTTAGAAAATCTTCAGTACAATTTTTAAATCGATTCACTAAAGCGTTCACAAGTTATACGGATTTTAATTTGCATCGAATTAACATGTGTTTTTATGGGAAACGTATAATCACGTCAATTCAAATGACAAAAACACATGGAAATAATATTCAGAATTTGTTTAAAATTTACAAAAGTTTAGATACAGAGGAAATATTTGGTTAAATAATATTATGCAAGTACTAACTGGTTAAAAAGGTATTATATATAATTTAATGAAGTTAGTTAGATGTATCTGTCACAAGACGAAATTCTTTGCCAGAGTTAATCATTTCGATTAACAAAAATTCGGAATATTTCAGTAAAAACGTAATAAATATTAAAAAATACATCTCTGTACTAAGATTAAATTGTAATATTCCACAATTTCTCATACTCAAAGTACACCAAAAGTGGATATATTCGTCAATATTGATTTTCAGCTACTTTTTGCTGAGATTATACATACAAAACATCCTTAATTTTGACCTCCACTAAGAGTAAATTTTACTTCATCTTAGAAAGTACACGTGGACAGTGTATTCCGTCCTCCTGCGGGGGGCTCTATTTTCGGAAGATATAAAAAGATTATAATTCAACCCGTGTTTGTGAGGCGGGATACACTTCACTTTGCATAGAAAGTTACAAATATAACATTTTTCGCGCACAAATAATTTAATAACTCATATTTTATTGTTGAAGCGAGAAACTCGTAGAACTTTATGTTAACTGTACGACGATCTGTCTTGTACTAATTCAGCTTTTCTTAAATATTTTCAAAGTCATAAGAAATATCAAAAACATAGAAGCCTATCATTATTCCGCTACCTGATTTCAATATAAGAAAGATAAACAATGTCAAACGACAACATAGTTTATATACGGTGTCATAAACTTACACGTTATTTATTAGACATTTTTTGTTTATAACTTTTTAATAGACGATAACCACCGACTAAAATCTTTACAATATTATTCAGAATGATCTTGATAACATATGTGATAATTATTAAAATCGAGAGGTGGTGTGTATTAGTAAATAATTAGGGGAGGGGGAGGGAGAGAGAAAAAGAGAGACAGAGAAAGAGAGAGATACAAATCTTGTGTTTAAGGACAAATAGTAAAAGTGAGTATAAGTAAAGTCTTTAGAGAACGTTGTATTTAAAGTTAAAAGTTAAAATACAAAAGATAACATTTATTTTAAATCCATATACGTAGTTTCTGTTCTACTTATTCGTAAACACACAAAATTCGTGCATTCTCTTTGTTTTTATGAATCAAAATAAAAATTGTAAGAGAAATAACATTTTAAAAAGCCATTTTAAATTTTCAATAAAATAAAAAGTTATTTTTATTTTATTGAAAATTTAAAATGACTTTTTAAAATGTTATTTCTCTTACAACGAATGCTTTTATAATTAAATCAAGTTATAATATATTTACACATTAAATATATATTTTAAATTTAAAGAAATAATATTAATTTTATTTATTTGTTTAGTTGTGTAATAAATAATACACATAATTATCACAATAAATACTGCAATTATATATTGTATATACTGTGTGTGTGTATGTATGTATGTATATATGTGCGTAAGAATTCGTAGCCAAAATTATTTATTCTGCTTTCATTTATAAATTTAATATTATTATTGATTTTAGTATCCGATTCAACTAGCATATATGTATGATGCTAATATTAAATTAATACAGCAGTCACTATTGTAAATAACAGATCAGTTTGATATAGATGCCTATCAGCAAAGCTATATTGAGCGATCGTTGCCTTTTATACTCATAACTGTGGAAACCCTTTGTTGGTTCCAGTAATCCAAATTTAATCCACATAAAATATTTATAAGATGACGTTAGTGTATTTAATTCGAATAGCTTTATCATTTTATTCCGATATTCATCTAAAAATTATTTATATTAATACGTACATGTTATTCTTCACTTTTCGATATTATTTTTGCGGTTGCAACTTGTCTTTTATCCGTTTAATAAATCAATTAAGATGCATAATCAATTACTAAATTATTCAATTTAATTATCTAAAGAAAAAGAAAGAGTGAGAGATGATAATCATGTTTTGCATAATCAAAAATGCAATTTCAAAAGCAATTAATTAATTAATTAAAAAAGAAATAAATAAGCAATAAATTAATTTTATAAGCAATTTTTTTATGTTAGTACTTAATTAAATATATTTTTGCATATAATTATGAAAAGCAAGGATAAAATAAAAATAAAAATTCCACGTTTCGATGAAATACAGAAAATTACTTGAGAATACTATCAGTTCAATGTTATAGATTTATACGTATAGTTTTATACGTATTATGTATGCATAATTGCGCGTGATAACAATTAGGTTCGATTATTACTGTAATATTTCTTCGGCACCGATTCGGGACGATTAACAAGGCGTTCTCAGGAACGATTGATATTCGAAGCAACCTCATTATTACCCGCAATACGCCTCTGCTCCCATTTACTCGCGCCGCGTAGCACGTTTTGGACGTTTGCCGGAAATCAAAAATCCCTTCGCAAATACTTCGGAAGATATCAGCGGCGATTCTACCTCCGCTGTATCACAGACAGCATAACTTGTTTCGACCAACAAACTCGAACGTGCTCGGAACTGCAAATCCGTTGATTTCCTCGAGTGAATTAGGCGCTAGGAGGGTATCGAGGGAAAATTTTTCGCGGATTTCCGAAGATTGTCAGATAAAGTTCCAATATGGAGTTCACAAGTTGGAGTTCATTCTCTTTTATTATAGTAAGAATAAAGAAACATAATTGCATCGAAGCACAATGTCTTAATTATCAGTTCAGTTAACCATTTTTTTTAAAGATTACTTCTTTTCCTTCTATATACATTCAAACTTTAATTAATCTCAAAAGTAATTTCAAGATCTTCAAGATCTTTAAAAGAAGATTGGCCCAATAATTGTATCTTTAAAGAAGACTATTAGCGGATTGACAAGAATCTTTCAACAAGCAAAATCGAATATAACAACATTTTTTCCATCCC
This sequence comes from Camponotus fellah, assembly GCA_030586385.1. Lineage (NCBI taxonomy): Eukaryota > Metazoa > Arthropoda > Insecta > Hymenoptera > Formicidae > Camponotus > Camponotus fellah. The sequence continues at coordinate 315,327 of JAPIVC010000055.1, read as the reverse complement.
TTATATTTATTACATTTTTGGAATTTTAATCCAAAGTTTAATTAAGAGATATTAAAATTTAATTAAGAGATATTAAATTTTACGATGATATAATTTCTCCAAAGTCTTCTGAAGATAAATCGATCAAGGAATTAGTGCTTAATATGATCTATATATTATTAAGGAGCAAAAAATTACGTCACGAAGAAATCTCTTAAGATTAATCTGGATCGCTTCTCGCATGATTCATAAAATAAAAATGGAACGGCGCGCGGGGGAGGACGGGGTGCAGGACGAGCCTGCAGTCCCGGTGCACGCGCGCGCAAACCCGCTCTCCCGGAAACCCGGTTCGATCACGAATTCCGTGTGCGCGCGCGTAGCGGCCTCCCCCGCTGAATTTAGTTCACCCTTTTGTTTTACTTCACCTCTCATCTCTGACCGCTTCTCGTGCCGCATTCTCGCGACAGCGGCGTCGTTTTACGATATACGTGTGCGTCCTTATTCCCGATGTGTTTCCCGCCTTCCCTTCTCCGCTCCTTCCTCGAGCTACCGTCCGGTGTAAACGATAAGCTCGGTCCCCTCCATGAAAACTAAAGCTCTCTTCCGGATTCTCAATGATTAGCTGAGAGTACAGGGGATGATACGATGGAAGAAAACGAGAAAGAGAGAGACCGAGACCTCCCACGCGCGCACTGTTTTATTCATCGTCCGTAGTCACGACAATTGCTTGCCTGACTTTGGCTCCGGCCGATTTCACGGACGATCGATTAATTGACTAGGATTTTGTGTTTTCGTCTCGATTTATCCTTCACACTCTCGCACCCTCGGAGAAAGCGAAACGCACGATCGTTTCGTTCTCCCCTCATAGGGCGAATCTCGCAATTTCTCGCTCCCTTTAAACATGTATAGAGATCCTTTGTAAATATTGAAGAAGAATAATTCCACTCTCTCTCTCATTTATAAAATTGTTATTAAATAATTTAATAAATATTTAATAAATATTTTGAATACCGAGATACGCTTCCTGATGACAAAAATATCGGGATAGAGGGGATTAATTGTGAAGGAACTTGAACGAATTAAACTACCGGATTACGAGCTAAATTACCACTAAATTACATTTTAGTATTGTCCTCTCGGGCAATTTTTAAGACTTTAGCAAAATTTTAAAAATTCCCTCATCAATATTTGACGCTGGAATTTCAAACGTAGCAAGAAAGAGGATAACGTCCGCTAAATAATTTTCCTTAGAAAAAGAATCGACTTTAAATTAGCCCGAAGAATCCGATGGAAGGGAGAAAAGAGGATGAGGAAAGTTGCGGCGAAATTTCAGGCATCTTGTATATTTACGAAAATCTGAAGAATCATCGTCGATAGAGAAGCTCGTTAGTAATAAGACTCCGCGCGCGCAAACTTGGGAAAGTTTCAATAGACCGTAGAAATCTTCCCCGGCCGCTTGTAGCCCCGATCGAAATGTATTTGCCGACATTTTAATATTCCATGATGGAACGTGACTACCGCAGTGACGTTTCATACATCTATTTACTAGACGGATTTTTATGCGCTTTTCGTGCCGCGATACGACACAGGGGTCACGCGTCGCGCTTTACAACCGAAGTTTAATAAAATATCCCCGACGACGTCGCACATTTAAGCACGGCATTCAAACATTTCCCGTTCGATATTTGTAAAACATTTAGAATCTTCTCGCATTGTGTCGACGTCCATGATTTTTACGGAATCGCCCGATTAATCGAGTTATGCGATTTACGATAACCCTGTAACTGGAAAAGTATCGTTTTAAAGGGAGCGAATTAAAACTTCTTAGAATAAATTATTCAAGAACCAAATAAAAAAAAAGTTTTATATAAAGCAAGTTGATTAGTTAAGTAATTATACTGTATAATGAAAAAGATTCTTTCGTAGCATCTGGCAACTTTAAAAACGTTGTGCAGCAAATGTCTCGCAAAGATTCAAAAATAATCATTACTTGAGATTTATTTAAGCGAAAACAACGATTTATTATATTTTTACTTTTTTTATCGTTCTTATATTTTTATTAGATTTATTATTTTAGATTTATTATGTATTTATTAATTATATTATTATTAAGATTTATTACACTTTTATTTTTTTTATCATTTTTATATTTATTTATTATATTTTTATTAGATTTATTATTAGATTTATAATATATTTATTTATTATATTATTATTAAGATTTATTATATTTTTTTTATCATTCTTATATTTATAATAAAAGTCGAACTTGTCGACGAATGCAAACTTGTTGCGCGAATCCATTGTCTCTCACATATGTGCATGTCAAAAAAAAATATCTCCGGCTGGCCAAATTATATTATCTCTTTTCGTGTAAATATCAGGGTGGACGATACGAAGAATGACATTTCTCGGCCGAAGCAATTTCTTCATCGTTCCATCGTCGTGACGAAATTGCCGTTAGATCGGGCAGATAATTTTCTCTCTTCTGGATGGATTCGAGGGTGGCCCGCTGGAGCGAGAGGAATCTTCATCATTTAAGGACGAAACGGCGCCCGACTCTACATCGGACGCGATCATCAATCTTCGCGAGGTAAGGGTAACACGTTCATCTCCCAATTACGAGGCCTCTTCCTTCCGGAAGGGAAGATTTGCATCCCAGAGGTGGGTGCATCCTTCGGTTTGAATCGACTCTCAGTGAGATTACAAAGACATTCAGTTTATATATGTCTTTCGAAGAAAGAAGACAGTTTCCAACAAATGATGCTCACAAGATTTTTCAATCTTTCTTTAAAGTATATATAATCGAATAATATAAATCAAATACTTGTAGATTAAGATTAATCTAGAAGTCAATAATAAATAAAGTGAAAAAATATCTCTTCTTTTAAATGCGAATCGCAAGTGGTCCATTAAGCTGTTAAATCATATTTTAAATGATATATTAATAATAATAATAATACAACTCTCGATTATGGCTGACCTGCACGCGACAGTAGAGTCATGTCTAAAAATCTTCTTTAAAGAAATGGAAATGGTCACGAAGAGGAAGCCAGAAGTCTTTTTCTCACAACACAAACTGCAAGCGATGTTTCTCTTCACAATAGAAATGATCTCAATAGGAAAACTGTATCTTACTCGACATCCTTCCGTTTAAGCGCAAGGATCGATTAAGTCGCTAGTATAATGTTGTGTGTGTGTGTGTGTGTGTGTGTGTGTGTGTGAGTGAGAGAGAGAGAGAGAAAGCAACCGCTATTATAATACACAGTTTCATACTAGTTAGGATCTTACATAACAATGTAATGAGCTATTCTATTATATAAGATCATAAACACGCTATTATAATAATAAATGATTTCTTTCATTTTATTTCATGACATTCTAATTTTAGATACAAGAGAATTTTTTCAGACTCTGCTGTCTTCTTCAAAATATCGATGGATAAGATATTTTGAATCGACATTTTATTGATTTAAGAGCATATCGATAAATATAATTTTCTTCTAATCGTGATTTTCTCTTGTTATTGAATTAATTAACAGATTTTTGCTTATTTTTCCTTTAAATTCCCCATTAATTAATAGCGAATATTTAAGGGGACTTTATGTTGGCTACATATTTCCTCATGATATACTTTTACTATTACTTGCGACATAAATTGATTGAAAAGAATAAATCTTATACTGAATTTATTGGTGGAAAAACTTGTTCTCAAAGAAAAAAATATCTTCGTCAGAATGTAATCTCGCACAGCTAGACGCGCCTCGATTGTAAACGCCATATGCTATACATGCACAATTCGTACGTGCACGCAAGAGATATGCCATCATGTCGTTACGTCGATAATGACACGCTACAACGTGTTACATTCCGATTATGGATCGAAGCTACTCGAAATTCATGTCGAGAGCTGCAAATCTGCGATGCAGGACATGCGATATATAATCACTGGAAAATTATTAAAATTAATTTTCACTTGTCAAAACGAATTCTCCATAAAATTCAATGTTAATCGCAAATAAATTATTTGTTTTTAACAGAAAGCTATATATAATTTAAATTTAAAAATCGTATTATATATAAAAGGGAAATTTAATTTCGAAGTAAATTATCGAGCAGAAATTGATGCACTACTTTCTATTTATACAGTAATAATACGATAATGGATAATAAATCATGTGTAATAAAACTGCATTTCTGTTGAAAATAAAATTTTTAATTCTGAAATAATTTGAGTATTAATATTTTCAGAATTTCTCAACGACTCGCGTTTTCCAAAGAGATCGAATGAATCTGCAATCGGTATCTTATTTGAACGACGATTCGATATGCGTATGTTACATATGCATAATGCAACATATCGTACCTCGCTCGCTCGAGATGTAAATATGTAATGCGGCAAATATTATCTGACAAGCCATGTAGAGAGAACTTTTTCCCCGCGTCGACTTGTCGCGACAATATATATCGACACTAGTAATTTACATATTCGAAATTACCCGCAACTGTGTACTATATCATACTTATCAATGCAAATCGAAAAGCCGCGTTCGCGCAAAATCGCACGTAACAACTGAAATTTACGATGATTCATGATCGGTTTCAACATACGTTGCCCCGGGAGTATAGAGTTTGTTAATTTAAATGTTAAACATACACAGATGAGAGAGATCCAATCGTTGCACTGATTATATCGAATCGTTCTCGTCACAAATCATACGATGTATAAGCTCGTATCGCGATGCTTCGTAGATTACGTGTGTTACTCGCATTTCCTGGACGCACGTTAACGTCACAGCTCTCCTTTTTTCCGCTAAGAAAAGACTCGCGCCCCTGACAGGACGATCAGTCAAGATCGAGCAGGGCAAGACGTTTTATCCAGAGCCAATTACTAATCTTCACCTCGAATAGGGGCAACAATTTGCCACCGTTTTTATCGCTGAATCGTTCCTTTACAATTTCAATTTTGTACTTTAAATCAATAAATGCTTCAAACAATTAAATAAATTTCTATTTTTATTATCTGCATTTCTCTCTTCTACTTACGTTTAATATTAAGATAAACAGAGAAATGATATTCGTCAATTTTTTCACGAGTTATCAGCTAAGAAAGGGGATCGAGAAGAACTATAATATCTTGATCCTGCGACTGCAACGGATTAAAATTTGAAGCAAAGTTCAAGTCGGCGAGGCTTTTCTCGATTATAATACCGTCGCGATCACAGATTCCAACTATGCCGATAAGTTGGATTAATTACGGGCCGACTAGGCAAGATTATCTATCCTCGGGGGATGCGAAGATGCGTCGGATACTTCCAATAATTCACCCCGTCTCTCTTTGCAACGCGAACAAGACGGGGAATCTTTTGTCCTCGTTCGCCAGCGCGATATCCATCGCGCGAATTTCCCCCTAATTTCATTTCCTTATTTCTTTTTTCCGCATATTCCGTCGCGTAGCATGGCAGCGGCCATTATTGATTTTAGTTGCGAAAGTTTAAATGTAAGGACTCCGAACGCGCGCTCTATCCGCGTTAATTACACGCCGTTTCTCGGACGGCGTGAAAGGAGCGTCTTATAACGGATGAAACGTTAATTGCTACCGCCTAGTCGAAGTGCATGAATTACCTGTATTGCACTAATGACCTCGTTAGGGTCAGCAGTTGCGAGCGGTATTCTTATCGGGATGATATATCGCTACCTTAATCTACAAGCTGTTGCGAAAGTCGCCGGCTTCCCCTCGAAACGCTTCCGTTTTGACGGATTTTTCAACGAATTTACAGTCCATTCGAGATTCCATCGTCGATAAATTTTCAATTAAATGCATGTTTTTTAAAGCTCCCGTTACACTCGATGCACTCGTGCAACTTTTAGTCATTATGTTACAACCGGTAGGCTCGCGAGCTCCACTTTCACAAACTCGTTGACAACTCTTCGATTCGTTTCGACCATTATCGGCGAATACATTTGTGATAACTCGTTACTCGATCCCCGACGCGGTGGGAGGGATAGTCTGTTTATTTATTTATCCCTTTTTTTCCTCTCGCACTAAAAGCCCTCTGATATCCTGCAGGAACTCGCGTCTATATCCGAGCTTTCACGACAACGCTGCTGAAACGACGCGCAAAGAAGTCGCGAGGATATAACGGCGGTGGTCGTTTCGGGATCCTTACGAGATCTTTACGAGTTCCTTACGAGTTTGTTGCGAAGAAGAAGAAGAAGAAGACAGGAAGAGAGTGAGAAAGGGAAAGGAAGAGCGCGAAGCTCACCACGTGGATGATCCTGTTTATCGAGAATTCGCGTTGCTTCCGTCGTTTTAAGACACGACGCATCAAATAACATCGCGATACTAACTTCTCTAAGAGAACGTCTGTATCTCGTTCTTCCTTCGTTATTATTTTCTTTCCTCTCCTTCGCAGTTTTCATAAGCGTTCGACGGTTGCGAAAAGCGTTTAAATAGATCCATCTCATTCTTAGTCTCAATATTATTCAGACTCATCTCTCGAACTCATTAATATCTCATAGTGCGTTGTAATAAGATGAAGTTCTTTTGTATTTTTATAACACTTTTTTAAGATTGTAAGAGGAGGTAACAGGATTTCTAAAACGAGATGATAAGCATCTGAAAAAAATCCAATATCGTCAGAATCATGAAGTTTAAACTGAGAGCGAAACAGTAACCAGATTTGAGTGAGAAACAGAGTCATCAGAAATTCATGTCCGATAGAGGGGAGATTGTTCCATTACATGTTCTCTCTCGCTCTTTCATATTTATAACCGAATATCTGAAATTTCGCGCGAATATCACGTTTCTTCAAACAGAATTACATTAGTTCATACTCGGGAGATGTGAACGAGCTCCGAGCTCTTTCCATTCCCTTCGACGAGGAGGATTCGCGCAATATCTCCCGTTTTCTCCGCGCGAGCGAAACGCAAAACTACATCTCTCGCGTGCTCGCGACTTCGGAGTCATCCACGTGACTCGCAGCTCGATCCGCTCGGGTAAGAAACTTGGGGGATATTTCGCGGGAATTCTCGGGAATCCCACCGATAACTCTCCCCATATCTGCGCTGACTCGACCATTTCTCCGCTTCCGCGAGGACGACATCCGCGAGGAGTCCGATAAAATGGGTAACGCAAGAAAGAGAGGGACATTTATTTAGCGCTTCACGATGTAGTCCCCTTAATCCCGTGGAAGGAAAAATATCGGATATGTTTGCGCAACAATTCCTTCGGCATGATACTTCTGGATCCTGCAAGCGATACATGTAACGTTTTGCGCGTCCGATCTTCTTCCGGTTTAAAGGAAAAGACGATTTTCCCAACTCTTACCGCTGCGATAAAAATATATTTCCTCTACTTTATCTATTTTATATTTAAAGTTGAACTTACAAACTGAAGAGAAACTTAGTTCACTTTTGTTCCGAACATTTCATGTGTATCTTCGCCGCAAAGAGTCTCGGTCGCGAATATCTCGGAAATCGATGACAGAGCTTACCGTAACCCCGTTTGAACCTCGCCGAAGTCGTTATACCGGTAAATGGAACGGGACTGCCAAAGAGAAGTTCTCATCTCGAGGTAAAGCACACATGTCGCCTTCCCGAGGATCGAACTCGACCTTGCGTGATGGTTGCTCGCACACGTTGAATAATAAACTTTGGCAATTGTCAAAAGCGTAGATATATTAAAGCAAAGTCGTTTATTACGTTATTTTTTATAAATTGATAATATTCCAGATTGCTAAATGTGTGCCTGAGCAACAGAAATATTATATGTATGTAGAAAAAATATATATCGATCGATATTGTGTACATTTTAATATTTGAAGAAATAATTGGAGTAAAGCGCGAATATATTTAGTTTCCTGCGTTGTCGAAATGTTGCTTTCGTCTCAATTCTCGATCAAATTTATGGAAAAAGTTAGTATGTTTAATTAGAACAATTTTATTGTAAAAATAATTTACTTTTTGTCAAAACTGCATCTAGGTATCTTGATGTTCAAGAACTTTAGAATCGGAAATGCTCTTTACATAAATAAATGTCTTGAAAAACTTGTTTGAGAAAAATCTGCTTGAATTATTATTCAAGTAAATCTCGCGTAAATACATTTCAAATGATCGACTCGTAAAGACCTAGCGGAACGATAAATCGCCGAGGAAACATGGAAGATCAGAGAGAACGGCAGAAAGTAAAGTAAGATGGATGTCGGGAGAAGAACAAGAAGGAAGGAAAAAAATCAAAGACGAAAAACACACTTTGTACTTGAATTCGGCGAGAGAAAGAACAATGATACAAGTCGATTTTTGCCGATTGGCGACTTTATCACAAGGTATTATATGAAAGATTTGTGGTGATAATAAAACTGAAAAAGAGAGAGAGAGAGAGAGAGAGAGAGAGAGAGAGAGAAAATTATACAACACTACGTTTTTTAATAAATGTATCGTGCGTATGTGTTTATATATATATTGTAATGCGGATCGGTAGCATTTTTCCCAGAGATAGAATATCGAAAAAAGCAAGCTTAATAAAAAAATCTTTTAACGATTCATAACGTATAGTATTACTTGAGAGCTGTTTCCTGTCGTTAGAATCAATACCTATAAAACAATTTTTTTATAAAAATAAAAACAAAAGAAATATATTTACCTTTCGCATTAAAAAAAATAAAATACAAAGTTTTATATATTTTTAATATAATTAATCTTTGTTGAATAGAAATAAGAAACAGTTAAAGGACCATTAATTATTAATCTATTTTCCAGGTAAATCATGAAAATATTCCTTGATTTGTACAACTTGTTATAACTTTTTGTAAAAATATTTAAACTTTAGAAAAATAAATAAATAAATAATTTTATCTCAAAGAAGAAAATGTCAAATTTTTCTCATTAATACTCTCTTGATATATTGAAAACAAATAAAGTAGAAATAATTTTTAATCGGACTCAAACTTTTCTCTTTTAAGATTAAAATTTGAAAAAATATACATAATTAAAATTCTCTTCATATATAATTAAAATTCTTTTTTATATAAAAAAATCTTTTATATAAAAAATTTAGAGACAACAAATTAATTTCGATTAATGTTATTTAACATCATTAAATTTACTTTGCTTTCCTTTAGGATGTAACGCTCGGAAATAATATTGCTCGGGGATAAAACATGCGTTTGCCTACAAACACGCACGCGATCACTTCCTGTCGTAACAACTTGACGGTGTTTAATCGTTAATTAGATGTCGTCAAGTTTCGTTAGTAATTGGATAAGTTTGCGACGACGAAGGCACAATGCGTAGGACGCTCGCGAAGGCAACATCGTCGTGAACGAATGAACTTCGCGTTCGAGACAGTGAACTCGTGCCCGACAATGTGCGACGATTCATCGTACCTAGGATGAACATATCTACTTTCGAAGCGTTTTCCTATTTCGGCTTTCAATACACCTCACGACACTCTATTACGCGATATCGACAGCCTCTGAGGCTGCGCGCGTCGAATTCTGCGCGCAAAATAGTCAGGAAGCTCTCGCAAAAATTCTCGTTCGCGTAATCCATATTTAGCAAATTTATACAGATTTTCATATTTTTATTCTTATATCGTGTACGCCTTTGACCTTAATAAAAAATTCCAGCTTTCTGTCGTAAAATTTTCAAGGCTATCAAAAAATCAATTTATTCATTGTTTTAAATAATTTATTGTTGAAATTTGTAATTCAACCACATTGGAATGTCCCGTCTTTCAATTTCAACGAGACTAATTTAATGGGATTATATATTATCCCGAATTTAGCCGAAGAAATTCACGCTTGCCGTGCAAATTCCATTCCATTCGGTTTTCCGCAAGTCGTCAAGACGAAGGAGAAGAGCTCCGCGACGTACGCGGATTTTCTCGCGATTTCCACGTGCTAACGAGCTCCGAGCTTCTTGCATGAAATATATCGCTGGAAGCTCGCTTAAGCGGACTGTGGTAAGGTTTCCAAGCTATTTCTGCGAAAACCCGTGAGTTTCCTAACCGATTCTATCGTCTTGTCCACGGCATTACGACGTTTTTCTCGCTTATGGTTCTTTCTTCCTCGACCGAGCTGTCTCCGAATATGAGAGAGAAACGCGTGTCCGAGATCTATTGAAACTCGCTGTTAATCCTCGTGTTTTTATTATTCGAAATAATAATATATGACACGTTTAAAACAACCCCTATGAAGGAAGTTTACATTTTATCAGATTCACTCTAAATATTAGCTTGATTTTTAAAAGTTTTTGTAAATTAAGGGATTTGATAGAAAGAAAAGAGAAGATTTATTTTGCATTTTAGAAAAATATGAATTTCAATATTCTATTATTCATCGAAATTTATCACAAAGCTCTCTCTTTCTCTCTTTATGCGAGACGCGGTAATAGCGTTTCCCATGAAAAATCGCAAACTCTATGCAACATATTACAGCGAGCGATATTTCAGCGAGTGCAGGCAACCTCAAAGCCTGCGGTTCGCAAACTGTCCCAACTTTAGCCTCAACTTCAGTAGAGACAGGCTCTCTTTGCACACGCTGTTCGATAATCGCTTAATTAGATAATACCATCTATAATCGGTGTCTATTTAGTACCTGCCGCTTGAAAGCACATTTACTATACCGCCGAAGTAGATTAAATCTGCTGTTCGCGAGGGAAAAATTACATCGTAAACTGTATCCTGTTGTATTTTAATCCCCTAGTGTTGAATGAGACAAAAATCTAAAATTTTTTGGAAATAGAGTCAAATGTCAATGTTATATAGGATGTCCCAGACTTAACGAATCAGCCGTTGACAGTAGATTTTTGAGATCATTTGGAAACGAAAATTTTAATACCAAAACGTTGAGGAAAATGTAGTTTTGGCGCTAGAAAAGATTAAAGATTACCAATCGGCACGTTACGTTCTCCTATGTGACGCGTACTATCGATAGAAGAATCAATATAAAATAAAAAATAGGATTCTGCAGTGAGCGCGATTGTATTTTCCATGCGACAGTAGTCAATAGTTTGAACATTTTTATAAAGTCTTCCTCAACATTTTGGTATTAGAATTTTTGTCTCCAAATGATCTCAGGAATCTACCATTGACGGCTAGTTAAGTCTGGGACATCCTGTATATGATTGAAAGCAAACATGCGATCGCCAAAATGAGGTAGCCTATTGATCAAGTGGAAAGACAAGTTCGAAAATGATTACAGGCTTGAGTAACTTTTAAGATCAAAGTGCTCCCGATCTGCGCCGTGGAATCTAATGTGGGTAAAGATTAGGGAGATACACGGGGACTTTACATAGAGTATCGACTCGAGCGAAATTTCATAACTGAATTTTATAAAGCAGAAATTCGATGATACGTCGAGCGCAACGGCAGTTCGATTCATATTTCATGCGCCAGGTACAAGGCGTTGGCCATGAACGTCACGATTCCGTTTTACGCATGCGAAAAATTTGGTTCCGCGCATGATTAATGAAAGCCTCGCGATGAAACGGATGTGCCGAATTCGCTATCAAAGAATCTGGCACGAAAATCAATAGTAATATTCCCTCAAGTATCCTTTGAAGATTTTTCGCGAGATTGATTTTCCTTGAGAAAAATTTGAGAAAAAAGTCGCTATTCATCGTGGTTTTTAAATTTTCACTAATTTTTGTTTAGTCCAATCTCTGATATATGAAGCTGGTGATATTCGTGAATATCCTGTAAAACTCATAGCTCGGGATGAAAAGCCGAGCATTTTCATCATCTCAGAAAATCGATTCTGATGAAACGACGCGAACGGTATTATCGGCCACAAGAAGGAATTAAGTACATTATAGATGGTGTACCTCTTTCTTATACAACGTAACATTGTACATTTTCCCTAAACCTGTATAAAGGACTAAATCAAAGTAAGAAGAAAATGTTTAAATATTAATAAAATTTTTAATAATCAATTAACACAATTTTTGTTTAAAATAACATTTTTTCTCTTTTAAAGGATATGTGTACATACTTTTTTATATTATATATTTATAATATATTTTTTATAATATATTTATAATTATTATATTTCTTTTTTCAAAATTTATTATAATAATAAATTTTGAAAAAAGAAATTTTCAATTTATAGCTTAAAATCATATAAAATAGAAAAGCTATAAATGAATTCCCAATTAAATTTCTCGGATATTCAATTTAAATCATTGATTCAAAGTTTAAATGATTCAGCTAAATTTCGTATCTTATTTGAATTGCCATTCAATCGAATTGTTCAATCAAATTCTTCATATCCTGTGCGCATAGATTTTTCTGAAAATTCCGTTGCTCGGAAAAAATCTATAAATAGTAACATTTCAATATCAATATCAAATCGTTCGCAAGGAAAATGATTTGCATCGCTATTGCATTACCTTACTTTACTCGTGGAAATTAGTATCTGAAAAAATTTCGGGATTATATAACTGCGGAAATTATTAAACAAAATTTTTCGTGACGATTCATTCCTTACGAGCATCCCTCGATCGCTTTTGGAACTCGATTCACGCTGGTATCATTCGCGACCTCGCAGGATTCTGGGGCCACGATTTTTATCCGAGTGAGAAATTTCTATTCCTTCCGGAGATTCTGGCGAATGTGCTATCTTCAAAGGCAAGCGCTATCTCGAACAGGATTAAAGTTCTCGCGGGATACTCCCGCTTTTGCGCGCACGCGGTAGGCGCGTTCGCAGGAGCGGAAACTTGTTTATGGCTCGTCGAGAGAGTCGGACGACTCGCCAAAGGTAAATTGAAGATCTCGTTTAAGTGTTCCTGCGCCCACACCGCGCCGCTCCGACAAAGTTTTATCGCTATAGGGGGGTCGAGCTAAACTAAAAGCACTGGTATGGCGTGCCTTTCATTTTGCGCGAGCCACGACTCGACGGAATCGAGTCGTCGGGACATTCTCGTCAACACGAGCTGAAGTGCCTCGGCTGATTCAAATATCACTTCCCGTATCTTTCGAGAGCAACTTGATATAATCCCATATTGAGCATTCCTCGATATGATAATTTATACTCATAAAATTTTACATCGATCGTTTTTAAAGCGGTAGAATTATTTATAAGCAATAATAATCAAGAGGATGATAGGAGAATACGATAATGTCGAAGTAAATTTAAAAGTATTGGGAATAAATTTGTGCACACTTTTATATTTTACATAGCCGTCACGTTTTGAGTTAAATCAAGTTTGATGATTAAATTATTTAAGATATTTACCTGGGATTTGGATCTTTCGTTTGTGCATTTAATTTAAATTGTTAGAGTACTCCAGTTTGAATAATTCACGGACTTTATAAATTTTTCGACGAGTTTTCAATTAATGGGTTTTTTGGTTGATTTATAATTTGGATATTTGATTTTAAATATGATCGGTTTTAATTTAGCATAAATTTGTCGAGAATTGATTTTAGTTTTTAAATTATAAAGTTTTTTAAAGAGAGGAAAAGAATTTTGATTGGAAAATTTTTTAAAATGAAAGTTAATTCTTTTGATAGACTTGATGATCTTTCTTGAATATTTAATTCAAAATTATGAGTTAATTTTAAATTTTAATTGTTTCAACTGCCGCAGCATTATCAGCAACAATTAAAATTATTGCCATATTTATAGCAGCAATAATTAGTCAAACTTTAAATTATTATTGAAATAAAATTAAAGTTTTAAAAAGACTAATTTTGGCATTGAATTTTAATGTATTTTTTAAATAAATTATTATTAGATTTTTTATAATAATTCTGAAATATGAAGGCCTTGATTGTTTCGCAAATTTATAACAAGTGATAAGAATTGTCGCGCAGAATTTTCACCTTTATCCCTTTTAGAATTTTAAAGTAAAGTAATTAGTATGTTTTCGATTTTCAATCCGAATTAAAATAATTCAATTTTAAAAGATTATAATTTTGAATATTGTATAGGATTACACAGCTGAATCTTTTTCATAATTATATAATTATTAAAGAGAATTGTGCATTTGAATTTTGAATCAATGTTTGATCGTTTTCATTATTGTTTTCAATTCTTCATGTGTTGATATATATGTGTACGTTGATATATGTGTGTATGTGTGTGAGAAACATGGCGAATAATGAAGACCAAGATGAAGATCAAAATAATATCTTTTCTCATCACGCTGAAACGAGAAATAGGATGATGCTGCATTGTTAGAATAAGTGGACCAATACAATCTCAATAGCTCTTCCGCGATAATATCATTTCGAGATACTCCTGCGAGAAACGTCTCACGAATTCAGTTCGATTAAATCCCTGCTACAAATTTATATCCATGATTATCACGAATTGCAAATTAATTCATGAAAAATATGAAAAGTTATTTTTTCATAATATAACCATTTTAATTAAAGCTAAACCTAGGCTCTTTACTCATCTTTTTACGCCATTAAATTACGAAATTATTTTAATTACTTTTCACGCAACAATGAACAATTCGCCACAATGAACAATTTTTTCAAAGTAAATAATAAAAGAATATTATAAATAAAAATTAGTTGGAAATTTAAAGCTTAATAAAATTCCAAATATAAAATTTTCCTCTCCTTTGATATAAACCGTCGAATGAGCCCGATAAATAAATTGACTTTAATAAATGTCGCTGGATGAAAGCGTTTTTGTAATGAAACGAAATCAATTTGTACGAAAGCCCTCGCAACATTCGCGAATGACACATTTTTGAGCAAACACGAAGGAAAAACGCGAATAATAGACATGTTTAGCCATTGTGCGCGGCAATTACAAGATGACGATTTATTCGGTAACAAGCTTGGACGGTTGTAGAAATTCGCTGCATTGTATTCGGAACGCAGTTTGATCGGAAGGGAGTTTAGTCGGGGCGATTCACTTTGACAGAGGCGCGATTCGAATCGATTGCTGAATTGTGCAGTATAACTGTTATTCTCAACGACGTTTCCGCTATTTTTAACTTTTATATAACTGTTTTCAAACAGCTCGCGCTTTTTGTCCGAGTCAACAACAAGCGTGCAATAATTCCCTCGAGGATACAATAATTATCTTTACAAGAGAAAAAATTGACACGTCGTGTCCATTGAATCGAGGGAAAACTGGAAAGTTTATTTTTTTTACTTTTTTCCCTTTTTTAATACCTCCATAATTTTAGACGCGGTTATTTCTTTGCCCGCTTAGGAAAGTAAGTGCCGAGAAATGGGGAATAAAATGTAATTTATTCACCCTAATCTAAGGACTGTGCGTTTCACGGTTAAAATCGAAAGTACATTCGCTGTGATATATCGCATACGATTTACATGGAAAGCGATCTATCGCGTGCGAAAGTGTAAAGTGAATCCTTCCTCTTACAAGTAACCCTGTCGTCACCTTCTCGATTACTTGCCGCGAATACATATTAAATAAGTCCGCTGCTCTTCCATTTCTTGCTTATACGCGGCCGTAAATCGAATATAGACAATTATTTGCGGAAATCGTTTGTCAAATTTTCACGGCTCGCGTACAAGTGGAATTTACGTCTTTAATTATCGAAAATCTATAAAAAGCACGAGTGATTATTTAGTGATTTCTGTGAGAGACAGGAGGAATTGCCAGGATGAATATCTTCGCGAGAAGTATTGAGTCCACGATAAAAATCACGATCGTCTCGCGGTTTAATTAAATTAATAATTGCATTACCCCCGATATCTATAATTGATGAAATTTACAGCCGAATAAAATTAAAATGCTGCTCCTCGATTTAATTTAATCCCGTATACGAAGCGACACTCGTACCATTAATATTCAAACTTTGTTTCGAAAATTTCTCGAGATTTAACGTAGCCTCGATGGTTTTAAGCGAATCGCATCATTGTGAAAATTTTTCATATTTAATACCTCGATATCATTGTGAAAATTTTTCATATTTAATACCTCGGCTTGCAATAATTTTACAACTGATATTTAAATATTAAAATAATATTTGCGTGTAATCAATATTATTTAAAAATAATATCCTTCTTGTTAAAAATAAGATTTTTTTTCTTAAAATATATACGATACTATATAAGCTGTTTCTATTTTATAAAGTTTGTTAAATTATCAAATTGTTAATTTTTGTAAATTTGTCCGCAGCAAAAAAAATATCAGGATTAAGGCCAAATAATTAAGAAAATAATTATTAAAAATATTCAATGAATATTGAAAGCTTAATGATTTTAATTGCTTAGATTATCTTCCATTTCCTCTATTTAATAAAATATAATCTTCTCCTATTCTTAGTTTCGTGTATAAAGGTGGTGTTATTGCGAGATGAGAGTCAAATGACCAACACATTTAATACTAGATATAAAATGGCGAATGGGAGCCAAAGGGAAAGGGACACCTAGTGCGAGGAAGGCGAGAAACGTGTTAAACGAGAATTCAAGATCCAGCTGTGAGAATCAGTCCCAGCAGCAAGTCCACTTTTTCAAGCGTTACAAGAGCGCCAAGAAGCTGTCCAAGACATTTTGAAATTTTATCGAGCATTTTATCGTATTCCATTGAGAGGTGAATACCGAAAGTGCTTCACTTTTGCGACAACGTTTACGAGGCGCTTCGATTGCTGCAGAAGCCAAGTATACCTTTAAGTTACTTTCTTTCATCTCACTTTCTCCTGCGACGTGTCATCAGGCGTATTTTCTGTCTTTACATCTATCGATACAAGTTATTATTACTTAAATATTTGACTAATAATCTGATAATGACTGATTTTCTACTATTCGCTTGATATTATTTTCATATTAGGTATTAAATCATAAATAAACGATTATTTTGAATACTATTATCTGAATGCTACATTTTCGATTATCGGAATATTAAATGAAAATATAACTATATAACTAATATGATTATTTTATAGCATTAAATGAATTGATATTATTTTCGCTGCCATTAATCGATTATCGAATGGCGCGTCGTGGAAAAAGGCGCTTGTTTGGTTCTTACGCTCTCTCGCAGGCTTTCAATTTTCCATCATGAAAATATTCTGATAGGAAAAAGCGAAACGACGAATCAACTGGTTGCAACGCGAAGAAAGGAGAGGAAATATATGTAACGCGGGAAAATGCGAAGCCATGGCCGGGTGCGCGTAGAAAGCGTTGAAACCTCTAGCCGGCATTTGCATTTCTTCTTACGACGTCCTTTGAATAACAAATAAGCTTCTCCAACCGCAAACCGAATGCGTGCGATATCTCGCGGAAGGATGTGAATGATAATAATAATAATAATAATAAAAGCGGAGAGAAGAGAGACAGCTCGATGCTGTTGTGTCTATTTTCTGTCTCTCAGAGCGAAAACTATGAGTTGTGTTCTACAATTGTAGAAATACACGTGCGTAAATTAGATGTAGATTAGTTTTAAATCTTCTTTGATTACTTATTTACGTGTTAAATGTGCATGCATGTTTAATATACACGACAAAAATGATAAAAATACTACGTGTTTAGAAAGTTAATAAAGCAAATATTTTACACATAACATACACACGCGCCTATATATTTTTTATATAATTATTTCAAATTGATATTTAAAAATAAATAATTTTTATAACAATTTAAATATGAATTTGAAATAATTATATAAAAAAAAAAAACTGAGAAAATATATATTTCTAACTGTATTTATATTTATTAAAATAATTTATTTCATATATCTTTGGAATTATTAAAA
The DNA here is from genome assembly GCA_030586385.1 of Camponotus fellah. Lineage (NCBI taxonomy): Eukaryota > Metazoa > Arthropoda > Insecta > Hymenoptera > Formicidae > Camponotus > Camponotus fellah. The sequence goes on along the minus strand of JAPIVC010000055.1, from coordinate 297,664 downwards.
AATTGAATTTTTTTAAACGTTGATTTTTTTCGAAAAGTTCGACTTTTTGTCAAAAAGTTTCAAAAATTAAATAGAAATACAATGATAACAATAGTTTGAAGAATTACTTTTTTGCAGACTAGTATCATGCATCATTTTATTTTTCGCTGTTCTATCTTCTTTATCCACAAATCGTTGGGCGCGGTAACAGGAAGAAGGTTGTGGATTTGAAGAATTTCTGGTACTGAGTTCCCCAACGACTATAATCATAAAGATTTATTATCACTGTAAGAAGGAGAAGAAGGAAGCAGATGCAATTCCCACGATATTCAAGAGAGAAATTAAATAAGGAACAGGACTTTTTTCTAAAAGGTGACAAAAAATACTCAACATTGTTTATTTTTCCTGTTTTTAAATCTTTTCATAGCTCATTTTTAAAATCTCCTTCTCTCTCACTCTCTTTCGCTAAAATTTAAAGAAATTTAATTTCTATTTTAAATATTTTACTTTGCTAAAAAATTTAAAAAAAGTCCATATAAATTATGATTCGATAAAGTTATCGATTCTGAATTGATTTTTTTCCTTTCAACAAGATATTCTACATACATATTGATAAATATTGAGAGAAACTACTAAGAGAAAAATTGTCGGTTGTCAGACATAATTATATAATTATTCCTCGAATATTTCTCACAATATGACTTCTATCAGACGAAATTAAAAGACACTTCTTGCTTGATGTTATTATTGAAACTTATCGAGAATATTTTCTAATCGGGGTTATTTTAATTTTAAAAATTACGCTAGACTGCTTATCCCTGACAGAGAAAATCGGGTGTAGTTTCCGAGTTGCATAGTGATCTTTAACGAGGTGTCCACTCCACGAACTTCTACCGACGCGTTCGCAGTAAATTTGTCAATTCGACGACGTACCAGGAAAATTGCATGTCGCGTTTATGCAATATTCATACATGGCACACAAGCGGAATGCTGTTGATCCAATAGAGAGATGAATTAAAACGTCGCGCTATGAACGACAGAGAGAAATTTTAGAGCAATTTTTCTTTACGATATAATTCAAAAAGCTAGTGCAGAAAACATTTAAAAGAGATATTTTGTATACGACTAATTTTTCCTTTACATTCAGTTTTTTATCCCATGGTAAAAAGATTGCGCCGAGAAGCATCGTTCTAAAAAGTTACAATAAAACCTTATAAAGAATTATTAACATTTATTAGAAACATTTATATAGATGCTATAGATTTAACAAAAAATTTAAAAATGAATTTTCCCTTCTGTAGAAATTTATGATAGGATGATGCAGTTAGGTCCATCGTTAAAGGAAGAAGATTGGACATTAGACGGCAGCCAGTTGGGGCGAGAATAGAGAATCGCGAACTTGTTAGAAGGAGCCGCACAATCGAGAGGATGAAGACGTGTAGCGGCATAGAAAAGAAACTTCCGCCGGGAATTCTAAGTATGCTAGCAATTAAATTCTCGAGCGTGTTCAAAACGAGCGGAATTCACTCTTTACTCTCTAATTTGTCTTGAGGTAAAATATATCTCTCACCCATCCATTGCGAGCCGCCGACGATGACGTCATCAATCTGCGAAGCCGAAGAGAGTAACGGAATCGCGGAGCACTGCACAAAAGATTATCACACTCCGTCGTTCCTTTCATATCCAACAGCGTCAAATAATTTTAACCAGGCGTTTTAAATTCGCATGTTTCACATTAAAATTAATATTGTTATTTTTTAGTATCAAAATAGCGCATTATTATCGATACAAACACAATTATATACGTGTAAATAAAAGTTAAAATATTTTATGAAATTAGTATCAGACACGATCCCTGCAAAATTAAATATTTTTGCATACATTATATTGGCAAATTTTTATTCGAAACTTTTGAATATCATAATATTCAAAAAATTCAGAAATTTTAATTTAGGGATTAAAAAAGCGCCAATAATGGTTTGTAATTAAATCTTTGGAAAGTAATAATCGTTCCAACTTTGATAAAGTCAAGTTACAAAAATTAGTGTTTTGAAGAATATGCAATTCTCTTTTATACATACGCATAAAAATTGGAAAGTACGTAAGTAAATTGCACTGGAGTTTGAAAGCTTAACGGTGCGACTCGTGATCATAATCAACTACTGCAACTGTAGTCGTGTCGAGGCTCAATTGAGAGAGAACCCTTTTCGCGATTTAAATTCACCTTGACGAAGGAAATCCAGATTGATTGAAGTAGACAATACTTTTTCCCTGTCACGATTACGCAAGCGTTCACGATGCGGCATCATGTCGGGAATCATACCGAATGCAACTGAACGCGGATATCGACGACTAGAAATATTTCGAAAATATATCTCGATTGGATAAAAATTTTATTGATTGACATCGCTGAACGTATCACGGCGGTAAATCCATGTAGGGATTTACTGCAGAAAATTACACTCGGGGCTCAACGACGGATACAGAAATCCATTAATGCTTTTTTTTTTATTTTTAGCAGAAATTCTATAAGGCTTTGAATGTATCTCGCACACATACGCATAATAATACTGAGATAAATTTATTGCGAGGCACGCTTGTGTATATCCAGCTTTAGAATTATGGAAATTTTTCTTAGAGTTTTCAGAGAAAAATTTTATATATAAATTTTTCGCGACTTAGCGTTACATTAATTTTAATTCTTTCACGCAATAAACATTCTCTTTGACCAATTTAAATCTCTCTTCTCTTTATATGCGAAGCTTTAAAAAAAAAAACGATGATGCCTATGTTTGCTGAAATGCGAGCAAATGACTATCAATTTATTGCAAAATTTATGTCATAATAAACTGTCAACAGAATATTCATGTACACAGACTGCATTATGGGATGAAAATTAAAATCGCAAAATGCACAAGTAACGAATGCTATTTCGATGCATCGATTATAATGTCTGTATTAATATAAATGAATGTCAGAGAGCATGGCGTATTTTTAATTACGCTAACGCAACGCCATTTGATCGGAATTAATCAATTAATCAATTAGGCGAACATCCGATGAACGTTATTTTATCGCGTGTAAAAGGCGTAAAATTTTCATAATGTTCACATTTTAACTTATTTCTTTGACAGTCAACATTTTCGCAAATTTTTTTCTCTCAAATAGATACTTGCTAAAGTATTTTCTCCCTTAAATATTTATTATAAAATAAATAACAAATTCGTCAGTGTTACATTAAGGTAAAATCGATATTCTCTTACAAATTCAAATTTATTCCTCCGCTTTCTCACACACATTTCTACGTGTGTATCTCTTTATAATTCAAATTATTACAGCGTATGTCAAATAATTTATTTTTACCCGCTTTATCCCCCGTCAGATTAATAATCGAGGAAATAAGACTGCAAATATAAAGAGAGAGCCTCCAAGTTTCAAATTTATCATAAGATTTATTTCGAGAAATTAGATTTAGCTGCGAGTAATACCCGAGTTGTGAGTAAATGTTGACATCTCTCGAAAAGAGTTCATTTTCCAGCGAGCTTGCGAGATCGAAAAGATCGGAACATTTTCGCTTTGAGAAATGAAGGGAACAAGAGCGATTCGATCATCGATGTGCGACGCGATTGGCGCTGTATCTCGCGAATTTAATTTCGCGGGGAATAATGTCGGCCGTGCACGAAATTAATATCGAAATATCACGTGGATTACCTTTGGGGTATCGTATCTGAATTCGCGGCGCATTATAAACTTTCATTTCGACCTCGGCTGCATCGGAGGAAAACGGGAGATAAGAGTAGGTCACTGCGCATTCACGACAAATATCGCGTTAAGACGCGGCCTGGATTTACCGCGGGAGATCCTGACTGGTGACCGTACATTAACTATATACGACGATGTAAATGCGATTTTAGATGAGTCGAAACACGATGTTTCGAGGAAACACCCCATTAGAAAGAATTGTGGGACATGGCATCTTTTGAATATTTTGACAGAACGATGAGTTACGCGAAACAATTTTTAATTAACTGTATATTAGCTGTGTATGTTTATGCATTAACTGTGTCTACATTAGAGGAGAAAGACGCCAAAACTAACATAGCTCTCGCTCTAAGCTAATATATACCTTCATTTCTCAGCAATCAAGTGCTGCGTATCAGAGTTAATAGGAATTTCGTTCGCTTAGTTTATGTATAAAAGCCCATAGTTTGTGCATTCGTTGCTCGTTTATACGGTAAATTGACTTGCGTTGAATTCCTAAAGTTTAAAGGATTTCCTTCTGATTTTTTTAACGAAAGAATTACGTGAAATTTAAATAGCGTTACAGTGAGATTTATTTGTTAATAATATTACTTTAATGGATTATACATTGTACAATTGTAGAATTTCTTTTTTTTATATTTTTTACTGTATTTCTGTAATTTTCAGTAGATACACGAAGTTTTAGAGAATAATATTTTCCAATCAACTTGCCACCTCAATTTTCATTTGCTTCTAAAAATGATTTAAAAATTTTGTTTCAAAGATATTTGGAGTAATATTAAAAATATACAATCTGAACAAGAATCTATGCTATCTGGAATTTTTTTATTTTGAATTTTTAGGTCAAAAATAAAAAAATGAAATGACATGAAGATAGTAGAGTTTTATTTTTTTGTACGATAATTTGGTTTTATTATAGATTGAAGTCCTCAAAAACTTTTAAGTTATACTGACAATGAATTTATTTTCAATTTTATGTAAGTTTTTACGATAAAGAAATTTATTTTTATAATCTCTGAAAAATTGTATTATAAAGTGAGATATAACTTACTAAAAAAATATTGTAAAAATATATTGCATTTATCTTTATATATAACCGTTAATTAGATATTATCTGCATATTACATTAAATATAACACAATAGTATAATAAATATAATACCTGTAAAATATATGTTTAAAATATATGTTTATAATATATACCTGTAAAATATATTTTTAAAATATATGTTTAAAATATATTTTGCAAGAATTATTAATGTATAACATGTCACGCAAGCTATATTATATCAGAATTATAATCATCAAAACGTAATATCAAACGAGGAAAATCAATCGAGGATTAAATTTATTAACTGCAAATCTGTATTACGATATATGAGGATATCACGCGAGATCTCAGAAATACTCTGCAATGATATAATGGTATCTTTTACATTCCTTTCTGATAAATGATCTATTTGAAGCAGTTTCCGGAATTTTGCCATTTTACATGAATATTTCCCACTGATTAATTGAAGTGAATAAAAAAAAACAAGAGATAGATTCCCTTTGTGCTTTCAGAATCACACACGTTGTAAATTTTCAAAATGATGATTTCCATGATTCACGTACGAGGATCGAGCACCGCGTGCACGAAATCGAGATCGCGGATGCGAGAGAGCGCGGTTTCATGGTGCGTTAAAATTTACAGAGAGAGAGACATCAACTTTGGCTTTCGAGGAGGACCCGACGAGACTCGTTTCGATCGGGTTTTCCACGACTGTGCGAGACCCATTACATTTCTGTCGTGGCGTCCGTTAACTCCGCTCACACAGATTCCCGCGGCACCGCAAGGGTTGACTTTCACCAGGAACGAGACGCGCGTGTAACCGGAATTATCACACAAAAAAAGGAGAGGCGAAGGGAGAAAAAGAAAGAAAGAGAGAGAGAGAGAGAGAAAGAAAGAAAGACAGCCGGTTTTGTCGGTTTTCGTAAACGTGGAACGAAGCGACGAACGAGCAGCAGCAGCAACGACGCGAGGGAAAAAGGTAAACAGAGCCGTCGCGCACTCGGCGACCGCCGCGGCAAGACTGGGGTCTGCTGGTGCCCGGCCGGGGTAGCTGCCATGGCAACCCGACCACCCCCGAAAGCTTCGTCTCCTCTCTCCCGTCCGTCTGTCCATCCCGCGTCTCGCGCACCCTCGCTCGCGTCCTCCTCCACCAACGCGGCAACGCGTGCGGCGCGTCTCTTCCTCTCCTCCTCGCTCATCTCATCTCGCTCACCACCCCCCATTGCCTTTCCTTCTCCGTCTAACTATCTGTCTCTCCTCCGATGGTCCTCGAACCGTTACCCATCCGCGATCCTCGAGCAAACGGAGTGCAGATGCTCGGCCGAAAGGATATATCCCGTGGTTTAGGATGCACCTAGAGATGCACCCGTGATACTTGGAAGCACATCGGTCCGATACCGAATGATACAGTTGCGAGGCTTAAGGCACTGTCTCGGGCAACTTTGCCCTCCTCCATCTTTCCCGCTGTCATAACGACCCTCTCCTTCTTCAAGCCGATGTATCCACTCGATATCCTCGCTAAAACGAAGTGCAGATGCTCGGAAGTGCGGAAAGGGTGTATCTTTGCTTTGGGTATGTAAGGATCAAAAGAGATGCTCAAGATACATTGATGCCCCGTTTCCGATACTGAGAATGGCTCCTGCGTTAACTCGAGATACTTTTAGAATATCTCTTTTACGGGAGACCAGTTTGTCGACGGTGCACAGCTGCATCCGACTTTTAAAATATTAAACTTTTAAGTATCAGTTCATTTTCTCTTAATTGTAACAAGTTATAATTATCGTGGAAAAGATAACGCAGAGCGTGCGGATACCAGGTTTTATAATCTTTCTTTTTTTTTTCATTCTATTGTCACCTATCTTCTTCGATAGCTAAAGGTGCAAAAAAACCGCTTTCTTTCTTAATAGAAAATAAGCATAGAAAAAAATAATTTTTTAATAATATTAATTTTTTCTTCATACTTTTTTGTTCATATAATAAAAAAATTAAAGTTCTTATATTTTTAATTCTTACTTTTTTTAAAAGTAATTTTAATGAATTATAATAAAACTTTTAAAGACAAATTATATCAAACACGTTACGTTTTTAACGATATATATATTTTTAATTCATTTTTATTCGAAAATAATTTTTTAATAGATTTAATAGATTTAAGATAATATTACAGATATAATATTATAGATTTTAATGGATTCAAAATATATAAGATTTTAATATTTAACATCTTGTTTATATCATTGAATCTATTAAAAAATTATTTTCGAATAAAAATAAATTGAAAATATAAGAACTTTAGAGTTTCTTTATTATATTAAAATAGTAATTAAAGTACATTTTTAAAATTGCAAACTGTGTTTATATCTATAAATCATTATAAGACAATTTCTTCAATTTCAATTTTGTTTTATTTCTGAAAAATTTATTTAATTAAAAATAGTAGATACATAACTATACATAACTAATTGGAATGCAATTTACATTTAAAATAATAATGATTAGTTTTAATCTATCGTCCAGTAAATCAAAAAGAATGAAAAATCAACTTGTAATAACTTATATGTACAAAATATAAATATCAAAAAGAAAAAAAACAAAATTTAAACAAAAAACCGAGACATTTTTTGCACACAATTTTTTGTAAACACTATATTTTAAAAAAAAATTTGCTTTTATATCTTTATCAATAGCAAAATTTGGGTATAAATGATGATATAGATTCTCAAGATATTAATAAACAATACAGCTTTATCTCTGCGTTTATATTTTCCTCCCAAATATCTAACATTATTTTCAAAGCTTTTTAGTTTTGGAGTATGTCGGGAGAGAAATCGCGGGAAAACCGCTACCAAGGAGACTTCTGGTCTAGCCGGGTCCCTGTGTAACCCGCTACAAACATTCCAGCATCCTGTTTGTCTTCTCCGAAATAATGCTCCGCGACGTAGACCGCGACGTAAAACGCTTTACGCCAAGTTTTGTCCGGGACGTTTAAGACTTCCATTTGAGGCAAGTGACAAATTTCGACAAAACATTGCAAGGATGTATAAACGTGTTCAAAAATAACTTTAAATCGCCCTCCTCGATAGAACGATTTACACTCTCCGTATCACTTTGTTTGCTTGTAAGTTTAAGCATTTCACAATTATTTATAAATAAAGCAAGCAAACATAGGAAATTGTTACAACTTGCATCTATTTTCTGAAATATTTAAATTTTATGCTTATATTAATAATTTATATTAATTTATATTAATAATTTCTTCTTTCTCAATTTATTGTTAAATTATTGAAATACACTGATTGTTACAAACAATTTGTACTGTTAAATCATGAAGGATATTAGATATTATCCAGACATATTCAATTTGTACTTCTTTTTGCAAATTCCTTTAAATTTAAACTTTATCATTTATTTCACTATCTTTTTCTCTCCTTCTTTTATTCATGATTCTTAATATCTCAAATATTAAATTATAATGTCTAAGATTATTAAAAAATCTTTGTCAAAGAAATCTTAAATATTTATTCTAGACAAACCTTCGTGACATACTTAAATACTAAATTAATATTTAAATTTATTAAAGAAATCTTTGTTAAATATTTATTCTAACATCTTTTTCTCGAGAAAATTTTTAAAATTATTCGATTATTAAACTATTGGATTATAACTATGACAAATTGTTCAAGCAATCTAAGATAGAGAATACTTTTTGAGAACAACATACTTCTCGAGATCGATCTATTAAAGGACGAGAGAAGAAGAAAGGAAAAGAAAGAAAAAGAAAAAGAGAACCAGAAAATAGTCTTTTTTATGAGTTTTTCTTGTGACTTTTGATTTTTATTCCTTTTCTACATTTTTGCGTCTGGTTCCCTTTCAGACGTGACGGTGAAAAAGTCATTTTCGAGTCTCAAAGACGCGCACAGTATTTCCGACGATCTTAGATCCTACGTAAGAAACTGTTACGCGGTTTCCTTTTAAAGTAAAATCCCCCTGGAATCTCGAGGTTACCTGAAGGGTAATCGAGAATTTCCGCCCTGTGGAATCTTCGATCATCATCGATAATTGAGTTACCGTTTTAACGCTATTAAATACATCTCTGTAGACCACTTGGTTGACTTCAATAACGCGCTCATGGAATTTACATCGAATACATTGCGAAAATTCTCTCTTTCCAAGTTGTTTTCGCTTCCTTTTTTTCTTTTTTTATTTCTAATCTCTTTTAATTCTTCATTATTTTTATCTAATTCGTGCTGGACTCGGATTTTCCATTCACTTTGTTATCATTTCTTCGTGCAATCAAAATATATCGTAATTGAAAAATCTGTTGTAATAAAAAAGACAAGTGCAAAGTTTATAAAATCAAACCTTTTTTGTAAAATAATACATGTCAATATTGTGATATTTATTTATTAATATACAAATTTATTAATTTAAACAATAATAAATACAGTTTATTTAAATGTAAAAAGAAAAATAATTAGAAACAAAAGTTGGACGTTTGTTTGCATATCATAAAAGCGATGGACGCGAACGAATTTTCAGTTCGTAAATTTTCAATCGACATTTATCAATGTGATTTAAGCAATTCTCGAGAAGATTTAAATATTTCAATCCTAGCGTGCAGATATGATATCATTTAAATTCGGAAAATTCTACAATGTTTTTAATGAAAGGACTGATTGCGATATCGCTAAAAATTCCTCGCCATTCAGCCATTATTTTTAGTATTGATGCGACGTGAGTGCCCCTATAACTATGCGTTACAATATGTTGTCATAGCGGGGTTTAAAGCGTTATCGTTGAGCACATTAGCCTTACGGAGCTCAAGGTGTTAATGGACGCAAAATCGATACGTATCTTCCGTCAATTTTATAACAAAGAATTGCTATAAAAAAGAAAGTGAAAAAATGTACCTAGAAATATAACGTTAAGGAAAATATTAAAATTATACATGGTGCCCCAGATGCGTCACATCTTACTTTTATTGCAACAATATTAAAAAAGACAAGCTAAGAAGAATTTATTTTTAGTAACAAGTATATCGTTTTTTTATAAACGACGGTTATAAAGTCTGGAAGGAACTTTATAACTTTTTGAATATAAATGATAGACTTAATCTTCATTTAATGTGAAATACATTTTCAATAATATTATTATAATTGGAGAATTATATTTATTGCTAAAATTGAAAAATTATATTTATTGAAAAAAATAAGAGATGATATCTAATCAAATTTACACCAAAAAGAATTGGTTTTCAAATCCTTTAATACGTCTAGGCAGAATATCGTTTCTAATTAATATTGTATATCGTATAATAATTAATTTAAATGTAGAGAAAGCGCAAAATGGAGGATAATTTCATTCTTGTTCTTCATTTAGTAGCAATATAATTTGATTTAATGCTGCAATTTTCCAAATTTACCATTCGAAATAACTTACAAGTTACATTACCTATAAAATGCGTGTCTTAACGTTACGATTCATGGTTTCCATATTTTTCGCCAGCTCTATGCTGCCATTTACGCGGATCGGCATTAATGTAAACGCAAAATGCATTAGCCGTGTCGGGGCGAGAATAAAGCCCGCGAATTTATCCGGAGATCGTACTAGCAACGAGACGCGATACCTGGGAATGAACAGGGCTGAGTCTAGCGTGGCTCGCACCCTCTATTCGCACCGTTGAATTATTGAAAAAATTTTCACGATGATGCGGAAAAATCGCGTCTACCTCAATAATTAAGAGCAGCCCTTATTATCCAAATATTATTTTACAGCTGTATTTCTCGTCCTCCTAGTTATTATTACATTTCCAATGTCCCGAATTTCCCGAGGCACTATAAAGTTTGCTTTTCTTACCCTCCTCGTCTCTTCTAGTCGTCCCGAGCTGAACATCCACGCTATCCGCGGAATGCGCCCGGCTCCGTCGTTTTATCGTCCCCGATGTGAAAAAAAGGGATGTAACTTCGAATGGAGCCGCCTCGCCCGCTCGCTCGTTTCTGCCAGTCGACCGGGATGGATTACAAAGGAACAGCTCCTAGGAATGTCGGCCGTTCCATCTCGTGCGTGAGCGCTTTTTCTCGAGTTTCTTCCTCCCACACGATGCCGGATACCGTACATCCGGGACGAACGGCTTCATTGCTGCGAGTCAGGCAGTGTATCTAAATACACTCTGTTCGTCTCGTTCCAACGCAAATTCCGTTTTCCCGGATCTTTATTTCCGCTTTATTACGAAACTCTAATTGAAGGTACACGCTCCGTTATTTTCTTGTCGTGCGAACCCGTCATTTTTACGCGATACCCTGCGAAGTTTACTTAGGACGGATCTCTATTTCATACAAGTCTAAGTTGTGTGTGTATCTGTGTATCTTTAGACATCATTTACTCTACTAAAACGAGCTGCGAAACAACAGTAGGAATTTCTAACACATGATGGAAGCTTTTTGTTAAAAATTGCATATTTTATATAATTTGAAAAGATATATATGTGCCGTCAAATTTTTTATTAGATTCTCTTCAATAGTTCGAAATGAATTTTTTTTAGAAAATATTAAAGTATATATATATATATATATATATATATATATATTATATATATATATATATATATATATATATATTCTAAAAAAAGAGATACATATGATAAATAATATAATAATATTTCTTATATTTATATATTTGTATAAATAATTTGTATAAATAAATTATTTATATATTTTATAAATTTATATAAATAAATTTAATTTATTTAATATAATATAATATAAATTAATATAATATAAATAAATTATTTATATATTTGTATAAATAATTTATATAAATAAATTTAGAAAGAGAAAGGGAGAAAGAAATACTGCGTTCTGTTGAAATTCTACACTCAAATAATTACGTTAAGTTCAACGATGTTAAAAAATATTTGCAAATAGAAATATAATTTTTATTTCGCTAAAAACTCTGTGCTTTTTCTGTCAAAGAAAGCGAATTGTATAAGCGGCAGTGACAAAAGAAGTGATTCGCGGACAAGCTTCTATACAAAATACCGTTGCAAAAACCGTGGGTTATTGTACGCTTTTATCCGCAATATTTCGACACCGTTAAAAGCTCTCTTAATTGACTCGATTAGATTACATGCTCGTAACGAAGTTTTCCACAAAACATCGACCTGTATCAATGTGTGTGACAAATACGATCATGCCTCTTATTTGCTGAAAAAGGCGCATAATTCCTTTAATAGTTCGCTGAAAAATGTATTTTTTCGATTAAAATAACAGAAAGATTCAGTGAAGAGTAATTGAAAAATGCGAAAAGATTTTTATGAAAAACATATGAATCATAGTCATATAAATTATGACACATAAGAAATGAATTGAAAATGGATTTTACGAGAAGACAATTTTGTTTTACGAAAATTTTGCTATTCGTGGAAACTCGACAATGATCTGATCTGAAATTGTGGCAAACGATGTTTGCGTTATCTCGAGGAGGCAATGTCGCGCCTGCAAAATACGAATTTATTTCAACCCGATTGTTCCGGTTCCGTTATTATCTTAAACGTATCCTTCGCTCTTAGAGGGTAATTATTACTATGGCGTGATAAATCTATCTTAATGCTGCGCCTGAAATGTCCTTCCTCTCCTTTAGAAGCAGTTCTCTGTTTCTCTAGAGACTCCTTCGCTGGCACTCACTTCTCTTGCTCGAAAGGATTTAAACGCAGATGTACGAAATTGTCCAAGCAACCCGGGTGTAATCCATGCGGATAATCAAATAGGCAAATTTCCGCCCCTTTTGCGTAGCGGCGCGAATCGAGCTTCCCCTAACATCGCTTAGCAGCGATCGTTTATACCGAATAAATAGATTTCGGTCTGTAGCACAAGATGTAGCGAGAGTAGGTAAAACCGCAATAGTAATTTTCCATTATGTAAGAGAAAGAGAGAGAAAGAAGAAAGGAAGAGAGAGAAAATTTTGAATTAACGAATTAAAGTCTCAAGCGTATTATAAGATAAAGTTTACAAGATAAGATACAATTTACACTAACTCTTTTTTCTTCATCACAATATACAGATTTTGCACTTTAGATTGCAAGATTTTGCAAGAAAGAACAACGCGCAAAGAGATGGAAAACGTATAATTTTTTCGAACAAGTAGAGTCAGTCAGATTCTACTCGGACAGCGCAAATAGAATAAGGCAAAGATAGGAAGCGTTTTTCGCTCGAGTAAAATTGCCCGGATCCTAGTCAGACATTTTTAAATGAGATTAGGCTGAGCTTGTCTAACATATCGCCGAGAAGAAATACGAGCAAGTGCTCTTAATTACCCCTTAATTATCTTTGTCGGAATAGTCATTAATTTTCACTGGTCGCGAGAGAGCCCGTCACTTTTTCTCGCGGATATATTTATAAGGTGGCTCGATCACATACACATTTTCTAAGAAAATCTCTAGAAGAAAAAAATGAAAATGAGATCAAATTTACATATTGCAATAAGTACAAAGAAATGACGCGTGTTGTTTTTAAAAATCTAAGAAGATACACGAGAGATCACACTTTTCACGTTAAAAATATATGACCCAAATATAACATTTCATACGAAAGAGAAATGATGGTGATATTTGTGCAAACATTAATGTCTGCGCGTGAATCAAAGCTATCCTGAGAAGAGGCAAACAATTAATTGTATCGCTAGGTATACTTAAAGCTATCGTTATAAATGGCATACTTATTCACGATAACACATAGCAATTATTTGCCGATATACACGTGCTCGCGTGCTCGGTGTACGTTAAATTCCATGATAAATAGACTGCAATGTCAGTACATTTTCAAGATTGTTGACGTTGCTCGTTCGCATCTAAATCGTGTAATTAGATTTTCCTATGGATGTCACTTTGTGGCAAATTGATTGATGCTCTTTAAAAGTCTCGTTTAATTGATAGAGTGTTGGACATTTCAATATCTCGGACGCTCAAAGAAAGCATAGAATGCGAGTTAATGACGGTAGAAGGCAGAGAAAATTTAATAAGCAGCGAGACTATTATGTTCGATAAAATTTTAATAGCAGTGATCTCTCTCTTTACGGAGCGGCATGCATATATTTCTGTAAAAAGTATTGTTTCGAAAACAAAAAAATATTACTATCCTTGCAGTTATTCTTATTAGCAGAGATAAATTTTGGCTTCATAAATCGAGTTTATTTTCTCATCTAATGATTATTTTTAATAATAATCTTCTCTCTAAAATATTCCTAATGATCATACAATACAAAAAATTGTTTTTTGAATATCTGTGAGGATTAAAAACCGTTCTTACTGATCCTCTTCCCTTATCTATAAGGCCATATTTTTTCTTGTCATTATTTGTGTTACTTGCATGCAATAGATTGCAAAATATGAAGATTAGAGACTATGATTAGAGACTAAATATAAATCGTAAGAGAAAAAAACATTAGCAAAGGATAATAGAAATTAAAATTTACTAATTAAGAAATGTAGATTGATGTATATAAATTTATGTTTGATATTGTCGTATCAAGATTGTATATATTAATCTTTCGAATCTCGCGTTATATGAAGTAAGATGTCGCGACGTTGATACTTTGCGTGGCTCCTCCAACATCCTGTGAAAACAAGCGGCACACCGGAGACTCGTAATTATGTTGAATAGTGTGTCGCATAAATTCTATTGCGTCTCCGACAAACAACAGGAGTGCAGCGTAGCCTCGGCGTTTTGTACAAGGGAACGTCGCATCTGATTTTCGTCCTTTTCGTGTTCATTTCTTCGAGTGCCAATTAATCCTTTCGCCATTCTTGGAACGAGCGTACCGGCAAAAAGATGTAATGCGCACGCATTATCTAATAATTTAATTAAGTTGACTAAAATCTCTATTGTTTTATTTAATATCTTGATTGAATGGAAGATCAGTTAAACGGAGAGAATAAGCGTGCTAAAATAATAAAATCCGTACTAATTAAAATGCGCTCTTTCTGTAATTTATTGTGGAGTGTGTGCCGCAGGATATTCGCTCTTAAAGATTTAATTTATCGCAATAATGGTTTTAGAGAACATTTTCTTCTTTAACAAGATGGATTTTATAAAAGTGTTATAGTCAAATTAAAATTTATTGGAATAATTTTTTGGAACAAATAATTAAATCTTTCAATCTTCTTTCATCATTATTATTCTAATTTCCTTCGTGATTAAATGTTATTTTTCTTATAATTGTTTTTATTATAAGAATAACATTGTAAAAATAGTGAGGACATTAAAAGTTAAAATACTTGACTAAATGAGAGAAATTATTTTTATTAATCTTATTATAAGATATAACTTTATAAAAAATTATGAAGATTAAAATACTCGACTAAATAGGAATTTTCGAAATTTTATACACAAATATCTCAGTGCTACGATTAAATTTGATTTATAATTGTTAATTACATTCGTTCATAGATTAATAAAGCATATAAAATGATAATATAAGTAAGAGTAAATTAATGATATATAAAATTTATATTTATTGTAATTATTTGATAAATCCACACATAATATAATATACACGTAACGTGTGTTGTTCTTAAACATGCTGTTCAAACTCGAATGAATATTTTGGCACGATCGAAGTGCTATGTACAAAGTAAATAGCCTTGAACTGTAATACGATGTCACGTTGATCCTCTAATGAATTCATTAACGCTCAACGCAAATCAATGCATAGGTGAGTAAACACGATTGTCTAATGTACACTCATCGATCGTTGAAATTATGACGATCTCTCCGATGAATGTGCCAACGCAATATTCTTCCAAAATCGCAAAACTATCATAACTTACCACCGAATAAATTATCTCTCGCGCGTTAGGTATAACGCATCATCGCATCATCGCATGTCCCAACAAGAATTCGCTACTCTGTAGCCGTCTATGAATGCGTCACTTAAGAGACATCGAGCAGAGAAATTCGCATGAACATAGTTGCGGTACGAAACAATGTTCTCTAACAAAGTTACGGTGGCTTTACTAGCAAAGGTGAGAGATATAATGGCAAAGATCGTGGATCTTTTTTTTATAAACTTCCGCATTCCTAGAACTTTACGAAAGAAGAAATTGCTGCACATTTTCTTCCTCTTTCTTCCTCGTATTCGAGAATAGCGTTATAAATAGAACCCGTTCATTCAAATCGCTTGACACTTCCAGTTCGTTAGCCAATTTTCGACAAGCTTCTACGAGCAACAAAGGGGATAATTTTTCGAAATAAAATCTCTGTATTTTTCTTACAAAGAGAGAGAAGATGAGAGATAAGCCATGGGAAATTGGCTGAACTGCGACATCGGTTCTTCCAGTTTTCTTACAATAGCACTTGCTGCTCACGTTGTATTACGAACTCCTCGGAATCATTCCACGTCGATGGAAGTGAAATTTTGTCCGTTCGTGACGACCCTCGCCTGCAACCTGGCCGCACGAAAGCCCTCGGCCACGGTCGAGTTAAGCTTTGGAAAAGCTCCGAAAGCGCGCCCGGCTGCGGTTTCCCATTGCAATAAATAAAGCTGATAAGCCGGCCTCGTTGTTTGCGAACGTTTTGCTATTACTTTTTCCCCCCTCGCTTTTACCGTCCCCCGCCTTTGCCACTATTCTTCATCGTTTCCGTGACACGATGAACGATCGCGACCGGACCCGTAACTTCGATTCGACGCCCGATCATTCCCAGTTTGTTCGTTCGCCTCTTCGCGCGTTATCTGCAAATGTTCCCTCTCTTTCTCTTTCTCTTTTTCTTTCTCTCTTTCTCTTTTCATGAGGCAATGCAGAAATGTATTTTCAATTTTAATAAAGGTGGCTATTAATTATGATATCCGGACGAGATCGTAAAATGTATAACTGAAATTAGAAAAATAATAATTGTGAAATATTAAAATATGTTCATATCGTACAGCTTTGAGTTGCTAAATCATTCTGATTTTTTACGATTTTCACTGTTGAATAACTACTTTCGTGCTTTAAATTAAACTACAATGTTTTAAATTTTTATAGAAAATATCTTTCCGTACATTTTATGAGAATAAAATTTTGATAGAGGAAAAATATTAAAACCGACGTATTATTTTTATTTTAGTCTTTAGTTTTTAACTGAAAATTTAAAATAAATAATATATATATATATATATATATATATATATATTTGTAGAGATATAATTATTGGAATGTTTTTATCACAAAATTTTGCTACAATTTTGATATTAATTTTAAGCTGGAAAAATAGATCTTTTTAAATTTTGATAAAAAAATTAACATTTAAATAATTTTCCCGAAAACAAAATAAAAATAAATTGCAGCAAAAATTAAGATGAAAAAAATAAAGACAAAAATAAAGTAGATTTAGCAATCTACAAAACAATTAATGTTTTATCAAAAAAAAAAGATTCTATTATTACCGCGATTTTGAGATACGTAATTTACCAAAGAAAGTCGCAGGAAAGAAGCTTTTACAAGAACTGTATAAATTGATTTAACATATAAACGAGCAACGAATATGCAAATATATATACACTCCTAATGGGTAAACTAATTAAGTCCGCCAATTTTGTATATAGAATTGCACAAAACTCGCAAGACAAGAAAATATTCTTAAAAATATGGTATTGATAATTTTCGAAACCAAATCTTATTTTGGTTTTAAATGAATCTTCGTGACAAAAATCTTGTATTGTCTTATTTCGATTTTATTAACCATTTTTAGCGAATACTGAATGATTGTTTAAACTAGTATGTTTAACATAAGCTTTATAATATATGATAATTATTTATTTTAATAATTATTAAATAATAATAAAAATAGTAATAAATAATTATTATTTTTGTCATTTGTTTATTTCTCTAAAAAGATTCTATATATATATAATCTTTTTAGAGAAATAAAATATATATTTGTTATCTTTGCGAAAAAATAGTTGTATATGGTGCTACCAGAATGCACAACCGACGCGATTCTCTTACACACATACACAATCAGAGAACCGCGTGCACATTCTGTAAAGTTTCATATAATTAAATAATTGTATAAAATTATATAAAATTATTTATTTTTCTATTTGTTCCTAAAATTGTTAATCTGAATATTTTTATTTATTAAATAAGATTTTTAAAGTATATAATACATTGATTTTTTTCTTACCTCTCTCTCTATCTAATTTAAAAATATTTTATTTCTTTTTCAAATCAATCAATTTTGACAAGATAATAATAATAATAATAATTTTGATTTTAATAATCTTAGTCTTGATTCTGTCTTGATAATTAATTAAAATTCTTGTCTTGATCTTGTTTCGAATTTCAATATCAAGACTAGTCTTGGTACACAAATACACATTGTGTACACATATAACTCTATTTATATAGGCTTTAAAAAGTGCAGCGCTTAATAGTCTAGAAATAGAGTCGGTTGAGCTTATAGTACACGTCGATTTTAGTTTTTTTTTTATCGTAAACGATACACACTGTGCGCCGAAAAACATAAAATACCTTTCTCTTTTTTCCATTTCTTCATTTTATAACATCGCAACAGTTATCTGTGTCGGCTTTGTGTATAGCTGGCATCTAACTTGCCTCTTGTTCAATTGTGCACATATGCATATATACAGTGTGCGTCAGGTGTGCTCGCGGCCGCGAGGAAGTGTTTGCCCATAACCTGCGGCTATCGTCTGGGTTATCTTTGGTTCCTCCTGAAATTCCTCTCGGTCGCGGCGCAGTTCTGGTTACCAGATCCGACCGACCTCAAACTGATATGGTTCGATTGTACGACGCGCATACACACGTGCATCTTACACGTGCATAATGGATATTAACCGCACTCGATTATGCCCCGACACGAAACGCTCTCAGCGCATCCTTAATCCTTCTATCTGCGGACTGCGTAAGGGATTGCAGTTTGCGTCCCTCGGGAAAACAAGTTTGAACGGAGAGGCCCTCGTTATTTCGCGAGCAGAGCTTTACCATGCAACTTATTGGTACCTGATGTAAACTTTATAATGGACTCGTTAGTTTGAGGAAAAAAAGCTTCCAGGCAGATTGCGAAAAACTTAGGCTACTGCCTTTCACACACTTCCTTCAGGAAGGAATCCTCTCGGAACTTATGCCAGTAAATTATTTTTAGCTTTGATGAAATATCGCATACGAAGCTCGTTTTAATGCTTAAGATGATCGCAGATGTCGACGGTTATTCGAATGAAAAATCACGCGAATAGGATCATTTCGAAAGAATATGAAATACATTTTTGTAGAAAATCTATTAAAGTAAGATTACTTTAATCTTGCATAATTTTCTTATAATTTATTTTATTCTGCTCATTTATTTTATTCTGCTCATTGGTCATTAAAGGCTTATATATATATATATATATATATATACCGCAAATAAAGTAAGGACGTTCTAACGCGTTTCAACTCATAATCTTTAAAAAAGCTAAAAATTTAATTGTGCATCTACAATGTAGTCTCTTTAATACTAACAATAAGTATTTTGGCGCATTACGTTCACGTATGTATTCTCAAACGATGTAAATTATTTGAGGTATTCATGGCACACAATGAGAATAAATTTGTCAAATATATAGAATAATCTCGATCATTCTATTTTCACGAAATTAAATCGAACGCATGCGTTCTCTTCAAATATTCCATGTCACACGTGCACAATAAATCCTCTCAAAACACCAAATTTGATTTGCACGCATAGTTATTCAGTTCAAAGAACATTAAACGTATAAAGAAATATCTTGCCAATTCATTTGACATCAAGCTTTTTTAATATTTATATTCTTGCTACCTATTTAATAATAATTTAATTTGAAAAATTTTATTACCAAAAAATATCAAGATTTAAAAATTATTCCCTTTTTATGGGGCTGATATTGTATTTTATATTTTAACTTCGTAATATTTGTATGTCAACTTTTTTCTGCTTTTCTTCCTTTCTCCATAATATATATATATATTTTAGATTATTTAAATAAAAATATATATATATATATATATATATATATCTTTTTTATATATCTTTTTTATATATTTTAGATATATATATATATATATATATATTGTGTGTGTGTGTGTGTGTGTGTGTGTGTGTGTGTGTGTGTGTGTGTGTGTGTCAGAAAATTTATATTCGCATATATCTCTGCAAAATATCCGCTACATTGCAAAAGTATCTCATAAAGATACTGCATGGTGCGATCATCTAGTTTGCACACATTTTCATATGAGGCTCATATCGTTATGCGATCGAATGAGATTTATATGACTCGTTAAAGCTTTCATCGAATACCTGGCGGTATAAATCCGCACGATTATTATGCTGCCTCGATATTTTCCGGTAACCGCTTATATTTGACAAATATACAACAACGTGAAAATAAATTTCGCGATTTACATGAGCTCCTGGCGCGATGAAAGCATGATATTTTGAATATTCCGCTTCACAAATAGCCGACGTAACAAAACCTAATTGCGCAAACTCAGTTTAATCTCGGGTGCAATATTATGCAACCACATCGTGATAACCTGTAAACATTACATGCAGTTACACACACGTGGCAAAGTGCAAGTATAACACGCCGATAATGAAACATTGCGCTTTTCTCAATAAAAATGTAAATAAAACACATTTATTCGTCATCTTACTCTACTTCTTCTCTCAGTGTGTGATAGTAGCTGCATTTTATTTCATTTAGAGAAAATATATCAAAACCAACATATTCATATTTCTTATCAATTAAATGTTGTGCTTTGTCAGAGTGGATATAAATTCGATTGTGGTTGATTATGTAAATTTTGTGCATTCGTTTATTTACATGTTAAATATCGGTTTGCATCGAGAATTTCAAAATTTGAAAATTTTTTTATCGTCATTTTCTTTAGCGAATTACGTTATACAAATAGAGGCATATCTTTTTATCTATATTTTTTTACTACAATTTTAATACAATTTTAATACAATTTTGACAAGTTGATCAGTTTCTGAGATCTGTAGATATAAATTTTTATCTTGAATTTTAAATTTTAAAGATTAATGATTAATGATTAATAATTAATAATTAATAATTAATAAAAATAAAATGGTATATATTGATTTATTATTCTCTACAATATACTGTTAATTATGTAATATAAAAAAATATTAACAACAAATTAATAAATATCAGAAATCCTGAAAATTCCATAAAATATATATATATTTCTGAACAAAATTAACGCATAATTTTTTTTCACTTTTTCTTTAAAAATTGATATTTAAATTTTAATGAAAAAATTTTAAAGAAAAAATAAAAAAAATTATGGATTAATTTTGTCCAGGAATATATTGAATAGTTGATTACACTATCAACAATTACTTGTGTGAAATATAATACCCATGAACGGATGACTTTTCAAGCAAGAATAAATCTGAAATATAAAAATTTAGAATTTTTTTTATACGAGAAATTTAAGCGGAATTTTTTATTTATTTATTTAATAATGTTTTAAGCATTTTTATATATAATAATGATTTAACTGAATGAGAAACATTAACATAAAATATTTTATTTTATCATTTTTAATATATAATGTGTACGTTAAATATATATGACATTAAATATAAATATGTATATGAAAATAAAATATATATCTTCGAAATATAAATACGACAATTCCATCTACGTACTACCGTTCACATGGTACAAATCTTTGATTTTACAGTCAATAAATCACACTAGACTTTCTGTTCAAGCCATTTGATATTTCAACTAATAGAGAAACATTCATTTTTTATACTATTATAAGTTCTATGCATAATACATAATACATAATATAATTTATATAATAAACACGACAATAAAAAATAAGTTTTGTAATAATTTTTATATTCTAATATATAAAATATAATATGAATCATATAATAAACACGACAATAAATAATTTCTTGTACACTCAAATATCTGCAAAAAATAATCTATACGCATGCTCAAGTGTTTTAAACTTTTCACGTTAATCATCAGGCTTAAGTGATAATTTAAGCCACATGAATTACTGATAATTGACGTGAAAAGTTTAAAATACTTGGGTATGCGCAAAGATTATTTTTCGCAGATACCTAAGTGTACAAGAAATCTGAACTTTACGTTATACAATATAAACTGTTTCGTCACACTGTGTTGTAAAAATCGTAAACTGCATATTTCGTTATTATTTAGTATATTTTATGTATTTTGCTATAATAAAATGCTGCATAATAAAATCAATCATAAAATATCGGGTTATATACTTTGTCATAATAAAATATTGTATAAAATATGCTGAAATATGTATATATTTGAAAAATGTATTTCACAAAACATTTTTCATTAGACTTCATTAATGTCTTACAATATATCATATCGAAAATCATCAATCTGACATATTATGTCCACAAATATTTATACATTATGAATCAAAATTCGATTGATAAATTAGCATATATTATAATATTGTAACATTTAAATATAACACTGTCTACATTGTTCATAACACTAATTGCGTTTTCCACAATATCTTTAAAGAAAGCATTATCAATAAGTTCATCAAGAAGCTTGTAATATTTAACTTTGGAAAAAAATTGTGAATGTTCACATAATGTGCAACAATAACTATCGATTATAGAGTTTGAAAAATATCTTAAATGATTTTTACATGTATTTGTAATCGGAATTTTATGATTACATATGATTTTGTGATAGATATATAATTTAATAATTAATCTTTTACAACTAATCTTTTTTTTAAGCTGATCAATGCACTAGGGAGTAATTTCCAAAATTATATATCGATAGAGATTTCCTTTTTTCTTCTCACGAAAATGCATATAAATTGTAATATCATAGGTATTTTTCTGTATATCATAGGTATTTTTCTTTCCATGTTATTATAAATATTACTTTTAAGATAGCTTATTATAACAAATTAATATACAATCAGATTAATTATAATTATCTATAATACAAATCGTCAAACAATCTATTTAAAATTTAGTAGAAAAAAGAAATATAATTGTTCTAATTTTTCAGCATATATATGTACTCTAATTGATAAATGTTACAAAAGAAGATCCCATAAATTAAAATTTGCAATTAGAATGATCGTTAGACATAAACATAACAAAAATGAACGTATTTATGGTATCATAATTGGATAGCATAATAGATATCAAACTAAATGGTTTTTTATTTTTCATTCTTGGGATCTTGCACGTAACATTCGGAACTATTCACATCATTTTACATCATATCAATGCATGATGATATCATGTGTTATGTAGCACAAAGCACGAGCCATATCAAATTAAACGCTTCTTTATAAATGCTTTTTACATCATGTACTTCATGTATTTCTAATTTATTTTAATTATTTGCAAAACATAAAATAATATATTTCCTATTTTAAGCGCTATAATATGAATTCATCGATTCACTGTGATAAATGTTCATATTATAGCGCTTAAAACAAGAAATATATTATTCAGTAAAGATGTATGCGGGAAGAGGTCAGACGTGTCTCCTACGCCCATTTAGTCAATGAGTGATAGAATTCATCCGTGGCAACAACATCGACGCATATTCTGTGAAGAAAGCATTCACATACTTTTCAATCCAGCGAATAATTGCTAAGAAACAATATTCGTAGACTAGATAAATATGTTAGGTGCAAATGGATCGGGAATCGAACCCTGGTCTTTCGCTTTCCGAGTAATTGCTCTAGATCACTAAGCTGTCAAGATCTTATACCTAATGATGCTTTTTAACACAGCGATATGCGACTCCAGAGCGATGTTAATATCTCACTTGATGGATGCAATGCCGATTTACGGAGGAGCTTTAAAAGATATTAGGCGGTATTTCTGTACACTGAAAAAAAAAACTTGGTTGAAAAAGGCAAAATTTGTTTTGCCCAACTAAATATATTGTCCGATACGTTCAAATAAATATAATTAAAATATTCCGAAATAATTTGTTGATGTAATAAAAGCTTATTCAAATCATCAAAACAGAGAGTTCAATACAACGATGTACAGTTACTACAACAGAATATTTTTTTGGCAATATTCAACAAAATTTTTTTTCAGTGTAGATTTTTACGGATACATTATGTATTAAACAAAATGCCAGCAAAACATTATCCAAGAGATGCCGCAGTGATTCTCCAAATATTTAATAATTTATAATATCTTAAAATATTTAGAATATTCAGGATTATTTAGGGACTCAGTAATGCATTTTATATCACTCCTTTTTTTAATCGTTAGATATAAATTTTACATCAAATGTATCTTCAAAACTGTAAATGTTGTGGTGGTATTTAACGAGAATGTAATTGCATTTTATAAATGCACCATTGATCGTCATAATTTTAAGTAACTTTGTTACAAACTGAACGTTGATAATTAAACAAATGTACAATTCCGACAGGCAGTAGTACTTTGTAAATTCGTAATAATATTCCTATATTATTATAACAGCTGTTTATGCGAAATTATTCATGTCTATCTCCATCTATTGTGTGTGTGTGTGTGTGTGTGTGTGTGTGTGTGTGTGTGTGTGTGTGTGTGTGTGTGTGTGTGTGTGTGTGTGTGTGTGTGTGTGTGTGTGTGTGTGTGTGTAGAAATAATATAATCTGAAACATATATATATATATATATAAATTTATATATATATATATATTATATAATATATATATATATATATATATATATATTTATATATATATATATATATAAATTTATATTGGCTGAAAAAAGTTTATTTTACCGATACAATATATTTTATTTCGATTCTTCAGAAGCGCCATTCACGTTAAAGTGCGTAAATTTGCTTTTATGTACCGTTTGTTCATCCAAATGTACATCGCGTGCACTTTGTGGAGTACGCATTTGGAGAAACAAAACCGCTATCGGTTTCATTGTACGCTCCATATCACGCGGCGATAAAATTCATCGGCGATAACGTGTGTCGCCTTACGACCGATCTTTTTTCTACCCTGAAACCCGCTGCAGAATTATAATTATTGAACCGTACAACTTTAGAATTTTATATCATAGGCGTTGATAAGAATTTTATTCTACAAAGGATACATTTTCTTAGGGATTGCAGCAGTTCACTTTAACAACTTGGATAGAATTTATATTGAATATTAGTAGCACAGTTTTATTAAATTTTTTTTCGATGAAATATGCGAATTTTTATCTTCTCTTATAAAAAAAAGACAGAACTGACACACATGCATCATTGTCACCACATCTGCTGTCAAGAGAATTAAAATATATGTATATATATTCAAATTTTTGTCTTTTTTATTATTTATTTTTCAAGTCATTGATATCATGCACAGATAATAGACACGTATATTATGATAACATTGTTATTTACGGTATCATTACATTGTTATTTACGGTATCATTACATTATAATTCATAGTAGTTTATTATTTATAGTATTATATCAATCGAAAGTATTGTATAATTCTCAAAAAATGAAACGCAAGTAAATGATTAAATTATGATTATTTTTTTCCTCTACTTCATGTTCGTAAAATATGAAAAGTCTATATCATTTATTAAAAATATATATTATTTATTTAGTTCCTAAAATTAATAATTAATATATAATTATTATATTATTGTATTTAATTATTATATTGATAGTGGTTTAATATTATTTAAAATGTATTGTATTATCGATGCTTTTTAATGTCGTCGTATTAGTTATAAATTTCTATATTAATATACAAGATCCTGTCTCCAAAAATCCCGGAACGATCTCAAAACCAAAGGATTTTTGTTTCAAATAAAAATTTTAAGATTTTAAAAGTTCTATTGAATGATCATATCCATTTGAGTTTAAGTGAAGGAATCAAGATTACATGAAATTTTTCAAAATTATATGAAGTTTTAACTTTACTTTTCAAATGGAACTCTCTGTTTTTTATTGTATTTTCTTGTAGCTTGTCAAGAGCTTTCCAAAACATTATAACAAAATATTCATTTCTTCATTGAGTACTTTTCAAGTTATGAAACTGGAAATAATTTCTTAATTTTACATAAAATATTTAATGAAATATTCATTTTCGATATTACCTCAACTTTTACAAAATTTTTACACATTTTTACAAATTTTTACAAATTTTTAAAATTTTTATACATAAAATAATCAGAGGAATCAGTTGATGTAAAGAAAACACATAATTTTTAAGAGAAATATGTTTTCAAGAGAAAAATATGTAATTTGCAATTAACAGTTGAAAGTTCTGTTTGTAATAATTTTTTACGATATTGAAACAAAATTAAATTAAAAAAATTAAAAATAAATAAATAAATAAAATATAATTTAGTATATAATATAATAATATTTATATACATTTTTATAATAATATTTATATACATTAATAGTATAATAATATTTATATACATTTTTATTCATTAAAGTAATGACTTTGCTATTTCCATAAGTGATGCGATATTTTTGACCTGTACCATACACAGAAAAAAAATAAGTGTCAAATCAAAACTTATATACTTAAACTAACGCGTTCATTGTTTCGTATATACGCAACAATTTATAATCTCCTTAGAAGAATTTAATAATTTTAAATTTCAACAATATATTTATAGTTTTATTTTCATATTGTAATTGTTACCTCAAGAATATATAATTATTTAATTCTACTTTAAGAAAATTATAATTTTTGATTTAAAAATGTTATTTTCTATCTATCATTGTTTCTTTCCCATTCAAGAAAATTAAATCTCAAATCATAAGAATATATTTTTCTTGATTGAACTATATAGAATGGCTTCATTCAAGTAAGCAATTATTCAAGGAATTATATTTTTCTTTAATTAACGCAATATAATCTCATTTCAAGATTTATAAGTTAAAACTAAATATATTTTCAAAACAAGAATGTTCTTTTTTTCTGTGTATATGTGCACATTTTCGAAAATTTTTCAAAATTTTGATTTTTCAAACCTTCATTGACATTCTAGATATATAATGCAAAATAAGATAAAATACACATGTATACAATACATTACAACAACACCATTACTATCTCGCATATAATCGAATCTATATTCATATCCTTGCGCCCATAACTGTGTGATTCCCTAACGAGAGGCGTTTGCTCAGAATGCCACCTTGTCAACGATAGCCGCATCGGGAGACATAGTTGGGCGGGCGGGTGGTCACCGAGGGGATGACCGGGAGGAGGAAGGATAGTAATTAATGCTGCTGCAGCGCTGCAGCGAACCAAGAAGCTGCGGGACAGACCGGGTGGCAGCGGCGGTGGCGACTGCCAGCCAAAAGCAAACATTCCTAGAGTCACGGTATCCGGTATCCCGAGTATCCAGGTATTGGTTCGACACGTACCAATTATAAGCCGGCGCACTGGTCATTTGTAACGCGCCGGAATGCCGCGCGGACTTGTCGTGGGGAAGGCAGCTGCGGTCGGTTCTTACCCTGGATTGAGCGCCATTCGACCCTCGTATTGTGTACGGCCGAGGATACCCCACGCACCCTTCGCGAAATACTTTAGCTAGCCTAATGGGGGCGAGAACACGAATAATCGCTCGTTCGTGACTCGAACGTACAGTGCGCGTCAACGATTCTGTCTTACGCGGGACAAGGGGAGCGTAGACCTGACCAATCAGCCACTGCCACGCTGCCACGGCTGATTGGCCACTTCTCCGCTTCCCTTGCCCCGCCTAGGACAGGATCGTTGACGCGCACTGTACCTTTCGGGATCATCCATGAGTTACGGTGAGAGCTTAAATTAATTAAGAACTCAGGTTTTCAAGGCGCCTCATAATGTCGAAGCTGCTCCAATGTGGCGAGGTGGGCTAATAGCTGACAAACTGCCAACTAGTTTACACTGATTTAGCCTTGTCACGAAATTTGAGTCGATGTTTAGTTTCTCCTGCGCGCGCTCTTTGCACCCGGAAATAATAATTCGATTTCGCTAATCGCATAATCGCGCGATTGTGTTGCGTGCATCGAGTTCGGCTGATAACTTCGTGCAGCTGGAAACTGGAATAATTGATCTCGTTGCACTTACGGTGAATCGGTAGCGTTAGACTGGCAGACAATGCTAGGCAAAACTCGGTCATTAGTTTCGATACGCAATCGTTCTATAAACCCGAAACCTAATTCCCGTTCTTAATCAGTCGATTTTACCGCGAGCTGCGAATTCATTAACTTAGCACAAAATTAGTCTATTATCTCGATTTAAAATATTGAGTTTTTAAATAAATAGCTCAAATATTTCACAGTTTGAAATCATAAGTCGAATACATTTGTCAGTTTGCATACCTTTATTTGAACAAAGAATTTTCAAACATTTATAAGGTAAAAGTAAAAAAGAAAAAAATATGTTTTATAGATTTTTATGTTTGTAAGAATTTTATTTTGCATAAATATTAATATGATATTCTTTTTATGATATGATTTTGTTAAATAAATTTTATTATTTTAATAAATTTTTTTATTTTGTTAAATTTAATTGTTAAACATTATTTCGTTAAATAAAGAGCTTTATACTTGCTGTTATATTACTTATAAATAATAAATGATCTGTAAATATAAATCGATGTCTGTGTTGGAAAGTGTGTTTTACGGATTAATTATGCCGAGTCTTTTTTATCACTGGAATGCGGCTTCTCTCTCTCTCTTTCTTTTACGTTTCCATCTACTATATTTCATTCGCAATGAGACCGTACAGCTCTGTTGTATATGGACCCAGATATCGAGTTATAAAGCGTACAAGAGTGATATGTTTCGCGCAGGGACAGGCAGAGAGGATGTCGTGAGATTAAAAGAGCGAGAATATCTTCTTCCAATCTCGAGAGGCACGAATCACATTCCCAATTGTTCTGTGTCCTGATTCGCAGATTTGCAGAAATGATCCCATGGATATACTCGCGGATTTCATTTTTCGAATATTAACTCCTCGCGCAACGATAGCTCTACGGAGTTCTTCCTAATTCTCTTTCCTCTCGTCTTCATATATTTTCTGTGCTCAAATTGGATTTGATTTCTTGTATTTCGAACGCTTCTAATGACTTGTCGAGAAACTTTAGAATTATAAAACCAGTTATTTTATTCTTTGCCGACTTTAATGTTTCATTTCAGAATTAATTAGAGAGATATGTGCATAAATTAAATATTTAAAAAATTGTATAAATGATTGATGAATGATTTCAGAACGCAATAAAATTTTGAGAAGTGAAATAATGAAAAATAATATAAATAACACCTATTGCTGCGTTTTGTTGTAATTAATCTTAGAAGAAAAATAAATTTAAATAAACGTCTTATATGATGTAAATATTTAGTGAATAAGTTAATACTTTTCTTCCTTAAAATTATAGACGTACAACTTAATCAGCTGGATATTAAAGTAAAGATAATGCAAGATGAATATTTAAGGCCATTAAGCAGGGAGGTTCGCAAGAGTTTACTGGAATTTGTAACTGCAGTACGCGGCAGGAAAAATGCGGCATAGCATCGCATTATTTATAAATATTCACGACATTGTAAATAACGAGATACAAAATAAACACAAATTATTTGCTTCCTGCGGTCGTTTCCGTCATTGAAAAAATGCTCACGTGTATATTTAAGAAGGGTGGAAGAATGATAGAATAGTGAAATATAACAATATTTTCCATTTACCACAAAGAACCAGCGAAATTATTTGTGTGATATAAAACGATTGACTGGCTAGTTTTTAAAAAATATATACACTAGAAAATTATATTTAGTAGAAAAGTGATAAATAAAATTATATTAAAAAACTCACTCACTTTTAACAAAATAATTAAAATTACATAGAAACTATTTCGGCGAATACGATTTCATATAGAATATGTGTAATAAAAATTGATTTAAACTATTTTATTTAAAATTTTATTAAATTGATTTTGACACCGTTTCAAAATTGTATAATTTTATATACATCGAGTATCTTGATTTAAAAATTATTAAAGAATAGTGAAACAAATAATAAATAATAATGAATATTTTAAAAGAAGCGCATATAATTGATTGTTGATTTTTGCGTTTTCCTTTATCTCGTAAGGAAGAGAGCGATTATAACTTTAGCAAGATATAAAAGGTGTCGACGTTTGAACGACGTTGACGGATACGCGTCTTGAAAATGCTGAAATAATTTCAATCGTGAAACGCTTGTGAGGGAAAAGTGAGAATCGAAAGATGGGTGTGTTTAAAGCCAATTTACAGAGTTTACTTTAGAAGATGATTGAATTATCCAAATTGAAAAAAAGAAGAAAGAAAAGAAAAATATTACATAATATTTAACAGAATTTTTATTTCTTCCTAGAAAAATCATTGGGAGTTTTGATATATAATATCGCTTCATAATTTTACATGAAATATTATTTCATCTCTATCACACTTGATTTAAAATAACTCGCTTAATCAATTTTCAGTTTTGAAGAATGAAAATGAAAGTAAAGGGATGTAATATTTATACCGAAAAGATAAATTAAATGTAATTGAAATAAATGGGATAGTGTACAATGATTTTTCAACGATAACAAATTAATAAATGTTATGAGGAGAAAAATCTCTGCAGATTTATTTAATAATAATTAGAAAATAATTTAGAAATAATAGGCAGCATTTTTAATTAATCTTATTAAGAGAAAGAGAAAGAAAAATTATCTCAATCCTAATTAAAACTATTGTTTACTCGTAGTCTCAATTTTCACAATTGCAATTAATTTTACCACGAAAGTAATGATGTACGTTACATAATAAAAGAAAGGAGAGAACTGGCTACTACTCTACATGCATTTGCTTTGAGTAAATATACAGAAGATCAAGCAAATTGCAACGTGCAAACTGTTTTATGAAGATAAAAGAGTCCACTTGTGTGAATTTTTACAATGCACCTTGGTAATTACTATGCTCTTTTATTCGTCTATCATTGGTCGACTTCTACCGAGTGTGTAATAGAGTCAAAGTAATTAGCGAC
Source organism: Camponotus fellah (assembly GCA_030586385.1). Lineage (NCBI taxonomy): Eukaryota > Metazoa > Arthropoda > Insecta > Hymenoptera > Formicidae > Camponotus > Camponotus fellah. Next base: position 266,835 of record JAPIVC010000055.1, on the reverse strand, counting down.
AAAAGAAGAAATTCATGAAATTAATCAGACGATTGATAAAGCTAATAAAATATATAATAAGTGATATATAAAACATATAATAAAGTAATTACAGTCAAAGAATTTGAAAGTATCTATTTTTCTCGAGATATAGCAATTTGATGAAATTGCGTGATTCGAATTATATATTCTAATCATCTAATTTAATCATAGAATGCATTGATAATATTTTTAATTATAATGCCTAATAGAATGCATTGATAATATTTTTAATTATAACACGTAAATAAAGTATATAATATTCTGTCAAAAATTTCGAATGTACTTTGTATAATGTTAAATTCTTAAATGTCGCCAGCAGATAAAATAAAGACGTAAGTTAAATCGACCACACTGGTAATTTATTGATTGTAATGTATCACAACGTTTCGACCATGGGTTTTGGTCTTTATCAAGTGAACTAAAAATTATTTCCAGTATTATAAGAAGTAAATGACATACAAGCAAATAACATACTTTGTATATTTTTTTGCTATACATTCTTTTCAATATGACATCTATTTTAATATATCTATTTTCTTATATCATTTTTCGGGCCAGTATTCGATCTATCTTTTGTCGCTCTTGACTACCTTTATTATAACTATTTTTAATCATTTAGACCTCTATTATAGATAAATGAAAGAAAAAAATTTTCCTGCTGTTGCTAATTAATTACCGTTATTGGAAGGTAAGCGTAAATATTTTATCGTTCGTTAGACATTGTTTAAACATAACTTTGCTTTAATTAATATAAACGTAAGTCGTCAATCAAAATTAATTGATTAAAATTCTAACAGTATTATATAATATAATTTATAATAGAATGTAATTTATAATAAAATAAAATTATTAATAAAATTATAATATATGGTATTATTATTAATTATAATTATTAATATAAAATTTATTAATATATGATATTTATTTATTACAGTTATTTATTTATTATGTTATTATTTATTTTATCATACATTTTATATTACATAATTTAATTATATTAATTATAATTAAATTATGTAATATAAAATGTAATTGTTTAATTATATTAAACAATATTAATTGCTAACTAATTTCTACATTAAAGTAAAAGCAAAGCAAAGTATTTTATATAAATATAAACAGATAAATTATTTAAAAATTTTGATAAAATCATTAACAAGTTTTTTATAAAATTAGATAAAATTCATTAACTAAAATAATGTTCTTTCTATTGTTTTTTATGTTATATATTTTAATTTGTTTTTACAATACACATGTATATTAAAATCTATATTAAACATTATTTAATTCAGTATTATCTGTTCTAGCCATTTTAAGACAACAAATTTACTTGCAATCTGTAATTTACATCTGTATCTGCAATCTATATAAATTCGTTACTTCAAAATAAAATAAAAGTTTGTTACTCACCGATCGATGCGCAAGAGCGGAATGATGATATTAAAACTACATTGATCTGTAACATATGAATGGATTTGTAAAAATTTGTAAAAAAAATTGTAGCAGCATAAAAAATAATTAATATTTTTAAAAATTAAATTGCCCTGAATTTTCTATTATACAAACGTGTTATGTAATAAGCAGTCGTGTGTACGAACACACAATAAAATAATTTTACAAATTTTCATATATGTGTATATATAATAACATAATTTTATGAAAGGTCTATCTTCTCAAATAGAGAAATTTTTCCAGAATTTACAAAATATTTCTCTTGATATATAACATTTTTTTTTGTTCAAATAAATATAAATATTAATCGAATAAAGCGCAAACATGATTTATATAAATTACAAACAATTAATATATAAATAATAAATACTCATCTCAGAATTGCTTTAACATCTGACAACGTTTAGGCCTTTTCCTCCTTTACATTGTCAGAATTGTCAAGATTAATCGACAGTTTAACAAAGTTGTAAATAGTTTGTACAATTTATACAAATCATTCGCGAAAAATGCACACAATTTATTACGCGAGACTTGCATAGCATCCCGAATTCCGTGAAACAATATGTTTCGCATCAGGATCGCTTCGAGTCGATGATAACTTCGAACATGAGTTAAATCTCCAAAATGGAAGAAGACAGAATCGATGGATGGAATTGACGTCTCGATTCTTGTCTCAGAGTATATTCCGATTTCAGAATTGAATTCAAACTCGCTAGACGATTCGTTAGAATATCACAGTGACTTATATGCGAGAAGGATGCTAATTCGGGAAGGATCCGATTATCTAGACAAGATTGAGGATATGGCAGTCGATTTTTCTTGGCATGAAAAACGTGTCAAGTTGTCCTAAAGTTTGTCAAGCCAAAATATATGTGTAGGAAAAGAAGACCGTGTTCACAAACTATACATGAAGATATATATCAAGACACCATTAATATATTTATGAGACAAAGAGATGCAGGACGACAATCCCATTTGCTTTTATCGGATAATCGATCAAATCTTAACCGATTCGAGCCGAACCGCTTAACAAAGCGGAGCTTTCATTGAACATTGTCCAGTAATATTTAATGAGATTCCTAATTCGGCGTCGAATTATAAATCTGAAGTCGCGATATCGCGGAAAAACGCGACGAATAATCCGCAGCATTAAAAACCGATAATGCAGTGTGTGTTTAGGATACCTAGCTTCCCCTTCAGGATAAATCTTCTAGGTACATACTAAACCTTCCCCAGCAACATCAAGGTGTACTCATTAAGAGGATTAATTACATAATTTTATAATAAAATAAAATTAGATATAAATATAATGTAAATTATTATTTATTTTAAAATTAAGATATTATCTATCTATATTGCATCTCTTTATTTCAAAACAAAAAAAATTTAGATATGTTTAAAAAAATAGCATTAAGATTAATTTATCTTTCTCGTGCCGCTATAAAATACTTTCCTAATTATAACATAAATCATAAGAGATATAGAGAGATGATTGTATAGTATAAATGCCAAAATATTTAATACATCATAAATTAATTATTAGTTAGTTGTTACTTATGATACGACATTCGCATAAAATGTTTAATTTGACATATTTTATAGTGTTTTATTACACAAGATAATATTGTGGAGATTATATATATATATATATATATATATATATATATATATATATGATACACAAGAGATTATATATGTGCTATACAAATTTAGACTCACAGATAAATGATAGGAAAGAAATAAATGATAAGATAAAGCTTTATTATGTCGCGGTATATAAATAAATGAATGTTAAAATTAAGTTAAAAAGATAATGTAAATATTCATAAATATTCATAACAATATTTGAGAATATGATTAGATTCGTTGACAGTTCACATGACAGATTTCAATTAAATGAATCACTGTATAAAGTAATTTATTATATTCGTGCCGTTGTGTATTTAATGCAATATAATACAAAATAAATTTATGCAGAATTTTATTTCTTAAATTGAAAACTTAATTATTTTTTTAATTATTTATTTTTTAATTAAGCTATTCATATATTACTATTTTTTATATTATTTTAATTCATTTAATTTAATTATTTTAGTCAATTTTGCAATTTTGTATTTATTTCTGCAAATTTGTATTTTATTATGCGATGTCAAACTGATTGACAGATCACATTTAGATCAGCAAAAAATTTTAAGCATCGGATAACTTACATTTCATTTTCTAAGCATCATTTAAAATAATTATTGTTCCTAATTATTTCAGAAAAAAATCAAAACAATAATTTAAAATTTTTATCTCTGATCTTGTCTCGAATTATGTAGTAATTATAGCTGTAGTAATTATAGCGAATTATTTTCTGATACTTTTCTGATCGCATTTCGAATGAAATCTCGACAATGTGCAGAGCATTTCACATCACTATCTTGTTACTTGAATGCCGCTACACGAATGATAACAGAAACACGAAACAATACGCGTAAACAAACAACGGAATAATAAATCACGTAAACAATAGCACATTATATGTCGTCAAGCTCTATATTTATTTAATTTCGTTGCTGAGTTATTTGATGTATTATAAAATATATATATACAATACGAAATATATTATGTTTCTCGAATTATAGAATAATTATAATTAATTATTATAATAATTATAATTATATTTAATTATTAATTAATTGATTGATATATTATGAAGACTTTCGTTACGTTAATTACTCGATTCTATGATTTGTGATACACGTGATAATTGAATACGTGTTTTCAATTCGAATAACAAATTATATTTAAATCGGAGAAAAATTTTAAATATGGAAATATATTGGACTTTACAAGTATCATTAGAGAAATAATTATTGATTAATAATATTGAAATAATATTGAATAATAATTTATAATTTTATCTCTATCGTATTTTAATCTCCAGTTAAAATTATAAATGTTTGTGAATAAATTTCGAAAAATATGTAATATATTTCGAAAGAACCATCGTTGCGTTTATCGAAAGTTAATTAAATGATTGCAGAAAAATTATTTTCCGATACTCTTTGCGATCATGTTTCAAAAAGATTTCAAAATTTGATAATATATGGAGCGTCTCGCATCTATTATTTTACTATTCGAGTTGTCACCGCATGAATGACAATAAGTTTGCTATGATAACAATAATATATTACATCCAAATCAAACATTTTTAGTAATAACCAAATAACATATCTAACAGTTAATTTGTTACGACCTAAAATATTTAATACATTTGAAATATTTAATACATTTTAAATAATATTTTATAATATAAATTAACAGTGTGTACTTATATGTATTTTCTATATCTCGTATTTCAAATTAATGTTGAAATAAGTAAACTATCATAGCAAACAAAATCTGATATTTATTTGAGGATAAAATTTATTTTATTTTGATTAACGAAATATCAAAGACATTAAAAGTATCGAAAACATTAAGAAATCAAAAATTTTTTCTTGATTTTAATAACTCAATATTATGAAATTATTGTGCATAATGAGGAAATTTATTTTTTATCTTTATTGTATTAAAATCACAAATTAAGAATAATAATTTAAAGAGAAAATGAATAACAATAAATTATATAATATTTATTAGATACACATAAAATTTAAAAAAATTCTATTTTTTTATAAATTCAAATTTAATCTTAGAATTCTTTTTAATTCCTAATCTTTTTAATTAATTATCCACATTTTTATTAAAATTATTAAATAATACATGATACTTATAGATTTATTATTAAAAATTTGCTGTTAGTAACAATCTTAATGATATCAGCTGTCAATGATTTCAAATTTCATAGATATTATATACATATTTTAATGTTTAATATTACCTTAAATTATTTGAGAAATTTTAATTTGATAAATTTTAACCATTAGAAGACAGAACAAACATAAAAAGTAAATTATTAAATTTTATTAATTATTTCCTATTTTTATAAATAAAGAAATTTAATACAAGAAAACTTGACATTGCTAATTTTCTATAATTATTGTTTTATTTTAATTATTTACTTGCATTTTAAATATTTAATTATATTTTAATTATTTAATTATTTAACAATATTCAGATATTAATAATAATTTTTCTTTATAATAGAGATTAAACATTAGTTTTGATTCCTATAGTAGCGTCAACATTTTTTAAATTATTTTTTTAATTATTTTGATTGTTAGATTCTTGATATATAATGTTTTGCGAAATTTTATATTTGAAAATATATCTTGTAGATATGTATAAGCTGTGTATCACAATTATATTTCATTAAAAATATAATAATTTAATATAATTATACATAATTATACATCATAATTATGTATAATTATATTAAAAATTATATAATTATGTATAATTATATTAAAAAATATATGTACAAATGCACAATATATTTGCAACTGGTCCTGTAAAGATACATAGTTCTTCTTTCTGTTGCTGCATTTAAAGTTGAGATATTATCATGTTGTGATATTATCATGTGTCCTTTTGTTGCTGTATTTGGAGTTGAGATATTATCATATGTCTTGATAATATATATTATCAAATTTACCGAATTAATAGAATTTTTTTCCACATATGAAACAAAGTAATTAATTTATTTTTTTTTGCTCCATTATCAAGTTAAGTTTGAAAGATGCTAATACATTTTTGCCCAAATAATAAATATCAAACTATTATTCACAATTACATATGCTCAACGCAATGATGATGACTCCTCTATAAATTCTCTAAAGATAATATTAGATTGAAAAAAGAGAAGAGGGGAAAAGAGATTCTGCGTTATATCGCGATGTCATCTTCTCGTGTGCCGTTTTCTATTACGTGATTTTATATTCTCGAGCAATCTCCGTCCGTACCTGTATGTGATGTGCACACATGCACGTGCACGAGGACTTTTATATCGGTTAGAGGGAAGAAAGTACGGAGTACATCTTGGGATGAATTATGATCGAGATTTTTCATCCAGTGGGTCGCTACGTGAGTCGCATCGTAGCGCGAAACTTGTCGTAGTGTCAATCGCTCGGCTTTTCGCCAAGAAAGTATGACTTTCGCGCCGAAACCGCCGAAAAATTCATTAGTTTCATGTCGAAAAATACCGATATTTCGCAGTTTGTAAATCGATCGCATCTTTTGTGAAACGAGTATCGGTTTTTACATTCCGTGCAAACTCGCGTCCAGTTTAGGATAGACAAACGCTCTTTTCGATGGTGGGCTCTAATAGCTTAATGAATTTGCGTGTAAACGAGAGGCCGTATCGTGCCAACGTTATGATTACCGATCGGTGTATACTTCAACGTGTATCCGCCACGAATAGGTTCGTGAATAAAAAAAAGAGTAGTTCTGCAACGGACGGCGTTGCTGCAACGTGTGTAACGGAGATGGCAGACAAAAATAAACATGGAGAGCGCGTTATCAGAGTGCTGTTCGTCTATCGGCTCGCAGTTCGGAAAAGCGGGCTTCCGCCGGCGTCGACAGTGACTTTGTTTACGTTCTTTTCAGACTGTAAACGCTTTTCGGATCATCGAATTCGCGCGGTGCTGCCAAACACCGTGATACAAATCCCCACCGATATGACGGTGGCAAAAGTATGAATATTTTTTTGCCACTTTCTTGAGCCTTCAATGACAGATCCAATTTTTTAGAAATAGACTTCTCGATTATGGTATCATAATTTATTTATTTATTTATTTTTTTATTTATTAGGAAGAAATTTTAGTATAAAAGAATAAAAATAACAAATAAGAAGGATCAACAGATGCCTATAACATAAAAAAATGTATTAATTTAACAATTATATAAAATAATAAACAAAAAAGGAAACTTTGATGACAGAAACAATATTTAATAAATAAATTCAGTAGCCAATAAAAATTAAATATAAGTATTATTATAAGATAAATTATAATTAAGTAATTGAACAAGATTAGAGAAAGGCAATTAACAGAATATATTACGTTTAATGTACGATTAAAAGTGTTAAGTGAATTTTTCTTCAAGATAAAAGCAAAATTACTCGACAAAAATTTAAACGAATAATAATGTTCTTTCCTCAACCATTCGAGTTCGAATTGATTTTAAATTTACACAGAAATCCTCAGAGATGGCCCAATAGATGTGAGGGACGTTTCATATAAAAAAAAATATATATATATATTATATATATATATCTCGTGAAAAAAATTGATTCGTAGCTTCACAGATATCGTCTATGAATATTATTACAGCCTCAAACATGCAAATATGAAATAATATACGAAGCTTTTCGTGCGCATTGGACCAATGTGCATCCGCATATTTTATAGTAGCGGCCTCGAGCTTTAATTAATTAAGCCAATCGTATCTCGCGCGCAAGATTCTTATCCACGTGTGCTGCTTGCATACGCGTTCGTACCAATTAAAGTTTTGTTTCTCTTCGTCCGAGACACATAATATTTAACGCTCACGTTATTTCCGCTAACAACGGCGCAAATTCTGTTTTTAATTAAAACTATGCCTATCGCCGCCACGAATTATGACATCGCCACCGTCGCCCTCGTAAAGTTTCGAACCGAGTTTCGCAGGAAGAGAAAAAAAAAAGAGTCGTAACCCTTTTATTATTGGCCGTTACTGTACTTTACGCGACGCGCCGCTGCATCCGGTGATATTGGCAAAGACGTATTTGCCCATCGATCACTATTTCGTGAAATACCGAGTGTCCAGGCCAGTGTAAATCCGTCTCGGATTTATTTGCTGTCAACAATAAATTCGAGAATCGCGAAATACTAAACGCATCCTTTATTTTATTTGTTCCTTCGCTCCCGCTTGTGAAAAGAAATGCTGTTTGACACGTCGGATAAATTTCACAATAACGTAACGCGTCCAGCAGAATGGCTTCGAATTTTTTTTCTTTTAAATGGCTATGAAAAATACTAGCCTTTATGTGCGGCAATAAACTCCGATTCGTTTGCCATCACTTTGGCAATCATTGATGGCACTCGCCTCAAAAAACATGGATCTCTATTGGATCTTGTCAAAGCCGACGTTATATTGTATCCCATTAAAGCCTCATTAAATATTAATTATAAATAACTTTTTGATTGAATCTGAGTTTTTAGAATGATTTATATCGATTCCTCGCAGATTGTCTGCGAGGAATCGATATAAATAAATAATGGAAGCATAATCTTGAATTATTTATCCGCGTTCAGTGTCGCATGGGAATTACCGCTTGAAAACTTTCACCCTCCTCTCACCCTTCTTCTCCCTGTTTCATTACGCTAATAACTCCGAAACTATCGACAAGGAGTTCGTCACGATTAAATACACGTTAGTCGTCCTCGTCCGCTTGACTAACCCCCTGTCGGTCTTCACCCACTTGGAGAAAACGGTTAGTGCCCAAAGGGCTGAAGCTGACGAAGGGGCGTCATTTACGACCCGGCAACCAGCCCGGCGAATCGATTTTTGTTCGATTATCTTGTTAGAGACGCGACCGGAACCATGCTATGTCTGTGCCTTCATTAAAGTCCACTCGACCGCGCGGTTGTTCCGAAGAGGACAGAGTCGGAGGGTGGATCCTTTCGGGGAGGCCACGGCAATTGCAGCTTGAACTACGATAACTCACCAAGAGGAAAAGAGAAAGAGAGAGATGCGGGCGAGCGAGGGAGAAGGAGGGCGAACGTACAATATTCATCGACTAAAAATACATCACTGACACGGTGCAACCGCCGATATTGAAAGGATGGTCTAGGCCGATGCGGCTGGACGGTTTTAACATCCCTGTTTACCTTCCTTTCATCAAACTTAAACTGATCGCTCGACAACTGTACCAATAAACGAACAAAAATATTATCAAAATATATTTTATTATCGTAATATTTTATATTTGAATATTAAAAATAAAAGTTAGAAAGTATGACAAAGTATTAAATTTTTGATTGTTTAAAATAATTCCTCTTTGTTTTCAAATTTACCGCACATACTCTTGACATTCTTGACAACCTTTCTTCTTGAAAATTGTTGTTGATATTTGATTCCAGCATGTTTGCAAATCCCACAATTGTTGAAGAAGATTATAGGAAAAAATAATACATTTATGTGCCGTACATTATTAAATAGAAATTTATTTAATTAACGTGATTGTATTAAAAAGCATGCATTTTCAATAATATCAAAAAATAAGTGTTATAATAATTATATTAACTATTAACTTTTAAAAGCCGAATAACAGATAATATACATTTTTCATATTTTAAACATGAACAAAACAGTTAGGGGGAAAAATAAAGAACTTAATCATTTACTTGCACGCTCACGCGTTTTCTGTATTTTTTGGAAATGATGCAAAATTTTTGCATGCAACTTTTAATTATTTACTATAATAATATAATTTGATCTAAATTTATCGTAATGATGATTATTTTCTGCTTCAAAATGTTTCTTGTAATGTATAAATTTATTTTTTTTTACTTTAAGAGACGAAACAAATCATACATATTAAAAACAAAATTTAGAGATACAAATTAAATATAAAATAAAGGTATTTAAATTAAATATAAAATAAAAAAATTTAAATTAAACATATAAATTCAAGAATATAAATTTGAAAAGACACAAATTAAATATAAAGTAAAAATGAAATTTAAATTAAATATAAATTAAATATAAAAAATTTGAAGATATAAAATAAAGATATAAAATAAAGATATGAAATATTTGAAGATATAAATTAGATAGTGTTTTGTTAATGTAAAGATAAGAATCTCATGATATCACACAACGACCATGACAGGAATTTGATTAAAATAAATCCTAAAACTATTTAATCAGGGAAATTTATTGAACGTTATTTTTCTTCGTTTCGCTTTATATGCTTCTAATATGACGCTACCTATCTCGTCACATAATTAATCTTATCCGATTAATCTTGGTTGCTCTGTGGTAAAAGTGTCAAAATGACGACACTGGTCTTCCTCTAGGACGCAGATCAAGCTGGGCGAAAAGGCAATTCTTCGAACGTGTTCGAAACGACTCCGGATTCGAAAGGCTCACGAAAAAGGAAGGTAATTATCGTCTTCGAGTGCACCGTGCAGATAAAGTCAGCCGATATATATTGTAACATCGTCAGATGCTCGCTGTAATGGAACAACGCCGTTATTTCGCAAAATCTCTATCTTCTATTTATATTTTTTCTCCTTTTTTTACTCCCTTCGCGCGAAATCCGGATCAAGATGGAAGACGTCTCCAATATTTAATTGATCGCACGAATGAAAAGCTTCTTGAGCGATCTTACCTTATCTTATTTCAAGAATAAAGATCAAATATATATTTGATGTCATTAAAGATCATATTAAAACTGTTTCAATTTAATCTTCTATTACATAGATGTATATAAAAGCGAAATAAATACACTTTTTTGTACGGAACGTTAATTAGCGCATTCTTTTAAAGCAAAGTAGTGCTTGTTACATGATTTTAACGACCGAGATTGTAACATGGAAATCAGACTGGCTGCTAATTCGCTTCATTAAGCGCCATTCGGAAATACATTGACAAATGTCGTCGCTATTTGCATTTTGGGATCGGTATCGATCGCAAAAGATATCAAGAACTGTGTTATCCTGGGAAATGGCTGATAGGATCTTAATTGGACATTCTACAAATCAAGCTATAGAATCCTACGATCATGCATAAAAGAGAATATAAAACTTTCAGAAATATGAAAAAGAACATGCATGAGAAAACAGATAAAAAATACATCAATACAAATACAAAAGATATTCAAACTTATGTGCAACAAATAAAAATGTAAAAAATGTACCTTAAAATGTGTATTTGACATTTATATGCACTTGACGTTTTTTATAATAAAAGTTTGTCACTCATTCGTTGTTCTATTATTGGCTGTTTTGACACTACGTTGATCTAGAATATACATTTATGGGATTTAAATTTTAGCAGCGTCCAAAATAATCAATATTTCAAGAAAATATATTATTGCACACATTAAAAATATAAAATTCAATGTATAGAATAATAAGCAGATATCTAATGGAATAAGTTTATAAATTCTGAAAAGAATTTTTGAATATATTCGAATATAAACTTTTACAATATCAGATTTTATATAAATGTTTTTTTATCTCTCTATATAAATGTTTTTTTCTAATTTTCCCTTATTTAAAGATAAAATAATCAAGTCAAATTAAAGCATGTACGTAAATAATAGCATACAATTAATACAAATAAATTAGTCATTCTAAAATTACTCCGCTTCCCGAGATTTCCTTTTTAAATTTTCTCCTTCTCAGATTGTTAGCTGATTCACATGAAAAATTCATACAATTCATATATATATTTTATTACAATCTCTTATTCGCGATGAAAACGAATACACGATACTGCACGGCACTCTCGAATTAATCAAGATGCGATAAATCATTAGCACAATGAAAACGGATGGCCAATACTTTGCATGGTGTTTCCAAACAAATTAAAACGCGGGGAACTATTCGCAGCACGTTAAAAACTGTATTATTTTACGCATCGAATGCATTCGCCACACGAGTCATTTGATCAGTTACTGGTATCGATTCGTAACAATATAGTGTTTTGTGTATTTTTAGCTTCTTATTCAAGCTAAACCTTTTGACTATTAAGCCTTCTTGTCAAGGAATGGAAAGGTATATTAATAATATCTGAAAATGAGAGAAAGAGTTCACTTTAACAGTTCCATGCTTATATAACTTTATTCAGTAAATAGAATATGCATTTAAAATTTGCTTATCTTCTTTTTAATCATCATATATGTATACATGTATTAATATTTTAAATAATTTTATAAATATTTTAAATCTTCAAATATATTAAAATATTTTGTATGCGAATATACAATACATATGAATATTAATTTATAATATAATATTTTGTGAATATTCCATATTAAATATTTAAAGCTTTTCAAAATAAAATCTAAAATATTAAATTATATGTATTATGTAATAATTTATTAATAATACCCTTCAAAGATTATTATTGCGCTTCATATTTTATGATTTTTATTTCAATTCGCTGAGATTCTGATCAATAATTCTGGCGATCCGTACGCGACGCATTCTGGTGATTGAACGAATCAGCTGTGCGTAAACTCCTACGTGTGTAGTAGCCGCGACCTATCCCATTCTCTCCCACCATCGCGCATGCGACCACTCATTCATATATCGTATCAACAATTCGTATATTACTCCGCGTTTTATATAATCAATTATTTCTCGATATTCGAATTATTCAATCTGGCGACTTGTATGTCATCCTATTCTTTCGATCTAGAAATAATAATGACGTAACAAATTACATATCGATAAAAAATTTAAAGAAATGAGTTTAAAAATATCAACAATTATTGTTAAAGAAATAATGGCACATAAAATTACAATGAAAGTTTACATTAAAATTATATAAGAAAAATAGGATTTTAGAAAGAAATTTTTTTTTATTATGACTTCAGAGATTTTTTAATTGAAACATATTTGACATTCACAAATTTTAGATAATTTGATTATTTGGACTATTTAATTATTTGATTATTTAAATTTTAATTTAACTATTCAATTATTTGGCTGTTTAAACTTCAAAAATATGTCATGAACATAAGCAATATAGCATAATCAGTTTTTTTTTATAATTTTGCGATACTACGTTGTTCTATATATTTATAGTTTATACCTAGACTGATGAAACATCTATATTTCATATAGTGAAATGTGAAATAATGACAATCATTTATAATTGGACAGAATGTCATACGGATATCATAAAATTCGATATGCCATATCGTTTGATAAGACTAAATGAGACGTGATAGTAAAATGTATACGTTTAAAACATTTTAAAGTAAAAATAAAATTAAAAAAAATATCAAAATTTTGAAATAAAAATTAAAATACAAATAAAAAGTATCAAGTGCATATATAGTTTTTATAAGAAAAATACCAATAACTACAGCATACTTGGCTGTTTGAGTAGATATTTTAAAGGAAGAAATATCAATCTTTTGTAAGTACACATAAACTAATAAGTAAATAATAATACACATAAACTAAATAATACACATAAACTAAGTACACATGAACTTTTCTTTTTAATTTTAATTAAAAATTTTTTAGACTTTTATATTAGGTGAAATACAATTTTTTACTTTTTTAAATATTTTTATGTATTATTAGATATGCATCAAATATTTATAAATCAACTTTTACATGAATTACCTTCACATGAATTATTAAAGTTATCCCTTCAAAAATAAATGTCAATTGACAGCTTGGTTGAATGCGATAAAAAGATGAAATTAAATTCGAAGTAAATACGATACAATGTCTAATGAACATTTTACTGCAAATGATTATTTTCAGTGTTCAGAGGCTCAGAATTATATCAAATCATTGCAAAACAAATTTGACGAACGTTCGGATAAAAACTTCACAATTCTCTCTCTCTCTCTCTTTCTTAGTTTCTGTTCTCGCATAATCCTGCTCGACTAGAGAAGGGTCTCTTAGATGTTCCGCGAAGGTCTCTTCGTTCACTCTAGTGTTTGTTCAGTATCCACTTATTGTTGGAGTCTTGGACCTTGGTCGCGCTCTTCGTTTTCTCTTCTCTCGAGCGATTCACTCGCGATGAATCTCTCTCGGTCCCATCTCTCTATAGTATAGTGTCCTCTGCAATGCTCTCTGTGGGCAAAGATGAATTGTTAGGAGCGACAAATTGCGCTCTGTCTCTTTTCTTTAAATCTTCACGCGAGGTGTTATCACCATGTCATCGCGTTACTAACGAATAATGAAATTTGCTATTCTTGGGAATTAGCAACACGGATGCTGATAATTAATAATAATAAATATTACACATAAATATAATTTCGGGCTTATTTTCGATCAATCCTCCTTAAAGTAAAACAAAATTCTTTTTAAATTAATTTCTTATATTTTTTAATTTATATATTTAATATTAATATATTTTTACATTAAAAATATTAATATATTTTTAATTTCTTATATTATCTCTAATAAGCCTCAAAGCAATAGGCACGTGTTCAATTTCTTACTTTTAATGAGTCCTTCTATGTGAAGAGCGCAACGAATTATATATAGCATTATATCAGCTGACATTTCTCATTAATATAAGAGCTGAGTAATTATCGATAATCACTTTATTTCCGGTCTGAGAGCCTGCCATTGTCCTCCAGCTGGAGAACTTTAAGAACTTCTCGTTACATCGATAGCGCATACAGCTGCCGTAAGGATACTGCATCTCGCGACGAATTCTTCTTACTTCAAGAGAGGCGGTTTATACCGGGTGGCTCGAGATCGAGAGAGCAGGGCAAGCTTTTGTTACGGTTAGGATATTCGAGAGCAATGCATTTCCCCATCCCTTTTGCTAACTCCACTCTTATAAGAAACGACAATTCTTCTCCTCCTTGGATCTTCCCATCCAAGCTTTCCACCACCTTATTCCTCTTAGTTATTTTGCCGCAAGAGCAATATCTTGAAAACGTAACCACTGGGCCGTGTTCAAAGTTCAAGGCACCTTTTATACATTTATCAAAAATTTCGTCCGTCAGAATTTTTATTCGGCAACCAGAAATGAAAAGTAATTTGCTCCATTAATCGACAATTTTCAATTAATGATGATGATTTTATTCTTTTAAATATAAATACAGTTTTTAATTAATTAAATAATTAATAGAAAATTATTAATAGGGAATAGGTATAATGAATGATAGAATGTCATCTACATATTACGTCAATTTATGTCTTATTAATGTATTTAAAACTTTATATTGTTAAAATATTACGTGCGAATAACGAACACAATTCGCAAGACTTTTTTTTGCATAAAAATTTCTCGCGCGAATGTAAATATCTGCACGTGACCTCGATTTGTTTAAATGAATCGCACTTCATGGCGACCACGTCGGCTCCTTATTTGAACAATCCTTATATACGTACGCGACAATCGCAGATCGCGGAGATTAGAACACGCTCGACATCTTGGAATCGCGAGATCTTCCCTCGAGGAAAGTTCTCGACGACGGTGGTAATGGATCCGAGGCCATTGCCAGCAGGGCCCCAGGCACGAAAACGATGAACGTACTAGAGAAAATTTCGCTCGGTGATCTACACACAGTAGCGTTTCTTAAATTGAGGAGGCCTCATCGTGCCTACATCACGATATTTCATTTTCTTTATCATATTATATTCTTATCTTTTATATATGTATGTTATATTTCATATATATAATTTTCTTTAAATAAATATATATATATATATATATATAATTTAAATAAATAAATAAATAAATAAATATATATATATATATGTGTGTGTGTGTGTGTGTGTGTGTGTGTGTGTGTGTGTGTGTGTGTGTGTGTGTGTGTGTGTGTGTGTGTGTGTGTGTATTAAAAATATAGGCTAATTATATTAAACACGATAAAACGTAATAATAATGAGCTTAAAAGCATGATTAACAATATAGAATTAATTTAATAATAACACTGGTTGACATCATTTCTTCCTTAAAGTAATCGAAATTGTTTTTGGTAGATTTTGATCCTGTTTACGAATTTAGCTGTTTACAAATCTAGCTCCGAAAATGTCGTTTCACGTCGAGTTTTTGAGATATTCTAACTTAAAGGTGCAAAAATTGTATTTAGTTATTTTTTACGACCTATAAAATACAAAAACTTCTAAATATCTCGAAGACATTGGGTTTGAGAAAAAAAGAAATTTATTTCAAGACATTTAGAAAAACTCGGATTATAATCATTGAATATACGTTGAAAACGATTAGAGAATAGCATTTTAATTTATAATATAACGGCACTTTTTTATGACATCCACTTGGATGTTGGAAAAAAATTTTAGAAATTTTATAGGTCGTGAAAATGGCCAAATATCTTATTTTTTTGCAGTCTTAGATTAAAATATTTGAAAAACTGACGGCTAGATTCGTAATAAGCGTATCAAATTATACTAAAAACAACTTCGTTTACTTTAAAGCGAAAAAAAGTTACATTTTGTCGACCAGTGTAATTATTACTATAATAATCAAATTTTTTTTCAAAAGTTAATCTGAGAATCTTTCGCTTGTATTTCCGGTCGCTCTTCTGAAGTGTGCGAAATGTCATACTTCTCTAACGGAAATCTGTAACAGGCAGTTAAGCGAGAAAAATATAAGTGCGAATAACTGAACCGAAAATTGGATCGTTTCGTTTTTCGGACAATTCTTCTTATTATTGATTGTAAATCCAGGCATCAATTTATCTGTTGCCAATTAAAAAAAATCTCAAATTAAAGATACTTTTTAATAAAGTTCAACCGATAATGTAGACAACAGAAAATAGGAAATATTCTATTGATTGATTTCTGAGTCATTTAATTAATTACATTGCTTAATCGCGTTTTAGACTGTTATTATTGTTGTAATTTATTAGAGGTCTGACATTTACCGCTGTTTATCATTTCCGTTGACTTTAATTATTACCAATGATTCTGCTGATTCGTTTTAAATTAATAATTATATATAATTCTATATGCCGAATTATATATATATATATATATATATATATATATATATATTATTTGGCATATAGAACATTGAAAATAGAATATATTAATAAATAACAAACTTTTATTTAAACATTTATTTTATTCTATTTCGAAAATGCTATAAGCTGTATTTGTATATTTCATAAAAAGTATTCCCCAGCTAATTTTGATACGCCATATTCTCAGCGCTATAAAGAAGAGACTGAACTTATATATATACAGGGTGTCCCACAACTACCGCTCAATATTTTAAAGGTAGATTCTCTGGCCAATTTCAAAACGATTTTTCCTCAGCGAAAATGTCGAGGCACTAATAGTTTTCGAGTTATAAATGATTGAAAATAAAGGGTTTTTCGCAAACTAAGCCTTATGGAAATAAAATATTAATAAAATCACATTCTTTAGTTAATTTTAGGTAGAGTTTACTTTAATAGAATTTTAATTTAAGGCTTAGTTAGAAAGATACATCATGACAAAAATTAGGAATATGCAAAAAATAATGATCTTCTTCGGCATTTTCGCTGAGGAAAAATCGTTTTTAAATTGGTCAGAGAATCTACCTTTAAAATATGGAGCGGTAGTTGCGGATACCTTGTATATATATATATATATATATATATATATATATATAAGTTCTACATTATATATGCATCCCTTCTTATCACACACATACTCTCTCATACGTAATTTAATTTAATTTAATATTTTCCAGCTGCCAGGAATATCAGAGCGACATAAAGATCTCAACCATCCTCCGAGACGACCGTCTTCATCGAGAGTTAACTCTGTTACATCCACACTTCTCTATTTCTCTCTTCACGATTTCCCATGTGTATTTCATCTTTCTTTTTAAATCGTCCCGCAAGCGTCGAATTGAATCGAACGTCTGTCAACGCCTAAAAAAAACTGCGAAATCTGAAGAACGTGCCGGAAAAATTAAAAGTGCTCAAAAATTAAAAAGCTCTCCACTCGCTGTTTTTTTTTTTTTGTTAACGAATACATTT
Organism: Camponotus fellah; assembly: GCA_030586385.1. NCBI lineage: Eukaryota > Metazoa > Arthropoda > Insecta > Hymenoptera > Formicidae > Camponotus > Camponotus fellah. Next base: position 248,750 of record JAPIVC010000055.1, on the reverse strand, counting down.
CAATTAATATATTTATTAAAGTTGAAAGGGGAAATCTTTGCGGTAATAAAGTGTATTTATTATATTTTTCATACATTTTTAAATCTGCTCGTAAATAAAGTACATATCGATAATTCAACTTGTAGTAAAGTAAAATGAAGATAACAGATCGTTACGATGGCGATATATGCACATGTTTTTCCCATGTATGAATATATAATAACGATAAATAAATTTATTCATCGGAACATCTCTGATTTCTGTAAAATCTAATTTGTCTGATTTTTTATAAATGTCCATTAAATATAATATATAAATGCAGAATAAAAACAAGATTTCATTAAAATATTCGAAGACCCCAACGGAATCCGACTAACTTCTGGCAAATTAGAATTATATTAAAATTTGCACTTATTTACAATTTTACTGCATGCTAATCAAAATATTGTATATCTTTATATGTTTACCATTTGTATGGCATGTATCGTCTTTGTATCGATCACGATGGCAGTCTCGAAAAGGATGTTCAAGGTAAATTCTAGAGAGGTAACTACCGGATTTCACGCACTTATTTTCAATTCTGGATATGTAACACTTGTATTTACCATGAAATTTCTGAAATTTCTGCTTAGTCGAAATATTTCAGAATAAACAAGGTTGAAACAAGTAAGCTTTGTAAAAATATTATTTACATCTCACTTCACATTTATTTTTCAATAAAGGCTATAAAAATTGAATTTAATCACTTTGCGATTAATGATTGTCGAAAGTTATGCTTTTTTCAATCTTTCCGTTCGCGCAATTCAGTGTAGCATATTGTTTATTGAAGACTATTCAGAGCGGGAAATGACGGGGAACGCATCGCCATCCTTTATTCATGGAGCCCCAGGGGAACTGTCGAGTTGCGGACGCATTATTCGTTCGAGCAAAATAGGTGGCCACAAGCGCTAAACTTCGATCTAAAGCGCCGACAGAGCGTGAGAGTTTTAATTTTCTTCCCATAAATCGTGAGATATGATCCGCGCGAAGATTTAGCATCGTCCAAAGTGAATGATAATGAGAAACGGGCTCTCTGTCTGGTCTCATTTCCGTCGGCGATATATCCTCCTACATATGTGAATCACGTTCGCTTCAGTTAGAAATCATTCTTCCGCTTCGGTTAGGAAAACAAGCAAATCAACCAGTCGATTCAAGAAAAATATCGTGTTTATCACATTTTAAAATCGTTCAGTTAAAAAACGAGAATTTAAGCAAATGTGATCGAATATTGAATATCATGCTGTGAATTAATCAAATATACAAAAAAGTTATTGCTGTACAAATATTTCCGATGATACTTGTTAAAATAATTCGAGAGTTCTTAATATATTGACAGCAATCAATTAATTATCTAGTATTTTATCGATTGTGAGAATGTCATAAAACGTTACAAGTATTAATAAAGCTTTCGAATTTCAATGGGGGTTTAAAATATGTTGCATGACATAATAAAAAATAATCTTTAGATATGTAGAAATAATTTTTTTTAATATTCACGTTATATAAAAAATTATGTAGAGAATTATACAAAAAAGAATTTAAAAAATCATACAGGAATCTATTTCCTTTCCTTTTAGAAAGAAGCGCCTTTTTAATATTATATGGACGCTCGCTGCTCGCTGTTCATCCAACACCAATAATAATTTTTACCCCTCTGTTATTTCCGATATCGCGTTCGATTCCATCGACTGAAGCGGGCCACTAAATTTGTCCTGCGATGCAATATGCAAACGATAATTATATCATGCCACGATTCGACATTATAGAGCATTTTCGTGTTGGAATGAACAGTGTCCCTTAAATGAATTAAACTTAACCTATTTATATTAACGATTTAATGAGTTGACTATACATGGAGTATATTGGACTATACAGGGTGAGTCTAATGAAACGTCCACCGTGTTTTTCTCAAAAACGATAAGAGATAAGTAAAAGACATCCATTATGAAAATTGTAAGATAAGTAAAGGCACATACTTTGATTATCTTGAATAACCTTGAATGTTCGTTTTTCACATTAAGAATTAAAAAATTTTTTTTTTAATGGAAGGGGTACTTTGTAGTCACTCTATCGATAGTACTCAATGAGCTTAATAATTGTATTAGAGTTTTTTTTCGAAAATTCAACCGTTGTCAAGGTATCGACAAAATAAGTCAGAATAAAAATTTGGAATAAATTTTTTTATTATCCCTAACTGTACTTACTGTAGTACACTTACTGTAGTAAGTGTTCAAAATGTGCACTACATTGAGCCAGACACCCTGTAATCTTCGCGAAAAGCTTGCTTATACTCCTTCTAACTTTTGTGTGGTTATTTCGCGAAAAATTATTTTAATTCTTTCTATCATATTTTCTCTAATGGTAGAAACGTTGAAAATAGGCTAACTCCTTCACTCTTCCTCAGAGGTAAAAGTCCAAACATGTTAAGTCGGGTCTCGCAGGAAATAATACCACCTCTACCTATCCATTTGTTTGGAAACATTCTGTTGAACTCTTGCCTCGTATTTATTCCAAAGTGAAATTTCCACTCGACTTAACATGTTTGGATTTTTCCAAATTTTTATTCTGACTTATTTTGTCGATACTTTGACAACGGTTGAATTTTCGAAAAAGTCTCTGATACAAAAGTTATTAAACTCATTGAGTACTATCGATAGAATGACTACAAAGTATCCCTTTCTATTAAAAAAAAAAAATTTTTTTTATTCTTAATGTGAAAAACGGACATTCTAGATTATTTAAGGTCATTAAAGTATGTGCCCCTACTTATCCTACAATTTTCGTAATGGATGTCTTCTACCTATCTCTTATCGTTTTAGAGAAAAACATGATAGACGTTTTATCAGACTCACCCTGCATATGAACTATAATTTCTATCGTTATTTTCGATGCCGGACAATCCTATCCATCAATTAACTGGACAAAATACGCAGGCTGCAACATATTACGTTATATGATGGTTAAACATACAGAATATTATTTTAACATCGAAATATCTCCCTGAAAAATAGTTTAATCAAAGAACAATTATAATTTAATAAAGGACAAATTCTAGAGAGCAACTTTAAATTTTCGGAAATTATTTCTGATGCGAAAACTGCAAATCGGAAGCTTTATGACCATTAAAGAGAATCCGTAAAAGCGATGGTGCGCTCGTCCATGCACGCATTTGCACGCGAAATACATACATATGACGAGTGAGCTGAAGCGCGTGATTCCGGGCCGCGGCAGCCAATAAAGACTTAATTACACGCAGTAAAACCGGCAGATAAAAGGGACCGACTCTGCGAAACCGATCGCAGCTGTCGCGGAACACGGCCTTAATGAGCTATCGTTCGTGCCTTTACTGCTGCTCGCCTTCCGTTTCCGCGAAAGTTATGACCCGAACTCCGTCCTCGACTCGACCGGCGTCTTCAGGAGCCGTTGTCAAGACCGGGGGATTATTATTTCTGTTGCACAGAACGAGCCAGACTCATTAAGAGCCCAGGAAATTACCCTAAAGTCGAATTTAACCTCCTCGCTCTCATCGTCCTCAATTACAGATCTTATCTCCATTTGTAGATGGATAGATATAGCAATCGATGTCTACAGGTAAATAATTATCGAATCTCATAATCATACTCTCTTTAATTATTGAATCTCATACTCATACTCTATTCAACTCTATACATATAGGGTAAAACAATGTTAATACAACGTCTCACATTTGCTTAGATTAACATAAAATACACTTATGATAGGCAGATATTATTGTTGGCAGTTGAAATTTACAAAGATTCATTACAATTAATAATTATACTAATTTTTAATTAATGGAATCTTATATTCTAATTACAAAATAAATTTTTTTAAATATTGAAAAAGATATTTTTCTCCGGACTTTTATGAAAAACACCAGATAATTGTAATCAACAAAAATAATTGTTTTTTAATTTAAAAAACGATTCGATGAAATTTGTAAAAATTTATCTATTTAATTGAATAAAATTTATTCATATATTTATTCATTATTTATTCATATATTTAACTCAATAAAAATATTGATTGAATATTTACAAGTCATTCTTTTATATTTCTTTTTCTCTTTTCTTTCCAATAAAGAACACCGACACTTATTTGTAGTGTTTTGACTTTCACCATTATTTCTACCAATCCTCTTCGTTCCATATTTCTGTAATTTTTCTTTTATATCGTTTTGTCCATAGTCGGAAATAAAATAATAAAGAAAATAATAGAGCTAGGATATATTACTCCTAACACACCTTTGCATTTTTAAAGAAAATATCTTCATATATAGATATTGAATAAGAAAAAAAATATTTATATATGACTTTCTCTCCCTCTCTCTCTCTCTCTCTCTCTCTCTGTCAGTTATATTTTATAAATTATATTAATTAAATTATATTAATTAAATTATATCTTTAAAAATATAGTAAGAACGTATATAAACATAATAACAATTATTTTTATAAAAACATATAATAACAATTATTTTAGAAAAATGATTAGAAATATTACCAATAAATTTTACAGCAATTTTTTTCTTTAAAATTATTGATTTTGTGAGTTTGTTTTTTTTTAATATAAAAGTCGCATTCAAAGCAGGTCTGGTTTTTCGGTTAATTGTATAATTATCAATTATCTACTATCATCGACTCCCGTTTCAATAATAAACTTATTATATCTGATAATAATGGGTAAATTTTTGTGCAGATATTACATTATTTTATGCATATATACAGCGTGTTACTTAATAAGTGCGAAAAATTTTAGGAGATGATTCTTTGTCGAAGATTCAGAGGGATTTTCATATAAACATATACTTCTACATCCCTTCCTGTGGAGTTACACTCCTTCAAAAATGAGTGTAAAAATTAGGTTTTTATTTTTTTCTCAAATTTGAAACAAGTTAAAGAAATGAAATTTGGTGGATATTTTTCATTAGTAAAGAAGTTATTTATTAATATTTTTCTCAGCCTCCCGTATAATAATATGTACATTAGAGAGCAACATAGAAAATTTTATAATCTTAGTCGATTCATCATCTATTAAATTTATATGCTTCTGACATTAAGAATTATAGATTCGATTAATCTTTATTCTTGCGTCTCGAGACAATGAATCATATTTAACTTCGCATTGCCATTTGCCTTACGTTGCTCATATGTTTCTCAGTATTCCATGCATATTCAGCATTCATAAAAAGAGAATCATATTCGGATCTAACAAACGATCATATGCGGCAGTGCGGTAGCATGCGCCTGCAAATGGGTTTTCGAGCTTATGTATGCGTGACTTGCCTTTGTGTTAGCGAGATGCGAAGCCGGATCAAAGAGAGAGTTTCCACGATTTTGCAATTCGTACCTGTTCGTACTTTACTGCCGCAACTCGGAGGCCACGAGCCCAAGATCTTCTCAAAGAAGATTGCTGATTTGAGCCCTCGCCGATTCTCGCAATTCTTTCGCGCGGAGTTCCCTTTTCGCGAGGTAGGTGGAGATAAAAGCGAAACACTTGGAAAATAGTTTCTCGATATGTATGTATCATCAAGCCGGAGATATATGTTCCGACAACGTGACGGGAACAATAAAGTTTGGGAAGTCACCGGAGGCTCCATGAAAGACTTCCTTCTTTCTCTCTGATTATGTCACATTTTCACAGTTTGTAATCATAGAGTATCTTTCGTTAATTTTAGAAAAATTAACTCTTTCATTAAAAATACTGAACTAACATAAACTTTCACGTTATGTTTTTTAATAATGATATAATAAAATAATAATAATAAAATTACACACATATATTTATAAATAAAAATATTTTTAAAAATTGTAATATATATTATTATATTATTATATTGTATGTATATACTATGTATTACATTATATTGTCCGTATTTGTTTTATTGCGCGCTGAGACACAAGAATGTAAAAATTACGATTTGTACGACGTAGACATAATAACAATATTTTAATTAATTTATTTTATATTTAATATGTATTTATCAACGTTATGCATACGGAATGACAGTGAAAAATATGATTTGCAAAAATTTACTTGGCCAATTCATGAGAAAATTATAAATAACAATTATACTATTCGTATATGCCACGCATGCAAATTTGAATAGATAGCAAATTTTAATATTTTGCATACATATTTAATTTTCGTAACGTCACACATTAATTTATTATTAATCGATACATATTTTATACGATATTAATTAATAATCTGTGGGTTGTGTGTGTATACGCTTAGAAATTATTAATGTCGCGGAAATGGCATATGAAAATTTTCTTTATTTTATATAAATATAAATTTTTATGCATGTATCATGTATATTATCATGTATATTATATTAAATACACGCGTAAAAAGCTAAAAGAAGGGACGCTATATTTTATTTTGCATTGCTTACCGCGTAAAATTGCTTTTATTATCGCATGTTAGTTCACGACGGTCGTCTGATCAAGGCGATGCATATCTACTGCATCTCTAATGCTTTCAGTTGGCGAGCCGACTAAAGCCGCACGCTTCTACTGCATGTGTAGAACTAATCGCTCTGATAACTAGCTTACAGCCAGGCTGCAGTATGTATTCTAAAGAGAATGTACGATAGCTGAGTGAATATAATCGCGTGCACTTACTATCAATTAGATGTGCATTAGCCGAGTTTGAAGACCCATCTATATTTTTCAACGTAAGGGTGATATTTCGGGATAATGCAGATCGGAAGCGATTGCTTATAAAATGGTATACATGTTACAATTGTACGATAAATTCCAAGTTTCTATCTTTTGAGAATTATTCACTTTTTCGCCATCGTCATGTTTCTCAATGAACTTAAATTATTTTTAACGTTAAGGTCTCTCAATACAATAAATGACAATTAATCGAATAATCTCGATCAAACTGTTGGTAATATGCAAGCCTGATATTATCGAAAACAATATATTGTCAAGCGTAATCAAGCTGCATTATAGAATATAGATAATTAATGACAAAATTAATATTAAATATTTTGTATCCATTTACAGGCATTCATTAAGATTAAATTTATCCGCATCATGTTGATGTTTCAGCTCTCTTTCAGGCATAAATAATGACAATAAATTGTAAATGGAATTTATATATTATATTTTCGTATTGAACAACAAGAATTATGTCGTATCATTGATGAAATACAATGAATGTAATTATTAAACAAAAGGTAAAATTTCATGCATAAAACTTCCTCGACATCCTAATTAGACATTCGAAAATTTACGCTCGAAATGTGAAATTTATTTATCGTGTCGGTGAAAGATGCATGTTTGAATCAGAACGTAAATATGTAAATCTGATAAATTATCCGAGCGACAGCAGAAAAATGGAAGCGACGAGAATGAAGAACAAAACAATTTGATGCGTCTATCGTCATATTTTTAGTGACCCATTATAGCGTCACGTACCGATGTTTACCAGGTATATATAATGTTCATAGAAATTTACATGAACAAACCCCGGGGGACAGTGAAAAATTTTTTGAAACAATGTTATAAACGTTAAATGGGCAAGTGAATATATGCTTTTAATTAATGCCTTACATTCTGATGAGATTAAATATTTTTAATTCTTTTAATATTTTTTTATAGCGTATAATTTAAACTGTTTAATTTTATTCCCAGGATATTTGATTATTTTTATATTAAGATGAAAAATATATTAGTATGTTATTAATATATTATTAAATATATTATATGTTTATTAATATATTATTATATATGTATATTATATATATAATTAAATCTATTATTAAACATATTATACATATGTATTATATATTATTATGTATTTATGTTTTCCTTTCTTCTTAAAATTTTTTTAAAAACCTCTTGAAATTATTTATAGAGAAAATTTCGCTATCTGTTGATGACAAGTCGAAAAATTTCTTGTAAATATATAAAAACTATCTATAATATATGTGATAGTGATCGATATAATCAACTCTTAAACCGAAAAGGGAGAACGTGCTGCGACACTTTTGGGATCTCTTTTATATTATCTAAAAATGGATATTAAAGTCTAAATAATAAGATATGATACAAACTCGATCTATTTTGTAAGCTCTCATAGCGCCTGTATATTTACAGGATCGAAGTGTCCGTGTTCATTTACATACTTTGCGAGCGTCTGATCGAATTTCGTGAAAGTTTCAGCATGGGGCTACCGTATACGTGCATAAAGCTAGCCGTCGGATGCCTTCTGTTGTAATATGCACGTTGTAAGACCTCGATATCTGATATTAAAAGTGCTTCAGCGGATCCTTGCATTTAAAGTGGTGCGATGTCGCGCCGCGAACTTCGATGTAACTGCTGCGTAAAGAAGTCCCATAAAGTTTGCGCACTCCCGTACGCTTTTATCGGCGGCAACTCCTTCGTCCTTTTTTTCCCTTTATTATTATTTTTTTTTTAGTTTATTATTTGAGAACTTTGTCTCTCCCAGTTCCTTCGGGCTTACGATATTACGTAGCGATCGCGGAAGTGTATATTGCGTGACGCAACTTTTTCATAGGCTATGAAAAATATTACGGTTTTAAAAAGAGACGCGAAAATGTGTATTTCGGTAAATCTGCTGATATACCAGCATAGGAATTTGTAAAAACGAGTCATTTTTAAAGCGTAAACACAATAATTAGCGCAGAGAAGTAATTACACATTGGCAAAACTAGTTCTCTTCCAAGTGAGCTTACATTAAACGGTAATGTTTCCGTATTTCTCTAGAAATTGCTCTAATGCTCAACAATGTTTCCCTTAATTTCGTCAACACGATAGCTTTTATATTCAATAAAATATAGTAATATACTAAAAAGTTAAAAAAATGTTAAAAATAAAGTAATGTTAAAAATTTTTAAAGGTATTTTTGTAATATATGATAAACGTATTAAATTTTTTAATTTCTTTAGTTAAAGCTTACATTAACTTTATGACTATCTCACTCTGTTTTTGATTTTTAATTTGCTTAAATAGCTAGTTTTAAATTTGCATATTTTTTAAAACAATTTTTGTTTTGCTGTGTTTTGCTGCTTGATGAAAGAGAGAAATTTTTTGGGGGCATTTTGTTTAAATTTTTTAAACTTTTAATATAGAAAATTAAAGAATGGGTTTATTTCTAAAACGAGGCACACATATCATCCTTTATGTATAATAAATATGAGAAATATAATAAAGTCCGATAAACTAAATAGCCACAAATCTAGCATAATTATTTTACATAAATACGATTTTTTAGAACGAATTATTTTCCTTTGTAAAATTCGTTTACACAGTAGCATAAAAGTTTTGAATAGGACAGTCATGTAAATATAAATGAAAGCTACACTTTTTCTCTGATTTCTGAAACATACGACTCAAAGGTTATCTTGTGTCAGGAGTAAACTACTTCAGCTCTCCCTTTCTCCTTGTCGGAAGTTCCTTAGAGTGACGTAAACTTGTGGCATGCACGAGACAGATGTGAGTGGCGCGACTGATATCCCTCGAGAACAGCAGAAATGAATACGACGACGATGTGCGGCACGTTGTCGTTGCCATTTCCGAAAGGACATTGGCAAAGGATATTGCGATATGTTAAGGATGTTTCCAACCGTATTCGCGTAGAAACACCGGCGGAACATTAACGCGAGGCCGCGATGCGCCTTTCGCGAACGTTACTCGCATGCAAATAAATAAATGGTGGAATTGTCGAGCGCAACGCATACATGTATAAATTTGTATACATGTATGATATTTTGATTTAACTATCGTTGTTTCATGAATATTAAGCCATCATCAAAACAAGAATGAAAAAAAGAGAAAAGTCCAAGCTTATGGATATTTTCTCGAGTAAATACTAAAACGTGACATCGGACGTAAATACTTAAGCTTAGATTTTTATTAGTTGAATTTTTATATTCGAATCTCACCTCAAAAGTGTATTAAGTAAAATAGAATAGAGAGAATAAAGATTCATATCAAAATCATTTTATTGTGCGTATAGATGTTTAATCTTCCTTTTTTATTTTTTTAAGTATATTTTGAAAAAATAACAAATTTGAAGAAAACTTTTTTAAACTTTATTTAAAAATGGAATAAATAAGGATCTCTTCAATTCTTCATAATTTAAATAATCTCTTGTAAAATCTTAACACACACAATGAAAATATTATCAAAATATTTTATATGTAATTATATAGAAATATTAATTATTATAAAAATATCTAGTCTATAAATATTTTAAATATATTTTTAGATAAAATATAAAATATAGAATACTTTATATCATTATATTACATGATAATATAAAATAGATGATTATGGCTGATAACAAGAGCATCAAAAATTTGACACATAGCTAACAAATAAAATAAAATTAATTAATTATGAATTACGTACCTTACGATTACTTGATGTTTTTTCGGATCTCTTCTCATTTCCTTGTTTTTTGCTGGTTTTTCACAGCATTCAAACGACATTTGCAAAAACATGATTAATTATGATCGCGTATATAAGGAAGATATTATTATTTTTATAAGACAATTAGTATTTTTATAAGACAAATCACTATCAAAGGCTACCAAGAGAAAACCCTTAATGAATTATATGTAGGATATTTTTCTTAACATTCGAAAATTGGCAGAATAATAATAATTTTTTTGTCTTTCTGCGCATTGATCTATATTTTTTCCACTTCTCGATCTTTACTTTTCTTTACTTGTAATGGGATGCACATCCTACTACGACGCATTAAAATACAATTCGAGCCGCAAAAATGACAACAAGGTTATTGCGCGTCAACAATAGCGCACTTTATGACGCAAGAACGAGCACCGAGTAATCAATTCATTGACATCATGAAATATTTAACACGCTATAAAACGCCAGTAGAATAGACTTTTAAATTCCTTAAATTTAATTAAGTATTTATAAACATTTATAATTAATGTACCAAAACTCTTCGAGACTTGAATAACTCTATCTTGTGTGATTCGTATATTACTGCGTACCTTCAATCCGCAAACAATTGACAAATTACACACAAATCGGCAAAAATTAAAAAAAAACTACATGTTAAAAAAGTAATAATCGGCCATAAATAATGAAATTTGCAATAGTATGTAATAAAAGAATAATTTATAGTTTCCCTCGTATAGGACCTTTCATCTGTGGGATTCGAGAGAGATTCCTGTTAAATGAATATATCGCAAAAGGCATTTATTTTGTAGCATGTTAAATATTTCGTGACGTCGACAAATTAATCCCCGAAAGGTATTCAGATTTATCAACAATGTTCGGCGCTCGTGTTTTTGCGGCGTACAGCTCGCCATTGTTGACACGCAGTGGCCTTGTCATTCACACGGCAAGGTTCGAGCAAACAGGTAGCAGTGCACGATATTCCGTACACTGTCCTTCCCTGAAAAGTACAATGGCGATTAATTTTAACTAATATAGTTATGCTATAATAATAACATAATAACATAACAATAAATGAGAAAATGATAGTAAATATTTTATAGCATTATATTACATTTTGCATAATAATACATTAGTTATTTATGTTTACTTGTTTATAAAGATACTCGATTACAGAAAAAATTTTAAAATACCAGGATATTTAAAGTAGTGAAACTTTGTGAAGGTTGCTGGCTCTTGAATTTATGCAAACTATCATGGATGTGTAAATGTAAAATGGGTTAATTGAGCTTTCTTTGCTCTCTTGAAAACTCAAAAAGGATACAAGTGCACTTCTCTCTTCGCTGTTGTTGTATCACATTGCATCTTCTGTCACGACGTTTCCATTATGTATAGCGAAAATTCGCGGATGTCGCAATTCGCCGCATCTCCCGCGCTGATGCAGTCTCGTGCACACTCGCAAACGTGCTTATACGCCTGTGTAATCCGCGAATCTGTAAGAGAAACATGGTAAGGAAGACATTTACACATACACAAGGGGAATGAGATTAAAGTCTTTATTACCGACTTTAATCTGCACATATCAAGTTCAATCGGAATTAAAAGCTGCAAAAACAAGAGCAAAAATAAAAAATAATACAATTTCACGAATTAATGATGTAATTACATATAAAAAGCTAATTTAAATTACGGTAATAATATAAATATATATTAACAAAATCATGAATATGAAAGAGATAAATTTGGAATTAAAATAAAAAATTAATTCACAAAGTAATAACAATTATTAATTGGCAAAATTGGCAAATAAAGTTCGAAGCGCAATAATTGGTACAAGAAAGAAGAAAAAAATCTTTTTTCCTTTACTTATTAATATAATTAATTCAACAAATTTATTTATTAATATATTCCAAAATATTCATTTTTGTTACAATACATACATTAAATATGAATGATTTGGGATCATTTTTTGTTTTAATGTGTCACTATTAATGTTAAAGAATATGGAATAATAATACATAAATTTGTATTATATTATAATATATTAATTTATATATTAATTATATATTTCGGAATCGATATATGCAAAACCATGCAGAGAAACTACAATGCAACACTTCGCATTAATTTGATGAACACATTCCCCAAACAGTTCTAATCGTTATGAAATGTTGTCAATTTGTATGGTATTAAAACATGATAAGCTTCGATACATCCATATATCAGAACTCACACTAAATCTGTACAAATTAATTGAAAAATATAAAATGTCATTGTGTATACATACACATATATTCTTTGGTTGGATTTGAAACGTTACAAATTTGAACACATAAAAAAAAAGTGAAACATATTATTTTTTAATATTAATATTAAAGTGTGATATAAAATAAATATAATATAAATTAAATAATTAATATAACGAATTTAATATTAATAAATTAATGAATTTAATATTAATGAATTTAATATTAATAATATGTCGAATTATCCCTGGATTCAGAAAAACATATATACATATATAATATATAGATATATGTATGTTTACATATGCGTAATTTTGCTATATATAAAACTATGGAAGACGTAGAGAAAGAAGAAATGGACAAAGTGAGGACGAGAAAGGAGAAGTGCTAGGCAGACGCCGATTGCAGTATAGGAATTGGCGCGCCAAGCACATTATCAGGAGAAGATGTTCAGAGATTGTGCCCTCGAGCGCGACGTATTCGGGTCACTGGTACATTCCCTTCGCCCATTTACCTTCGTCTTTCCCTTCCTCCCCTTACCCTCTAATCCCGAGGGCTGTTCTGTTTCCTTGTCTACCACCCTGTCATCTGATCATCTCCCGTGAACTGTCATCTTCTTCGCCGCTTTCCTCTTCTCGTCTTAGTTTCAATCGAAACGTCAGTCGCACGAAGAAAGCGGCGAAGAATCTCGGCATACGTGCGTTTTGCAATCAGGACTGTTTTCAAAGAGTTTAAAAAGGAACGTTCGCAGGTGCGAACAATAAAAGCTGGATTTATCGATTATTTCCACCTCTTTGCTTCAATCCCGTTATTTGGTCTGCCAACATTTCAAATCTTGCGTTATATATTTAAAAAAAAAAACACTTAATTATCTGAAAAGTTTGCATTGAAAGAAATTTAAATATAAAAATTTCTCTCCCATATTCTATCGTTACACATTTTAATCGAAAGAATATATTTTTATTAACAATGCATATATATCTTATATATATATATATATATTGACGATAAAAAAATATAGAAACTACTTGCGCTTTATTAAAAATAAATATCATTTTACTTTTCTAATTATATTCTATTTATTCTATTTTCTAAATATGTTAATTAATGGAATAATTTTAAATTGCATAGAAAAAAATAAATACACACATACACATACATTATATACATGTTACATTTATATATGTATACATATATATACAATGTGTTTTTATAAATTAAAGCAAAAATAATTTACACAGGTAATTAATGAAAAAATAATCCAGTTGAAAATTCAATCCGTTTAACGATTATTTTTTCGAGTGTTAAATATTTCTGGAATTTTTTTCAGTCTTTTTTTTGCGCGCTTCTTATCCTATCACACAATACATATTTGATCTTTCGGATCATCATTAAAAGTTTTTACTGTCACGGAATTGAATTCTTGCGAGCGCGAGCAAATTCTTCCACTCACGGGAATTATTCGCTTCAGAGTTTCCATCACAAATATGAAACGTTAATTTCCTCTGGAAACAATTCATTGACTACATAATTTTTTCCGCCTATCCGATTAAATTTGCGTCGTATCTTACTATCGAGACATCGTTTGACGTTTCGGGAGCACGCTATCGACTTTTGTGTCTCTTTAACATCCCTAAAACGAGCAACATCAGGAAGACTCGAGGATACCCCGTTTTTTCGATACGTCGGTCCAACTATTTCAGTAGCTTGCCATGGCTTTGTTCCGCCCGTCGATTCTCCCGCGAAGTGGTGACCTCGATCTCTTAAATAAAAGCTCATTATCGAGAAAAGGATTGTTTCGTTGTCATTACCTCGTTGTCATTGCGGTCATCTTTAATGGACCATTTGATATCAATCGATGAATTTATAGACCGCATCCAAGACTAACTTCACGAAATTGAAATCTTATAATCTATTTAATATTTATTAATTAATATAAAATTGAAACATTATCAATATATACGAGCTTTCAAAAATCGATTATCGAATTAAGCGAGAAATAGAACTCAAATTATATTTCACAATTATATTTCAGGCAAACTTTACCTGACAAACTAATTTCTCAATTAAATCGCGATTAAAAATATAAATTATAAATATCGAATTGTATGACTTAAGATTCATCAAATCATCTTATAATTAAATCAGTTGAATTTTTAGCAGAAATGCTAAATAAATATATTAAATGCTAAATACATTAAATGATAAATTATTAAATAAATTAGTATTTTTAATATTCTGTATTCTCTTATAATGTCTATTTGTATCAATCGTTCAAGTTGATAATCATAAAAATGTACAGATTTAACAAATTATTAAAACCATTTTTCTACAGCCGGAAATAATAAAAAAATGGGGAATATTTTTCGCACCTAATTTTTAAAATTGCTACAGCAAAAGTCGATAACGAATAATTTGTTAAATGCCGCTGAAGCGAACTTATAGTAAAGTTCGCTGGTAATTCCGTCATTTAGGATAAAGGAAAGTCGAACTCGTGTGCCAGAAGCATCGGCGAGCGCTTAAATGTGCTACATGCTTTTGCACACGTGTCTCGAACAATATGTAACTAGTTGCACTTACATGGGAGACTTTCTAATGACAGGAAAACTTCACTTGAGTAAGCAGCTAGAGATTTAACCAAAATGTCACGAAAACTACATAGCGAATACGCCAACGTGACGATAGGAGCGGTTATGTATTTCGTAGGAATGATTAAATGGCTTTATAACTTTCAAGACCAGTTATGAAGTTACATATAATCTACGCGAATCCTCTCGAGACATCGATTATCTGTCTCTTTGAGGATAGTATGAGTGTGTTATGTATTTATAAACCTTTTTTCATTAAACACACACTTATTGAATGGCAGAATGCGCGTAACCTCGTGTTAAATAAAATCTAACTGTGCATAAGAGAGAAAAAGAGAGAGAGAGAGAAAGTTTGGCAAATAATTAAAATATTTTATTGCATTTTATTTGATTCAATTGAAAATTGCTTGCGATTAAAAATTTCGAAAAATGTATAATACAACTTTTAATACGGCGATGCGTGGAAATATTTCGAATGAGAATCGGAAATATCTGTCAAACACGACAAATTTGCATATCTTTTAAACACCGCATTAATAAATAAAATTAATCACTTTATTAATGAACACATTTCATTTCATCATATATGAATATTAGAATCTCAAGCGGTCGACTCGAAATTAACAAAGCAAAGCAAGCGAAAATCCCACTAATAGCTTGGGAAATTATTCCATCCAGAAACTCGATTTTACCGCTCGGGCGAATCTCTGCTTCTCCTCCTCCCTCGTCCTCCTTCCCTCCTCTATCGCTACCCCCGCAGAACGCATACAAAACGTGCGTCCTGCTATGACAGGCCGCAGCACGCAGCTTTTTTTCGTCAATAGAGAAATTGTTTTTCCGTTCCGTTAAAAAAAATGGAAGCACACGCTATTTTTTTCCGTTGCCTCTGCCGTACATTTTAGCCTGGGAATTTTATGGCGCTCATCCCTTCAAATACTGGGAATATAGGAAATTTAAGCTCCAACGTACATCTAACAACGCGCGCTGAACGCGATTGTAAAATTTGTCCGAACCAACTAGGCCCTTTCCCTTCCTCATAGTTGGATAATTAAAAGATTATATACTCTTATTATTCGGATTTAATCTTCATATAGCTTTGTGCGACAAAAAAATGAAGGATCTTATCTTTCTCGTCCTGCTGGATTAAACTTCACGTTCGTAATTACTTGTAAAAATGGCAGCTGCTTGTGCTCGCGCTGAGAATTAAATCAGACGTCGCTCGTCTCTCTGAGGATACCTTGGTTGAAATTATACGCGGTTAGAAATACGGGAGAGAAGCGCACTCCTCGTGGTATTAAACATTTTTACACGGAAAGTAATATTGCACTTCGCTCCCCCAAGAGCGTCGTACAGTTGTAATATCAATTTAAAATTAGATACTGTGTATTTCTATTGTGAGTTTGACTCTGGTGCTGCTTGTTAAGTATGCATTGTCGTAAGCCGCTTTCAGAAGATGTGATACATGCACACCGATCTCCGCGAATACATTGGCTAACGTATTAGACTAATGTAAACATGTAGGTTGATACGATCAATATTTCACATAATATGCTCAGCATTTACTATGTGAAAAAAAAACAGGTCTATATTTAGCGAAAATATTCACCAATCTTAAGAGAATAAAAAGAAAGTAATTGTGTCGCAATTTTTAATAAAATTGACTATAAATTATTTGTTTTTTCTTATTATTCCGATTATATTTTTGAACAATTTTCATTTTATTGATTCATTTATGTATTTTCCCTCGATCGAAAATCGAAGTAATTAATTAGTATTGATTTATTTACAAAACTTACAAACAATGAATTTAATTGCAAACCTTGCAAAATATACTCACTTATCTAAATGGCATCTGTATCAAAATGCCAACAGTACATCATGTCGATTACTTCCTTTGACGTTTTTAAAAAAAATTGCTATTATAACGTTGTATGTGTCTAAGGTTAACATTGGCATATAAAATTCTACATGCGCAATATGATAAACATGACATTTAACGGATGTTAGTGCATATGCGCATGTCATGTCATCTTAGACTAGCTTAAGGATACATGCTAAATGCCATGTGCACATTTTAGCTCGTATCTAAATGCGTGGGATTAACTCCAGCGGACATACGAAGACGTATGCGCATGTAAATGTTGCACCGCGAGTAGTAATGAGATATGTAAAGCGAATTTCAGAGAAAGTGTTTGAAATCGCTATCAAACGGAAGTCTATCTGTCAAAGATAGACTAAGATATACAATTTCTCTCTATCTCATACACCGAAAAAATTGTATTCTTAATTTAAGAATATACCACTTATCTTTAGAATATATACCACTAAAATAGGCGCCAAGAGGATCCTCTTAAGTTAAGAGGCAAATCTTCTAAAAAGATATTCTTAATACACAGAGAAAAATATTTCTTTGGGTTTAATAAATTTTGTTGAAGTCAAAGTTTAATTGGTCTAAAAGTTTTTTCCGTCTAATTTCAAATAGTCTTTTAAATATTCTGAATCCCAACAAGGGAAGACAGATTAAATAAATTATTTTAAATTCAATTTGAAATTAAATTGATAAACAGTGATGTCAAAGAGGACTCACATGCATACAGAGAACCTATGTGTGAGAGCAGTCCTCTCTTTTATCACTGCTAAAGGAAAAATATATACTTTAGATCTTACGTTAATACAAGTCCTTTATATACATTTCACGATAAATATTGAATACGAGAAAAATTAAGAGTGGTGTCCGCGTAGCGACAAATGAAGAAACATGTCGCGCACACGAAAATCGAGTTGTGATGTAGAAGTTGCAAATTAAGAATATATTCTTATTAATTAAGAATATATTCTTATTTATTAAGAATATTTATTAAGAGGACTTATAAAGTATACATTTCAAGAATACAATTTTTTCGGTGTATGATTACTTCACTTAATTTTGCAGCGTATATGTTATTGCACGTTCTTTTACAAAAATTTTCGTATCTTGATTAATTGCCAATGACACGTGTTTTAAAAAAAAAATTTAATTCCATTTTTATTTGCAACAAACACGATATTAAAATTTGTAAAAAGTGCGAACATTCTATTAAATTTTTGCTAAGGGGAATAATTGATTACGGATTGGACAGAGTTTTCGATATTAAAGCTTCATCCGATGGTGATTGGGCGCCAATCATGGTGCAGTTCGATCATTGCACAGAGAGAATCCATTTTTGCTGGTGAAATTAAATGCCTTACTCTGACGTGAAATTGAATACTCTTGTTTCGATATCCGTCGTGACATAGTCTAATTCGATAAATTTTACAAAACAAAGATTGTCACGTGTACTTTTGCGATAGAGTGACCAGATTTGTCCCGATCGCGTTAATGTCGAAAGATAATAACCATGTGAAATGGCGGATTTAATTCTCGCGTAGCGCGCGAAATAAATAACGAAAAATTATGGCATTTGACGTGTAATAAACGCCGAACTTTTCTCGTATCAGAATATTTTCTTGCCGGCAACAAAGTCTAGAAAATTGAATTCATGACATTGTCACGGTTGAACGCGCGTGCGACACTTTATGCACTCGTGGTTGTGTCTTGTGACACCTTAATTGCCGCAATAAAATGAACCGTAAAGTATAATTGCTCATAAACATGACATAAAAACGAGATTGACTCGTCATTTTATCGCTGTGAGTCTCCGCAATGCGTTGAAGAAAGTTATACCGACGACACTGTATTTGCGATGAACTCATGACTTTTGCTTTCTCTTTAATTATATGTTTTAATGCGATTCGCCATTGATAAGGAATCCGAAAGGGATCGAAACCGTTTGGAGATATATGACAATCGTTTGGAGGTACACGACATTTATCTTTATCGAAATAAATAAATTCTTTTTATCACGCACTTACTGCGTCCAAGTTTTAATTGGCTTTTCTTTTTTATCATTAAAGTTTGATCTTAATTGTGTACTTCTCTCATGTTGTAAATTAAAACAACAAAATAAAAATAGTGGATTATATATCTGCAAAATAATAATCGATCAATCAATCTGATGTGTGGTGTTTTATTTTTCTTTTTAAACATTTCCAGTATTTTGTACTGTACATATGTATAATTTTGTACTAAGCATTTTTGTGCTGCATATATATATATACTGGAAATGTTTGAAAAGAAAAATAAAACATCATATCAGAGTTAATTGATTATTGTTGTTTTCTTCTTTTACTCGAAAAATAACTACATGTATATATATTATTTTCTTTATATTAAGCGTTTAATTATATTAAAATATATAGATTATATTAATACGTAAATGTAAAAAATGTAAAAATTTTTTTTTTAATAGAAAACAAATATTTAAAAAACCATTTCATTGAAACAAAAAACAAATTTTTGTTTCATTATTTTTCTAATATAATATTATTTTTCTTTATATTTTTTTGTTAATGTAATAAATAAAATAAATTCTTATATTTTTAATTTGTTTTTTTTCGAAAATAATTTTAAAGAAGTATTATTGAGATTTTTGCGGCAAATTACATCAAATATAATGTTTTAAATCTTTTTCAGTTAGAGGCATAACAAAAAATTTTTTATTATGCATCCAATTAAAAATTACCAAAATTATGGCGTGTTTTATATCATTATTATAGAAATCTTATTAATTCATTAAAATTATTTTTCAAAAGAAGAATAAGTTAAAAAACTTTACTTATTTTATTGTAAAATAGTAACTGAAGTACATTTTTAAAAATTACATACAAATATATTTTTATTTCTATAATAAAGACAATTCATTCAAATTCAATTTTGATTTATTTTTGAAAAATTTACATACTCTCTAAAAGTGAATCAGTGTATTATCACTGTAATCGGTGCTGTACTTATAACTGCTTGTAATCAGTGAGTATTTATTGTTTTTCAGTGATAATACACTGATTCACTTTAGTGAAAGTAGCATATATACTACTTTGACCTGATAATATACTAATTCACTTTTAGAGAGTAATTAAAAATAATAATTATATAGCCAACTAGAATGCAATTTACATTTAGAAAGAGTGATGATTAGTTCACCTAAAAAATAAAAAAATGATAAAAAATCCACTTGCAATAATCAATATAAAATCATGTTAAATATAAGAAAAAATAAAATTTTGAATAAAACCAGACTTGATGGTTTTAAAGAGAGAATCATATTAAAAAAACATTACCTTCTTTCTTTACATTCTAATTATATATGAAAATGAATACAAAATTTAGTTAAAATTAAAAAAGAAATACACAATGCAAACACATAATACGAATTTAAAAAAAAGTTTTTTCATTATTTTAATAAATTTAATGTTATAATTAAATTTATTAAAGCATTATCTTCTTTGATCTTTCAACAAGAAGAAGATTCAAGAAAAAATACATCTCCTATAATATATAAAATACAACTCCTATTATACGCGATAATGTAATCAATTTAATTAATTTCAACGTAAGTCATGCTCTTAGACAAGATATATTACGATAAAATTAATAAAACTTATTAGGGACGCACGAATAATTTTACAAAATCGCGGTATGTGTATCAGTGCACGTTTATAGCGCCGCGAATAAAGTTTCGAAGTTGAATTTAGCGACTCGGCGATTCGTGTCGTGCGAAACACCGCCGCAATCGCGAAACATGAGTCCAGCAGTTAGTCACTGCTAGCGGTTAACAATCGGATCGCAAAGTTCCCACGGTATTGCAGCGTGTCATGGCGAAGCGAGACGCAAAGCCATCGCAGATCAATTCGTGCGTGGCGGCGTCGAATAAAATTTCTTCACTCTCGTTGTCGCACTCGTTTATTCGAATTGGTGCGTGCGCGCGAATCGGCAAAACTGCAGTTTTACACATTTGCATTTTATTTTTTACTTTTTTTTTCAGCTAGATTAGGTTCGCGGAGGAAACAGGGAAGAGTGGAGACTTCCGGAAAATTGCCGTATATATATTTTCATTAGTTGGTGAGCTTAAAATAAATCACGACATATGTACATGTTTGACGTATGTCGCAGTTTATATATGAGAATCGTTACGTTGAATATTTAATATTTAAATAACATTGTATGATGAGTTATTTCTTTATTTTTGCAGCGCGCAATGCAATTATAATTTTGCCGAACAAGAAATATATACGCAACAAGATATAAAAACATATATCAAAGTAAACGCAAATCCACCCTGATGAATGAAAAATCAATAAGCTCGTATTTATTTCAGCATTGCTTGCTAATTAAGCGATTGTGTAATTAAATATTATTTATTAAGAGACTAAAATGTGATAATTATACAAAGGATATTATTAAAGGGGAGGAAACACTTGTACATTTCTATCGATATTAGTATTCAAAAAATTTCATCCCACATATACCGTTTCTATGTTCTCAATCTTTTTATTAATGCAAGGAAGCATCCATCAAAATTTCTTGCCAATTTATCACGTAATACTATTCTGAATCTCTCTTAAACAAAAGCCGTTTAATCGCATTTGAATTGACGCAGATGGCGAGGACATTGAGTTTCGTATCGTCCGAAACGAAACTGTGGAAGTTGTCCTATAAATTGTGCATTTCCATTTCACAAGTTTTCCTGTCGATTTTCTTCATAACAGCAATTTAATTGGATATGTCACATAGTTTTCGCCGTTATTTATATTTCTATTATTTATATCCGAGATATGATATACGAGTATTTTTTTGTTAAATAAATACTTGTAAAACTTGGCATCAAGATTTCGTGATAATAGAATATACTAAAAATTTTTTAAAAAATAAAATACATTTATTTGGCAGCATGTGATCTCTTAAATATTCGATGATGAATTTTTAGTCATAGTTCTTTGAGAAAATGCGCTTTTTCATGGAACATTGGTATGCCGTTTAAGATCACCACAATCCAATGCGGCAAGAGACAGTTACTCGAAATCTGTTGGCAAAGTTCTCGCCGTGCGCAGTGTCGCATCAAACCCCCAGGCGGATTAATTTAAGGGACAAATAAATCATGACGCTATCTCGGTAGCTACGGCAAAAACATTTATCTTCCGACCACCGCAGAGGTAAGCGCGTACACACTCGGCTCGATCACTAACCAGAGTCGCTATAATGACGTGAATTGCGTGCGTCTAATGCAGTATGATACGAAAAGTAATATTAATTATTTATTAAGAATAGTTGATTTTTTATTATTTATTACTTATTATTTATTACTTATTATTTATTATTTATTACTTATTATTTATTATTTATTATTTATTACTTATTATTTATTATTTATTAAAAGTAATATTTATTTTTTACTACATATAAATTATTGAACTTATATGATTTAATTTAAATGTTAAATTTAGGATGTTGTGTCCTAAATTGGATATCTAAATTAAATAATCATATGTAAATAATTTGTGTATTATAAAAAATATTAAATTAATTAATTTTCATAAATATCGATAATATCGCTCTTATTTTCAAAAGTGCATAAAAAGTTTTTCAACATTGAGAACCTGTTTTCAAAAACTGTATTAAATTTCTTTTGTTAAAGGAAGGACTATTATTTCGCAAGATAGAAGGACTACATTTTCGCAAAATATACTGTTTCAAATGAACTCGAAAAAGCAATGAATAATGATGAACTTGGTGTCAGCTACTCCCTTGAAATAGCTGTTATATTTTGATTTTTCCACGATATTCTAACATCGTAGAATTTAATCTTTAATTGCAGATTTATCGATAAAATGTTTTTATTATAATATAATTTTAATTTAAGCGTACGGCTATTTTTTCACAATTATCTATTTCGTTAACAATTTTGATAAAAGCAGAATGCGTGCGGCAACGTTGATACCAATTGTAACATTGTATCTCGCTGGTATAAGTATCAATTTGTTACAACCATGTACTGCTCGTGACGTACCAGACAAGACCGGCGGGTGAAGGCATGGTTAATGGAAACAATATTCCGCATCGTCAGTTTTGCCTTTTTTTTGCAGCATACCGTAATCCGTACACAAAAGAACATCTGGTACTTCTCCGAATATACATTCGTAAATTCGTGGTTGTCTATTGAAATATTAGTTTTTTCCGCAACATTCACCCTTTGTGGGTCGATCGAAAAAAATCACAGACCGAAATATAGATACGTTTCAAACAATCTATATTTGTACATTTTCGGTAGAGAGACTGATCACACGATCAAAGATTAACGCCGCAAATAATACCCAACAAAACAGACGTAAATAAACCGGACAAACCATTTCGACCAACGTCACGCTCGACCTTTCGACCCTTAACACTTAAGTGTCATACCGCGAGAACTTGGCTTTCCGCGCAAGAACCGACGGTTCTGTCGTTTAAAATAGTCGCCGGCAGGCGAGCGGAAATAAATGCGACGAGCGCAAGAAGAAACACTTTGCGCGACTCGCCGGTCGGTCGCGGAAAAGCTGCGACCATTAGGGGATTAACGACGATAAAGTGACGTAATAAGGAGAAACGGGACACCGTGACAATGTGCAATCCTCCGGGATCGTAATGAATTATACGGCCCGCTTTAAAGAGCCTTTTATTGTCGACCCTCTGCCGACGAGCGGTATATTAAATTCATCAAAATCCATGCGCGAATTATTAGCGCAAACGATCCTTGCCTTACACGATTTGCGCACACGTTGAAAAAAATTCCAACCTTCATCATCTCTCTATTTTCTCTAAATGTCGTTAAATTTTCCCGCTGGATTCGCTGAATTCGCTTCTCACAAGTCGGAACAAAAATTAATCGATCTTGTCGACTCCTTGTTTTACGAAAGAGATTGACATTCTACATATTCGATAAGAAACGTATTGGTCACATCGCGAATGATATGCGGAATAAATTGTAGAAAAGCTGAATAGAATAAGCTGATGAGAAAGTATAAGATAAACAAAGAAAAATAAATATAAAAATTTATTTTTATTATATGTAGATGCAATAATTATATAAATTATTATTTATTTAATTCGAAATCGTTAGACTTGAATCGTTAGATTTGAAGAATAATAATAATTACGGGAAGGATTTCTTACTTTACAAGTGTAGGAAGTCGAAAGAGGAAGAAAGACAAAAAGAAAGAAAGAATATTATAAAATATTTTTTAATTAGTTAATTTGAAAATTATACTATTATGTCTCCCCAAGCTGTATAATCCTAATCAGAAATTTAACTGTGCAAAATTTTCTTTTACGTGCAGCTCATGAGCAAATAATTTGATGAGATCTTTGTAAAATCATTCTTTTTCTTAATTAATGCGAATAATTTCCTTTATTCATGAAAGTTACTGAAGTTGTTATGGATCGAGCCATCCTCTCGACGACATAATTCTACGTAAAATTTTTGTCAAATGTTATTTCAAGATCTCTCGACTTGTCGCTTTCACCTTTCTCACCCATGTTTCATCGAGCATGAAATAGATACATAAGTAATGGCTCTTTTACATTCCATTTGCATTCCGTTTATCTATTCTGTATTAATTGGAGGAAGAAAAAAATGATCAGTCTTTCAGATTAACGAAATTAGCTTAGAGTTGGAAGATTAAAAATTGAAATGCCGAGTAAAAATCCGGGATCATGAAGAAAAATGTCGTGAAGAATTCATAATAAAACTCAGTCTCTTGCCTCTCTTACACAGTTTCTGCATTTCTAATGTGCGATTTCTCCCTCTAGCAGTCGCCGTAGTAAATGATGACATCATAATGTTCGCAGACTTATGCGCATCTCGATATCTTTTCGCGATATGCATACGAAAAATAAACAGCGCGGTACCGCGTGCGAGAGGCTCCATGTGCATTTGGCATTCTTACCTGCTATGTATTATTAAAGATTCTCTACGCGAGGACACGAATAAATGCATGAACACTTTATGTAAACCGGACCATATTCTCTAGGATCTCGATTGGTCGAAATCTTCTTCTTATAAAAGAATTCGAAGCCGGCGGAACCGCGACTATCGGGAACGCCTTTGAATGTCTATAGCCGGCATGTTTATTGTTATCGATATATAGCACGTAGAATATCGAATCCTTTGGTTTTTGCACACAAAACTTTTCGCAGCATAAAATAATATAAATATATAATGTTTAATGTAAATTAAATATTATTAATTTAATATAATATTTAATATAAATTTTAAATGTTTAATAAATACATAGATATATTTCATGATTGAAGAATTATTTTAATTCAAAGTTAGTTGATAAAAAAGCTAAATACAAGCTATAACATAAATACAAGAGCTAAATATAATTTAATAAGAGAGAAATGTACGAAATATAAGATAAAAGAAATTTGCTTGGAAAATAAAATTGCTAAAAATTGTTAACAATCTTTATTAAACGCGTACTTTCCGTCAAAAATACAGCATATACAAAATACAATTTTCTGTAAAGACTAAACGAAATGAAATTTCAATTTTATTAAGTTATTTATATTCTTTCAATTATATAAAAATTATAAATTATAAAAAGTCATTAATTATAAAACAATTTTTACTAAAATTAATTTACGGATATTATATGAACCATATTATTTACTGAAAAAAAATTTTTCGATGATATCGATATGGTTACTGATGTGTCGCGAGCGCGCTAAAATTCTGTAATAGCACTTGGCAGCGAGCGTTTTAGGTGGTCTTAAAAATTGATCGTCACATCCATCGACAGTAAACGCCATGGCACATACGGAGAAGGACTTGCCCCTCGAGCGTTCTTCCATCGTTTCACCATAAATGATGTCTCCGATCGTTTCTCTTCGAGGTCTCTCGTCGGTCACATCGAGGAGCCTTGATCCATTCGTCACGATCGCGACGATGCCACGTGAACGGACATTGGATCATCAATCCACGCATCCACGTGCGTGAAGATCGTGCGTGTGTAGGAAAAATTCGTATTCAGTGTTATACCTTAACTAATCTCAGAAACAGGACAGGAGAATTCTCCCCGCCATTAATAAAGTTACCATCATTATTTATCAGAAAGGATAGCCAATCTTTCGAGCTATCTGATTTTATTACATTTCAGAATGTAATCTAACAATAATTATTCGACACAATCATCTT
This sequence comes from Camponotus fellah, assembly GCA_030586385.1. Lineage (NCBI taxonomy): Eukaryota > Metazoa > Arthropoda > Insecta > Hymenoptera > Formicidae > Camponotus > Camponotus fellah. Next base: position 222,387 of record JAPIVC010000055.1, on the reverse strand, counting down.
TTCAATCGTGAAAAATTTGTATTTTGACGGTTCTAGGTTTAAAAGATAATTTTTAAAACATTGCTCGTCATTCTTTTAAATATTGACGTGGTACAAAATGTGCGAGGTAAAATGAATAATTATGAGGAGACAAATTTTTTTTGACAATTCCAATATTAATGTTGACGGCCCGCTTGGAAATTGTCCAGATTACTCCCTTCCCCTTCCCCTCTTTCTCCTCTTCTGAGTAGATTGCATCGAGAATTCTGTCGACGCAGCCATCCAGCCGGCGCAGGATAGCATCGGCCGTGCATTCGGACGTGTCGGATAAATTTAGAATGAATAAACGTACATATATATACATATGTGTGTGTGTGTGTGTGTGTGTGTGTGTGTGTGTGTGTGTGTGTATCCGACACGTAGATGTGGCGAATGTTGGATTTCGGGATTCAGCGTAAACTCGATCGCGTTCGCGCGTCCAAAACCTGAAGCCGGTTTTACCGTTTTTTTAGTAGCCTGCGTATCTACCCGTCTACCTAACATTGGGACCAGGTATCCCGCTTCGATTTTATATCCGCGGGAAGAGAAATGGTGTGCAATACGCTCGCTGCGTTCGCGAGGCCGACGTACGCTCGAGATTTTTATTCGATTGCCGCGGGGCCAAGAATTCTCTTTTTTATCGGCATCCGGTCTAACTGCGCCGTTTGCGAGAGGTATCTTCCTCGACGAGTATCACTGTAAGTATTACAGCGAAGTGGAAATAACGTTTATTCGTTCGCGAACGTCTCTTTGGTGGATGTACGAGAGAGATTTAAAAGGCCAGAATAGCTTAAAAATGAAGCTAATTTTTTAATATTTTCTAAGAATTGCGAATTGAAAGAAGAAAGACAAAGATAATAAAAAAAATTACTGATCATTATATTAATTTTAATAGATATAATAGCTTTGCTCTTATAATTATATTATATAATTCTCTTATTGCTTTTAATCTCCCTCATGTATATATCATATATAATTCACTTATTATATTTAATCATTTTAATTATAATTCAAATATATAATTTGTAATAAAGAAACATAAAATGCTTAAAATATATTTGTAATTTTTAGTTGTATATAGGAAAATTTTAGTTGTATACATTTATATGTACTATATAAAAGGGATATTCTTTCTCACTTTTTCAAAATTCACTGAAATTTTCTTCTTCTGAAAAATAAAATCAATAAAAATTATTCTTCTAATTATTTTTCCTGTACATATGAACAAAGATTATTGTACAAAAGGAGGATAACATATATGTGAAAATATTTTATATAATTATTAAATATTTTATATAATTTTATATAATTATATATTTTGTATATATAATTATGTATATTTATATATTCTCTTCTCTTCTCTCTTGATTATGGACTTTTTTTCCGGGATATTTTTTTTTCTAATTATGCAAAAAAGTCTATTAGTTTTCGAATGAGACATTCATCAAAGACACCCAATAGATTGTCATCTCAATCGATTTTTTCGCAAGCGGATGAACTTACGGTTTGACATCCGAGACACGGCTAATCAATGCGAACTTCGATGCACCGAGTGATTTATGTGGTTTACTGCGGCCGCTTGCCAATAATAGCTCCTGTCTCGCCTACTCTTCCTTCGTCTTTACGCGCGAGGTAAACGTAAAGTTTTCCACGTACCAAGCAGCAAGTTGCAGCAGCATTAAATAGCGCGTGAATATAAAGACAGATTAACGTGTTTGCATTATACATAAATGTAGGATGAATTCTCTGATTCTCGCCAGTGTTCCCAATTTTTTCATGTATTTCATCGGAAATGTGAATGTAGAAAAAGTAGATTTAATAAATTTCTTATATACTTTCTTATATTTTTATCTCTTATATATCTCTATATATATTTTTATATATTTTTTAATAAATTTAAAAAAATATCATCTTTATACACATACGTAACTCGATAATCTTTAACAAAAATTTTAATGACGAAAAAAATTTAAAAAGAACTTTTCATAGTAAAAAATTTTGTGTTAAATTTAACATATTTCACATGTCCCAATTTATCCACTCTAATTTTAATGTTAATTTAACAGAAGGCAAGTATGTAAATAAATAACACAAGTAATATGTTTAAAAATTAACACAAAAGTGTAACACTTAAATTTTATCTGGAAATAAAGTTTATGTTAAATTAACATATTTATAATGTTAAATTTATTTAAAAGAAAATGTTATTCTTATATTTTTATGATAAATAACAGAAGAGATATGTCGATTTAACATATGGAAACTGTTATAGAGAAAAAAATAACACAACTTATCAGTTCATTTTAACATATAACTTATTTCATCAAAAATTTATGCATTTACATATTAATTGTGTTACATATTAATTATTTTAACTCTTAGAAACGGTGAATATTAACTCAACGCAGAAATGTCAAAATAACACAACGATAATATGTTACATTAACATAAGAGTATGTTAAAAATTTAACACAAAAATTTTTACACGAAAAAATTTCAACAGAAATACAAAATGTTTTTTACCGTGTTGAATTAAATTCATTAAATTTTGTTATATAATTTTGTTGTATGACAATTAAATAATATAAAAGTAAAAAACGAATGAAAAATGAAATTTAAGAAAAGTAAATATTAAAAAAAAACATTTTATCGAATTTTTAATAAATAAATTTTTGCAATGATATTGCAATCGACAGCGCTTTTAATTAATTATGAAAAAAAGGTCCTAGCAGTTCATCTTTTAATTTAAAACGACAGTGAGGGAAAGATAAATATCAGAAACACGTTTCATTGATAGCCTTGCGTTGAGGTTCAGATCCCAGGCTATTTCTCTTCCGAACTCCGCGCTGCGCAAATAAATACTTATGGCTACGGGAATTCAGTAGTTTTATCGTCCCTAAGCGCGGCTGCGCCTATATACATATGTTTTACTTAGAGAAGCTGGACTATACCCATTCAAAAAGGACGATAAGGCTTTCCTCGACCGTATGGTTATCCTGAAATGTATAGCTGAAAATGTCCTATGATCTCACTTTTAAAAGCTGATAGCAATTCAGATTTGTTTTAGATAGAATCTATTATTAAATATTGCTTTTTTGAAGAAAGTTCATAGGTAATAAATTTTCATTGTCAACTAAAATATCGAAAATTTTGTAATATTTGTGTTGCAGTTAGAATATGTATGGTGTTTATATAGGATTTTTATAAAATTTTAAATCAATAAATATTGAAGGCGGAAAGTAGATGACTTCAAAATAATTTTTAATTAATAATTTTTTTCTGCGATATTTTAATATATGATATGAAATAAGAGTTTTCGATGACTTCAACAATATATAAACATATAAATGGAAAAATCAAATTTTTATCTTGAACAAAAAATAGAACAAACATGGGTCTTCGAATATGTGAGACAATCAATGTTTATATACAACTATGTCATCATATTATCATTATATTGAAATTAATGAAGAAATTTTTAAGCATTTATTGTAAAAAGAGTGAAATACTTTTGTATATTTTTCTTTTTTATTTTTCTCTTGTTTTTTCTTCAAGAGTGAAATATAATTTGAGTTTTCCACTTTTCCAACAATGTTTATTTATTGTTGAAATCCCAAAATTCCTATTTTATACCATAAAGTATTAAAACAAAATATTATTAACAAAAAAATGTTTGTTTTAGAGACATTTATTTTCCTTCAATGTTTGTTGATCTAATTTTTTTAACTTTCTCTCTCTCTCTCTCTCTATATATATATATATTATATATATATATATATATATATATAAATTAATAAGTAACGATCAATATTTCATTGATAATATTTTATTTATATATATAAAATATTATCAATGAAATATTAATTATTATTTATTAATAATAACAAAGTCAATACTAATACTAAAACAAACGTTGAATGTATACTTATTAGTTCTACCACATCCGTCAATTGGATTAGTATTTGAAAAAATATTTTATCTGTTATTATTTTTCATTTCTTAAATAGCTTCCAGTTATGAAAGTTTTTAATATTTTATAATTATTATTTTTGTTATTAAAATAAAACACTATTCAGGATTCTTATATATTATAATTTATTTCCAGTAATTTAACGTTCCTCAGAAATCTTTTTATTGATTTAATTATCGCGAATTCTATCACATAGGAAACAAAAAGATACAAATATATATATTTTGCAAAGACATATATGTTTTCAATAATCATTATATTTTATAAATAAAGTTATTGAAATAAAATTTTCGAATTAGATGAACAAAATTATTTTATCAAAAAAGATATACTCTTCTCTTAAAAATAAATGCACCTTTTATTAACATATTGCTTATTGTATGAGTTTTAACGGACTAACGACGAAAATGTAATTTTCTTGTATTATTATAGTAATACTACGTCAACTGATATTGCCAAACAAGCACGACATGATATCAGTTTAGCTTATTTATAAAAAATATATACTATAATATTTCTCTGAAAATTTTTGTCCTATATTCTACAAAATAAAAAAATAATTTTTATTTTGTTATATTTCGTTTTGTTCATACTAACGATCGCATGCTATCAAGTTTTCAAAATTTGATGATTATTAGATCCATCTTTTTGATATATTATATATAGGTATTTTTAATATATATAAAACTTCTAAATTAAATAGTTAGTAAAAAGAATTGGCATGTATATATATATAATTATTTAATTTATCTCAACAAAAGTCAACATACATTCCGGCAAAAGCATTTTAATAATTTCTATAATTTAAAAAAATCTGAAATCCGTCATTTTGATATTTGGTGATTTAGTGTTTTAAAGACTTGCCAATTGATCGAATGTACAAAAGAGAATTGCGTGATTTAATTTTCTGCTCAACAATTTTAAATCTTACATCCTTCCATTCTATTCTATTCTAAGTTTTTACGACAGCACGATCTTTTCCCTGATGACGTTCCCTTAAATTAACGTGCCCTTAGATTTTTTTATCATTCCCAAGGGCTCCCTTCTGCGTTCCGAAAATAATCTTCACAGGCCGTGTGACACAAACGCGCTCAAAGGGCAGCTCGTGCTATGTATCTGACGCAATGGATGTCGATCTTTGTCGACGTCATGCGACATCAGGGCGAGGCTCCGTCGTAACCGGGATAATAAAACGGGGACGATTATTTAATTAACTCGAGCCCGAGAGGGAAAATAAGCGCGAGCGGCACGATAAATCGCGGCGCTGACTTATTAGCCTTTCATGCGGCTCTACCTCGTGCTGCCTCCGCTCGTTCTTGCTTCGTTGACCCGAGAGATTCTCAATTTCCTGAAGACGGTACGCGACGACGACCAAGACGGCGACGACGGCCACGATGGCGTCGGCGTCGGCGGCTATCTGTGTACTCTGCCATAAGGCCATAGCGCCTGCTCGTCTCGCTGCTGCATTATTAACCGAGACTTGTTAACGTCGTTTCTTCCCCGTCTTTCGTAGGGACAGCCACAGTGTACTCTTACCTCCGTGTGTCCCGCAACCATTGTGCCCCTCTCCCCGCAGACATTGCGGTCTACCTTGAGTACACGGCCTTATGTAACGGCGGCATTCCGCTACGCGCGACATTAACCCCTTCACAGCAAAATTCTTCTTCTCAGATGCACAGAGAAAGAGAGAGGCAGAGAAAAAGATATTTAATAAAATTATTAAAATTTATTATACATATATGTGAAAAGCAAGAAGAGAGAGAAAGAGAGAAAACGAGAAACTTAAATTAACATACGTTTCTAGTTTTGGACTTTAATCGATGTAGCTAAAGATCTAAAATAAATATTTATTTTCACAAGTATTTATTAGAGAGTATGTTATTAGGTTATATTGCTTTGTTTAATATTGTTTCACAGTTTTGGGCATACTTTAAGAGCAAATAAAAATGAAGATTTACGAAATTGATTGAAAATTGACGCATACATTGATAACTTTAAAAATATGATAAAGATCATGAACAAGGAAAACACAAGAAAAATAAAACATACATGTATGTAAAGTAAAAATCAATATTATTGAAAAAAAAATGTTTTACTATTATACTATCGCTTAAATTATGTAATTTGCTCAAGAAAGTTATGAGAAGAAAACTTTTTGTGAATTTCAAGCACTCAATACAATTTAGCAAATAAATAAACAACTAGATTTGTAATTAAATAAGTCAAGTTCAAATTATTTTTAATAAAGTACAACACTTGTTGAGAAATTGAAAATTTTTAAAAGAAATAGACGTTTTAAAAGACCCATTCTATATTCTAATACATTCCCTTTAATAGTAAAAATTTAAAAAGTTATTAATGAAAAAATAACTTTGTCTTGTACAAAAGAGATATCTCGGTCAATGAAGATTTTTCTCTAAGATGTAAAGTGATTAACCTTAATTAAATTTACTTTTGAAAAAATTTAAAGATAATCGAGTTAACTTTTGATTAACACTTTCATATATCGTATTTAAATATATTCACGTTTTCATCTATTATGTTTATGTATTTATTATACCTATGCTAATTGCTAATACATAGTGTCTGTGAATTATACTGCGTTCATTAAATTAGGTTATTCAACGTTCGTAGATACGACCCACTTATTGTTTGTACATGTATAGACGCAGCCTCCTTCTTGATGCAAATGTGCAATAATTCATGACATTTCCGGAGTACGCATGTGTAACATACAAAGTATCATTATATTAGCTTGCTGTCAATGTAAGTGTGTATATCACGCAACTCTTGATGTAATTATTTAAAATATAATTTAAGAACTTTTCTTTATATAAATATTTTTATAAATTTAAAAAAATATATTAGAATACAAAAACACACATTTAGATAATTTTTTAGATATACTAATATAACAATTTTAAATAAAAGTAACTTGAATTCTAATTGAAACTAATTAAAATGAATAATTACTTGACAATTTGAACATACGTAATTTCATAACTGTAATTGTATTATTTAAAGAAACCGAGAAACAAAGAAATGGAGAACGAAAGAGAAAAATTGTTACGCTTATTCTTCGTAATAAAGTTCTATGCAGAATGCAGGACAAGCGGATCTCAAAGCTCTCGCAGACTGCAAAGAGCCGCTGAAAAACCATATTTAATTACTTTTGGCGAGAGGCGCCAGGCTTTTCTCCCTCCTCGATTTTAATAAGGATTCCGCGGAGACATAAAATTTCACGACTATCCACTCATTGAAATTCTACTCGTTTCAGCACGATCGGTAGATACACGTGACGAGGCTGACAACCCCTTTCTTGGCGCAGCAACCGCCCCCCCAAGAAGAACAAGACGAATGTTTCATAAAAACGATCGGATGAAAATCCAATCAAGCTGGAGCTCGGCTTTCCAAGTTCGGAGGTCATGGAGGGTGAAAGGGCAATGATTCTTTCAAAGAGTAGAAAAAGGGCGATGGGAAAAGAGGTATATTTTATTAATACATCACGATCATCCCCTAAGAGTATACATAAATAGTTTAAATATCTTGAATATTTATAGAAGCTTTATATGCAACAACTTTCAGCAACTTTATGCAACAACTTCAACAGATATAATTTTTCAACTCCTTTTCCCTCCTTTCAAGTCATAACACGCAAAATATAATTTTTAACTATGAATGTTACAAATAATTATACAAAAAAAAAATTAAAAACGAGCAGACAATTTTTGCAGTAATTAAAACATAACATTGCGCGCCATTCATCTTTCCGAATATTAAATAAAATCAAAATAAGATTTTTCTATTTAACTCTTTCTTTTGTCTATTCTTTGTCTTTTCTTTAAATAAAATATTTAAAGGAATATTAATTATAATATAAATTAATTATAATATTAATTAAAATATTGAAAGATTTAATATATATATATATATATATATAATAATAAATATTTAATATTGTAATTATAAATTTAATAATATTAAATAATATTAATAATATTGATGTAATATTTAAAACTTTCAAAATATCACACGAACCTGATAACCAACAATTAACATCATATTCTTATTTCTTATTAAATTATCTTTATTGTGAATACATATCGAATATTAGATATCATGATTTTAATTTTGTCATTTGTTTTTGGATTACATACTTCCAATGAATGAAAGAAACATTTCATTTTCTCTTAATTTCATTCTCTGCTTTTTCTTTATTTTATTCTTTTCTCTTTTTCTCTTTCTATTTTCTCTCTCTTCTCTCTCCCTCCCTCCCTCTCTCTCTCTCTCTCTCTCTCTCTCTCTCTTTCTCTGTACATACATACATATATATACATACATATCTACACTTACATATCTCTATACATTTTATGTACTTTCCTCTATTAACCTTCTTTTCTCTTCTCTTCCTTCCTTCTTCGTTTTCATTAACTTTTTTTCTTAAAATTAAAAACTGTCAGTAATTAATTGAAAATTGACAGTTTTACAGCTGCAGATGACACGAATAAGCAAGTCACAGCGAATTGCTATTGATAACCAATCATCGCAGAAAAGCTGTAATAATATCAATAAAAAACATATCTTTTCTAGAAAAGGCTATGTTATGTGCAATACACATTGATTGTTACGTAAGGCTTATTACATAATATGCGATTATTACATTGTTGTTTTAATAAGTTGTAAAAATAGAAAAACAAACATATTTCATAGGCATCTTAATGTTTACACGTTTCATTATGAGTTAATTCTTTTTTATGCTAATGCATTATAGAAAGAAAAAAAAGAAACAAAAAGGAAAACAAACATACCTATAACTATTATCCTGCATTTGTATATTCATATACATAACACATATGTAGTTCATTTTTCAAATATTATATAAAATAAAGGTTCTTTTAGATAAATAGATTCAGAGAGTTGTTGCACAAAAGAGAGAGAGAGAGAGAGAAAGAGGAAAGATTCGATATGGAAGACTCGGAAAGAAAAAAGAAAACAAGGTCGAAACGATAGAAGAGGATTGAAATATATTTCTTCGTACTCCTATATAGGCTTGCAGTTGCAGCTGAAACGAGAATTCGCTTCTTCTTTTCCCATCTCGCGTCTGTCCACTCCAACTCCTTCAAGAAGTAAGACCAGTTTTTGCGCGACAATTGTCTTTTGCAACAGATAAGAAAATGTAAGTAAAAGTAAAATACGATTTATATAATAAGAAAAATGTGTAATAGATGGGGAAATTTGATTTACAATATATTATAAATAAAAAGAGATCCACGTCGCGCGTTGAAAAATATAGAAATATGTTTAGAAACATAGGAATACTTTTTTATTATATAGATAGATTTATATAAGTAATATATAAACATTAATTAATAATAGTATAACAATTATTACATAAATGTTTACACATATATCTACAAATATATGTATATAATGTCGCTAATAAATACATGCACAAATGTATGCATATTAAATAATAAACAAAAGAATAAAATTAGATAAGAAAAAAAGTATAGATTTTCAAATATATAGTGAAAGAAGAAATAATTAATAATTAATTAATAATTGTACAATAATAAAGAAAAGCACAAATGTATAAACATAATTTAATTATAATTAAATTAGTATTATATAGAAAAGGAAAATATTAATTGTCAAATATTTTCTTTTTTCTAAAATACTTTCTTTTATATATTTGAAGCTGATATCAATACGTGATCGCTTTCGATTGAACATCATTCGCTCAACATTTGCTTTTCTCTTTCCAGAGATAACAATGGTAAAGAGATAAGAAAATCATCGCAAAATTCATCGCTCGAAACTTGCTACGAGATGATCGCAAATTGCAAAATCCAACTTACGATCTGGCCCTTCGTTCCCTCAAGTAAAACGTTTCCCCAAACATTCAAAGTTACGTGTCGCATGTTTTTTTCGTTTTTAAAGTTTTCATTGAATCAGCAGATGCAATCGTGACTTGCTTATTCTGACGTCCGTAATTTCGTGCTTTTTTGCATAAACTAATTTTTGAATACTTCAAAACTCAAGATTGTAATCGGTTTTTCATTCTGTCTATAAATTTTTGAAGCACAAATTATGCTTTTCTAAGTTAAACATTTATTTAAAAAAAAAAATATTAAAAACTTAGAGCTACTTATGATAATTAAATTTTAAAGTTGGATATTTCGTGCAACTTATTCAAAATAAAAATCGAAACGATAGAAAATAATAATTATATTATCATTCTGTTGTGACATATTATATTTACGATAATTATTTTCTTAACAATTCTTATATGCATTTCTTGTATATCGAATATAACTTTGCATAGTAAGTGCTGGTCAAAAAACTATAATAATTAATTTATAACGCTGAATATTAAAATTATTTCAATATTAAAACTATTTTGCATTTATTACATGTAATGTCATTTATATTATACATATACATATAGTGTATAAATCTGTATAAATAGTGTATAATGTTTATATTATACATATACATATAGTGGATAAATATCTCTTATGATTCATATTATAATTAAGAAAATATTTCTCTAAATAACAGCGTGAAATGGAGTTAATTAAAATCGATGTTTGTTTTTTTGAAACATATTCAAATCTTTCTTCGAAGAAATACAAGAGAGAGAGAGAGAGAGAGAGAGAGTATAATATAAATAATATATAAAATTGTATTATTTTATATACAAAATTATATATTATTAATTATATATAATTATTCCTTCCAACGGATACACTTTGACGTTGATGAAGAGCTTAGTACCTGAAAGGTTTAGCCTAAAGGGGAAATTAAGTATTCTAAACACATATCGCGTTGTTAGTTTTCAGTAGTTGTCACGGATTATTCGCCGCATCTTCTCGCGATATCGCGATTTTAGATTTATAATTCGACCGAATTAGAAATCTCATTAAACATTACTGAATAATGTTCAATGAAAGCTCTACTGCGTCAAGTAGTTCGGCCCAAATTGATTAAAGTTCGATCGATTATCCGATAAAAGCAAGTAGGATCGTCATCCCTTTCGTCTCATACACCATACATCAGTAGTATGGCCATATATGTGTAGTCTATCAAACATGGCCTCCTTTTTTCTTACACTTTAAAAATATATATGTTTTATCTTGACTAACTTAGATAGGACAATTTAGCATTTGCATGCGATGAGAAGTTGACTGCCATTTTCTCGATAAACCACTGTCTAGATAATCGGAAATGAGCATCTTTCTGTGCGTATAAATCACTGTGATATCATAATATCGAATTATCTCTAAGCTAAGCTAGTCAATCTAGACTGGTTTAAGCTAGTCCAAGTTCAAGTCTGAGATCGGAATATGCTCTGGAACAAGAATAGGGACATCAATTCTAACGATTGTGTCTTCTTCCGCTTTGGACTTAAGTCTTACTCAGTTATCTCGATTCGAAGTGCGATCCTGACATAAAACAGTGTATTGTTTCTCGATCGCGGATATCGTGCAGAGTATCGCGCGTTTAAGAGCGGCAATACCGCGCAAAGTGTCGCGCGTAATAAACTGTACGAACTTTTCACGAGTGAATTGTACAAACTGTACAAACTTTTCGCGAGTGAATTGTACAAATTGTACAAACTTTTTACAACGTGTACAACATGGTGGACTAACTCTGATGACCCTGATATCCTGAGAGGAAAAGGAAGCCTAGAAAAAGTATCAGGCATCGGCTGATAATAATTTTTTGTAATATTAATTATTTTGTGCGCTGCTACAATTTTGATTTTATATTTGTTATAAATCAGCTTCAATAACATTAATTCTGTTGCGCATCGTTCGGCGAATGATAAATTTTGTTTTATTTTTAATTAATTTGCGGATTAATGAAAATTGTACCTCAAATAATGTGCCAATATCTGGGGATATATATTTTTTTCCTTAACAATTACGTAAAAATATTAAACACAATATAAACAAAATATATAATATCATAGATTTGTTGCCTTTTAGATAATGTAATAATTGCGCACCGTAAACTCTGAATCTCAATTTTGACACATTTAATAGTTAAATTTCTTTTATAAGTGCTTAGAATAAAATTTTATATTAGAAAGGATTTTTACAATTTAGTACATATATTTTAAAATTTTTCTCTTTAAAATATGCTACTTTTAAATAACAATTAAAGGAAAAAGAAAAATATATTCAAAATAAAAATAAATGATATTTACTCTATAATTTTGAACAAAATGGATATGAAATATTTGTTTCGATTATCACGCGAGCTTTATAAAATAGTTTTGAGATATGGCTTATGAGTAACTCGGCGTCCACCGGCGGAGGGTTAAAATGGATAGGCTAGAAAAAAATATTATAACCTAAATATATATGATCGTTTATCTTTCGTGACCTGAATGTTGTGTGCGTTTAATAAACGACCACAATGTTTTACATTCGTAAACGGGCATAAAAATTTTTATACTTATTTGCCGACAATTATAATCAACTGACAATAAAAAAAGTTTTCCTCTTCTTTCTTGATCTTTGATCGAGCCAACATGGATATGATTAGAAGCAACGAGGGGTAGGTCCAAATAACCGGAAGAATGAACATGAGTTACACAAGGAAACTTCGAAGCTATACATGAATTTTTCTAAACATTGTTTTAAAATAAAATTGTATTAAAGATAAAAAAATAATCTTATTATCCATTCGTCCTTATAAAACCATATAAAAGAAAAACTTATAAATATTTAATTGCTCTTAATTTAAAAAATATTATTAATAATAAATATAAATAAATTTTCTTGATATTAAAAAAGCAAGAATATAATTCTGGACTAGTCTTATTATATGAACGGGAATCATGTAACGTAACAGAGTTTTATATTTGGAGACTTATCCCTGATATTTATAATTGTTACAAAATTAATCATGTGAAATCACACGTTATAAAAAGTTACTGATACATCCGGAAGACTGAACACGAGCTACAGGAGGAAACTTGGAAACTATACGTGTATGTATGAAATTTTTTCAAACGTTGTTATAAAATAAAATTGTACCGAAGATAAAAAATAAGACCTTACTCGCCTTTATAATGTCGCATAAAAGAAACCTTCTAAATGTTACTGTTTAATTACCCTTTTAATTGGAGAATATTTTTAACATAAATAATTTTCTTGATGCTGAAAAACCAAGAATATTTCGGATTCGTATTCTTATTGTAAACAGGAATCGTAACATAAACGTAACAGAGTTTTACATTTCAATATTCCTGATACTTATAATTGTTACAAGATTAATCACGTGTGACATAACATGACACGTTATAAAAAAATTACTAGTTCATCATATCACGCGTCATAAATTATAAATATGAAACACGTTGCAGCAATAAGAGTAGCTCGCAAATATGTTGTAGCAAAATAGCGTAGCAGAGCTTGGCCCGTTGAGAATTGCTGACGTTTAAATATATTATTTGGCGCGCGTGACGTAGAACGCGCGCACTCTATGCGTTTTCTCTTCCTTCGTGTATCCGCCAGAATAGAATTTTATATGGCGAGGAAAGGAGGCGAGGACGACTCTACGCGACTGCGATATCGTACCTCTGTAGATGAAAATAGCATGGCAACACAGTATATTGCGTACTTGAAGAAAACGTCTCGCGAGCGGAGCGATCGAGTATGCATCCAAATTACGCATCTTGCATATTTATATAGTCTGAGAAAAATATCATATCTTATTTCTTGCTTTTTCAATACACACACTGAGAAAAATCGTTTGATTGTATCAACAAGACGTATCTGAGAGAAGGCATTTTGGTTAAACCAAGCAGAATTTCTAGTTCATCATAATAAGACTCGATTTTTTATAACTAGAACGTTTAATAGACTTTACTCCAGGGATTTGGTTAGTATTTTCTAGTTGGATCTATAAAACTTCTTGTTATATTAATTAAACATAGACAGAGTGATGACATTTTTTAAAATAAATTTAGTATTATTACCAAGAAAATTTGATAAATTTAACAGGAAGGAATTAATCATACTCATTTCTGGTAATTCTAAAAAATCTGATTCGTCCATTTTTCAATAGACATACTGGTTGAATCTAGATTTCTAATTAATGCAATCAGATTTTTTCTCAGTGCATGCACACATACACAAATGATATCTCTAGTGACTCTAATAGTTCTGGGCTGCCGAATTTATTGGCTAAGCGAGGACCCGCCATTATCCATGATTCGGAATATCTCAAAAAGTTACGAAGGAAGGTAGTGAATCTTGTGATTAGGGAAGTTTGTGATTGAGTTTTGAATTTGTTGGGAGATTTATTTCAAGTTTGTCAAGAAATTCATGATTACGAGTTACACTGGCCATTTTTGCGCTCCACGTTCTTACATACACAGAGGTAAATGTAATACTTGTGCAACAAGAGTTTCACTTCTCTCGTAATACAGTACTTTGATTGTCTTTGGAAAGAGAGAGAGAGAGAGAGAGAGAGAGAGACAGAGGAAGAAGGAGAAAGAGACAAAACATTAAGTTTTCTCCGCTCTGAAAACAATGCTGAAATTTAATGACAGCGGTAAGCTCTCACAAGAATCTTATTAATGATTACTTCTCTCCATGAAAACTACAGTTCCATTATAACTGTTCTTCGTAAATGTATAGTTTCTTGTAAATCGCATTTTACGTTACGTTACATTAAACATTCATCGTAGTAGTCGAGGATTAAATTCGATTCTTGCAAACGCCTCGAATTACATCCTCGTTGTTCCGGAAGTGCGATATATCCTTTGCGATCGAATTTAGCGTCAGAGAACTCGAATACATTGTAATTCGATGCATTGGAGGGGGACGCAAATTGGTCGGAGATCGGAAGAAAATTACACGAGGCCTAGCATCCTGAGGCTGCATATATTGAATTCTAAATATTCGTATATTACGTATGCGTTAGGAAGCCGAAAAGGTACGCTGTTTACAGAGAACGGCACCGTATTTACGTATCACGTACAAATGCACATCCTTCGATACGCGCAAAAGGGGCTGATGCATCGCAGCTTTCAGCATCAAAGTTCTAAGACGAGTCATTGAGATGCAGACGTCGGACACCCCCTCCCTCCCCCCTCGCGTTCTTCCGGCTTTTCCTTAGCCAGGCGTTTTCCCATCCACCGCTTCACAAGTCAATACGAATTCCTTTGAGTTTGAATACGTTTAATAGCGATAAGATAGATAGAAACAGGGTTATTTCTAGGGTTGCACAAGACTCAAGATAAGACAGTATTCGTAAAAATATTGTATTGAAAATTTAAATCTTATCTTGATCTTGCATTTTTGTAGCAAGAATCTTGTCTCGATTTTATTGGCAATTTTTATAATAAACAATTATACCAAACAATTATTTAAAATAATATTTAACATAATCTTTGTAATGTGATTTAAGGTAATTAATTTTATATCATTCTTCGTTTACTTTCTAAAACACATTATATATTATACATTCGTTGTTCTTACAAAAAGACAATTGCTTACAATGAACAAGAATTGTGTAAAAGTTTATTGTATATTTTGTTTATTGTATTAATTATTTTCAAATTGGTTAAAGTTTTTTATTATTAAATAAAATTTTATTATTAAATAAAATTTTTTAAATTCGTACATAATGATAATGATTTTTTCTTTTTAATTTACAAATATATATATTTTTATAAATGAATCTTTTAATCGTATTTCATTAAAACGATTAGAAAAGATCCTATAAAATTTTCTCATGATAAACAAGCTTTATGGAAATTTTGCTAACTCGATATTTAAGCAAAAACAATGAGAAATTTAATATTTGTTTTGAATAATAAATTAATTTTAATGTAAATAAAATATAGGATTTGAATATAAAGTTTTAAAACATGCTGAATATGGTAAACATTTTAATTAATAAACAAATATTAAAACATAATATATTATACTTAACATAATATATTATTATATTACTAAAATATTGAAACATATTGTGCATATCTGATTTACTTTTATTGTTAGAAAAGACATGGAAAATTGAAATCCGAAACATTGAGATCAAATTGATATCAAATTCTTTGTTATCATTTTTGCGGTAACTCATCTATGAAATATTTCGTTTCATACATAACTATCATTGTGAAAAATCGCATATTTTTGATGATTTAAACACTTTTAGAGACAAGCTTTTTATATGTATTTATTCATTATTGCGAAGAAAGAAACATTTTGAGACTCAACATCAAAGGCGCTTGTAACTTTTTGCCGTCAAATATGAAAATCTACAAAGGCAAAGTTAAAAAACTTCGTAATAGTTTTATCGGAAGCACAGTTTTATCGAGTGGAAGCGTACTTTTATCAAAAACGTTGAACCGACTCGGAAAATTGAATTTCTCTTTTATTTTCTATGGAAAAAAGCTTATACTATGAATATGATTATAATAAATATTTCATCACATATATGATATTTGATGCAATACCATAATTAAAATATCTTTCCGATTTAATGGAAAAATGGCAAAGTTTTTGAAATATATTTCCATTTCCTTTCTCTCTCTCTCTCTCTCTTGCTCTTTTCTCTAACTTTATCTATGCTTTAGTCTTCTTATTAAATTAATTGAATTAGGAGCATATATAAGACGTTTGAGCTCCGAATAACCGCATCAAAGTCTAATAAAAATAAAATTTGCTAATTATTTGCCAATTTTTGTACATAATTTTTTAACACTTTAGATTATTTCATAAAATTATAAAATAATGTAATAAAACAATTTAAAAAGATTTTCTCGAAGTGACAAATATACGCATTTTGCTAAATGATATAATGAGCTTGATTAAATTCTTTAATACAGTTAAAAATTATAACGTAAATCACTGGACAAAATCAATTCAAGACACGATCGTTCGTTATGTGTATTGTTTTACATGTTAAATATTCCGGCAGTAAATTTCCAAAACACTTCAATGTCATTCTTACCATGTCTCATTTGTCGAAGGCTTGCCTTGAAATAATCCACTTGCTCGATAATTCATCGTTTTAACGACGTCGTAGTGACGTTATTCGCCGAATCTGCGCGTGACGAACGGATTGAAATCGAGGCCAGGATGAAAATTACATCGAGTTATATTCGCGGTCGATTCGCCCAAATGTTCTTTTCCGCCATGTCGCGTAGATGGGAAATGATTGGCTAAGATTAACCGCAAATCGAATAAAAGAGTTTCGTCTAGCACGTCGACCCGATTGTCTTAATTTAAATGGAATTAGATATTGTAAAGACAGAAAAATATAAAATATTAATTATGCATTCCTTTCCGCAATTGCTATAAAACTCAAGTAAGTTTCAGTGTTATATCTAAGAAAACATTTATTAATTTGAAAAAGAAGAGATTAAATTACTAATTATGTTCCTTGAATAGCTGACTATTAATTTCTTCTTCCAAGCTGCTCGCGAAAAATCACTTTTATCAAGAGACACGGTAGTGTATCACGCCAAGTTCACTCGCAGAGAGAAGACCTCGTGTATTTATACGCGAATTGAATAGATGAAAGTAAGGTTATCAGATTTCAACGGTTGAACGAACCAAATTCTTACTAGGTTTAATCGATAGAGCGAGTTTGAATATGTATAAAGAAAATGTCTTTATTTTTGCGTTGCGTGTCTATCTATAAACGGAAATATCATGATGTAATACTAAAAAATGAAAAATTTATTTAAAAATTAAAAACTAAAAATTAATATAAAACAAAAAAGTATTAAAAAATTTTAATTAAAAAAATTTTGCTCTGCCTATTTTATTAGTATATTGTTCTCAGCTCAGAAGCTTGTTCAGCTCTATTATTAAATTTCCAAATATAAATTAATTAAAATTAAATAATTAAATTTAAATGTCTGACTAATAATTAGAATTTATATATTAAAATATGTGCCAATTTTTTAAATATATATATTATTACAATATGTACAATTTCATTGGCAGCGCCGATAGTTTTTTTAATTAAAATTTTGTTTACCCTTCGTTTTATATTAATTTTTAGTCTTCAATTTTTAAATAAATTTTTCATTTTTTAATATTATTATTTTTAGAAATTAAAAGAACTATTTTGTATATTTTTCAATTAAGATTTCTATTTGAACTTGTACAAGTTTTTATCTTTAATTGGAGCAATTTTTTACTATTTTTATAGACAATACACACAATAATTGAATAGAATTAATGCTTCAATTTGACGCTCTTTTTTTAAAAAAATAAGTTTTTAGGGATTACGATTGACAAGCGCTTAAAAAGAAAATGAATGTCACATTAATTTCTCTCAAACAGTTATTGTGCACACACATCTTTAGCAATATACTTTTTCCCCTTTAATAAAAATTCCCTTTAATAAAAATTTTCTCTGCCAAAAATTGTACAAGCTGATATAAATATTAAGAGTGTCTCATATGTGCATTTAAAAGACATAGCGGTATCTTCCAACGGATGGTACGCAGTTGTGAATGATTGAAATTAGAATTTCATGCCGCAATTTCTCCCGGACGACCCGCCAAAAACTCGGTCGCGATGTGCATGAAATTTTAATTTTAATTAATTGATGTCGCGATGTTGCGCACAAAAGCAGATTTAGGATAGGTTACGCGCTCCCAGATACGGATGTGTCAGTTTTATATATACGTATGCGTGTGTATGTGCATTATGCATTATATATTTCTCTATTATATAAATTTATTATGCAAATATATTAATTTCGTAAAAGATGAATGAATGTCCGAAACAATATGTAAGTTTTAATTGTGCGATGCATTCGGGAATTGGATTATGAAAAGACGATTATCCGTAAATATCATCCAAAAGTAAATTTTATCCAAAAGTATAATCTTTATGTTTTATAAAATATAATTATGTGTTTTATAAATATAATTATTGTTTTATAAATATAATTATTGTGTTTTATACGTTAAAGAAAGACGAGAAAAAAATAAAAATAAAACGCAACAACAATCGAAAATTTTAAATTATTAATACACATATAATACAGAGGAAAAGATAATTATATATAGATTATATATATATATATATATATATTATATAGATAATTTTAATTTAACTATAACGCTGTTTATCATATTCGATTATCTATGATTTACTCATATAATTATAACTATAATTATTTATGAGAATTCTGCAATAATAATTATTAATTCCTGAATCATGAGATCTCATTATATTTATCCTACTAACTACATTAAATATTTGTTTAGTCTGCATATACTAGCTTCTTGATAATTATAATAATTAATTAAATAAGTATGAAAAGAAAGATATTATTAGCAATGTTTATAAAAGCAATATTTATAAATAATGGAAGAATCTCAGATTTCGTTTTTTACATTTCAGAAAATAAAAATATTGCAGAAATAAGAAATGGATTTACAAAGCTTAAAGATGCAATTATATTCTCTTATGGAATATATATAAATAAATAATCTTATTTGTTTAGTTTAACGGGAAAAAATTTATTTTCGAATTTGATAAAGAAGGTGTGATTATTTATGAGTTAATCTTTGTAGATTTAATATTTCGCAGATTTTCAACATTTCAACATTTCAACATTTCATTACAATACATTTCGTAAATTCGCAGCGTGGTATTTTTTGTCGTGTAAAGACGGCTAATGATATCCATCAGTTCGGCCGCAGGAACCGTGATGCACGTTAAATCAATATTTCCTAGTCGACGTTACAATGCCGTCGGTACACAATGGGAAACGCAACAAGTATGCGTCGGGGGGAGGTCGTGTCACGACGAAGTACGCGCATTTAAATTGCCTGATTAATTAATTGCCGGATTTGCTAGCGAGTATTATAGTCACGGTCGTGTCACTGATGGCCAGTGAAATCAGCGTTTTTTCCGCATTTTTCAAAATTGATAGGTCCATTTAGTCGTAAATTAATAAACGGCGGCTATGAAACGGCGTTTTTTTTTTTATTCTTCCTTGTGTGACATCGACACTTTCGATGGATGAAAACTTAGCGATCGTATAAATAAACGTATCTCATTTTAGGTTCATCACAATTTTGTTCTTCCTTAGCAAAATTATACACATGCATAAAATGCAACAATTGGAGAAAAGTGAACAAATAATTTAAATGAATGCAACCCTAAAATAGGTATATTGCTTTTCAGCTGATACTATTTCGCGAAAGTACAGAAAACAATCGTGATATTGCACAAAAGTTTTCATTTTTATGGACCAACCACACCTCCGATATCGGAAATTATCGCGCGATCCGAACGGTTATTGTCGATTGGATATAAAATCTTTAATACCACTTTCTAATACGGCATTGTTCACTTCTACGAAATATCTCGTAAGCTTTCAATGCACTATTTTCGAACAATATATGCGATCAAACTCGTATATTAAATATACTCTATTCATCAATAATTGAATTTTGAGCGATTAAATACTTTTCAACTTTCCTAAATTATTTAAAAAAGTTATAATACATCATATGTATAAATCTTCTTGTATTTTATTCAAATTTATTTATTTATTTATTTATATTTTTTTGCGAAATAATAAATGAATTAATAAATAGAGGATGAATAAAATTATTTATCTTCTGTTATATCTTATGATTGATTTTTGGTCGCGAATTTGATGGTTGAAGTTTTATCGAGAGTGGCAAATTTATGAGACAAGAAAAAGGGTGGATCGAAATATTCCCGGTGCTGAGAAGAAAAACAGGATCCTTTCCCATCGGATCACAAAAGCAGAACGGCTGATGAGCTTTCGCTATTTCGATCAGATTCGAACGCGTCGATCGCCGATATTTGCCGTATTATCGATATAATCCTGACGAAGAATTCGCTTCTATCGGATGCTGAAGAATGCGGGGGACACACGTAAAACAAATTCCATTCTTTTCATCAAGACCGCCGGATTTCGCGCGACATTAGTATCGGTCTTGCCTCTCTCGAACTTGCTACGTCTTCGTCTACCTCGTAAAATCTGACGTTCTAAATTTATCGAACTATTGATTAAAAAAAAAAAAGCATCGGTTTCAATCCTCGGATTATTAAGCTTCAAATACTTAAATACAAATCTTTTATATTTCTTTTCTGCTTCCCTATATTTCTATATAAATATAGAATAAAGTAATGGCATAATATATCGAGAAATTCTTACGATGCATGTAAAAGTCAGTTTGGTACTAAAATTAACGATCGAACAGATCACATATCGACATCGATGAACATTTACAGGAGTGATTTACAGAACGTATCAATCAGAGCGTCAACGAATAAAATATCGGATTTCGATATTTTTTTCGGTTCGCGAGATTGTTATTCAGACGATCATGAGGGAAATATTCGCGTCACGAGAATGGTAAGGAACGTATTTTTCTAGTAATAATAGCGTGTTTTGAAATCTATCTGCACTTCTGTATATGCAATCGTAATATGCGAAACGTACTTATGGCATTACCCGTTTATTACAGAACGTTATAACGAGGATTGCACAAGAATTGAATATCGTAAAATATTGTATTGAAAAGTTTTAAAAACTTAAATCGTGTCTTGGTTTTGAATGAATTTTTGTAGCAAAAATCTGATCTTCTCTTGCATTGTCTCGATTTTTTTTAATACCGAACGATTATTTAAAATAATATATATACATGATCTTTACAACAATTTGAGATAATTATTACTATTTATTTCATTCATTCATTTTCCAAAAAACACAGTATACATTTATTGCCTGTACATAAACGTATTTGCAGATGCAAACGCAATTCACACATCAGAGAACTTTTTCGTACATGTGCTGTACGCAAAGTTTTGTGTAGCTAAATAATTGTGTAAAACTTTATTTATACCGTTTATTTGATATTACGTTATTGTATAAATTGTTCTTAAATTTGTTAATATAAATGTTTTTATTTATTAAATAAAATTGTTTAAGTTCGTACGTAATTAATATAAAAATAAAAGAATCGACCTAAAATAATTATTAAATGATAAGATTGGCAAGTAAGAGGTGCTGTAATTGAAGCATAAGAAAGAAAGACTGACTCTTATTTGTATATAATAGTATGATTTTTTTTCTCATCTAATTAAATCTACAAATATACATATTTCAGCTTAAAAAATCCACAATCTTAATCTTGGTGTTATCTTGATGAACTAATTAAAAATCTAGCCTTAATATTGTCTCGAGTTTCTCAAGACTAGTCTTGGTATCTCGTGCAATCTTACTTACAACTCGACACTTGCTCGAAGGGACGGTTAAGGTCGCCGCTGTTATTTCATAGAGAAAACGGCCCAGGCGAGAAATACGTTTCTCCGTGATGGAGGTGGAGGCGCGGTCGTATATTAGAAGCGCGATGTCCTCACGTCCGCGAAATTTCCCGTCCCGCTTTTACACGTCTCGGTGATATGGATCGCTCGCGTCTGACCAGCGACTCGCCCTTACTACTCGGCGCTCGCTCCCAGGCATATTTCATCGCGATCCGCATACGTATTCCTGTTTCTGTACCCGAGAGTCGTGCCATTGCAGGCGACATCCGCCCATTTTTCAAGAGGCGTAAATAACTTTATTGTTTTCCGAAGCCGGCGTTATGTGTCAAATGTCCCAGAATTGCAAGTGCAATATTTCTTCCAACTGATTCTTTCTTTTTTTTCTTGAAAATGAGACTTTTATTGGATAAATTTTGAATAAGGCTCTGGTCATTCTTTTTTACAAGTACTTTTTTTATTAGTATTTATGCATTATAATGTGATAACATGAAATAATTAGAAAATAAAAAAATTTAATAAAATTATATATTTCATATATTTTATATAATTATAATATATTTAATAAAATATATAATTATTTAATAATTATATATATATATATATATATATATATATATATATATACAGGGTGTCCCGCAATTACCGCTCAATATTTTAAAGTGTAGATTAGTGGTAGATTCTCTGGCCAATTTCAAAACGATTTTTCCTCAGCGAAAATGTCGAGGCACTAATAGTTTTCGAGTTATAAATGATTGAAAATAAAGGGTTTTTCGCAAATTAAGCCTTATGGGAATAAAATATTAATAAAATCACATTCTTTAGTTAATTTTAGGTAGAGTTTACTTTAATAGAATTTTAATTTAAGGCTTAGTTAGAAAGATACATCATGACAAAAATTAGGAATATGCAAAAAATAATGATCTTCTTCGGCATTTTCGCTGAGGAAAAATCGTTTTTAAATTGGTCAGAGAATCTACCTTTAAAATATTGAGCGGTAGTTGCGGGACACCCTGTATATGTACAATTTAATAAATTTTGATGAAAAAAATTACATTTTGAAAAAATTACATGGAGCATATTGTTTTTAAAACGCGTCTGTCAAAATTTATTTTCTGACCTATTTTATTACATATTCCAGTTAAATTAAAATATAATTATGAGATAATTTTACAAATCGGCAATCATTTATCAATGCCGTGACGAGACCGCATTAATTCGGGAGATACAAGCTTGCGGTTTCACCGCTCTGCGATTAGAATTTAAAAATTCATATCCAGTCTCTGCCAGTCTGCCGTGGACGATCGCACAGGCGGTGGAAAACCACGTGCCGTGTCGGCGGAAAATGAATCTCTCCTGGCGGCGAAGGGAAAGAGAGATTCCACGATGTAAATATGATGTAAAGCATACAAATATAGTTCTCGCCTAGCGGAATCTTCTCTTGTATAATAAACGCTCGAGACAGTTAGTCTTCAAGTGTCTGTAGCGCTTCTGCTCTTCTCAATGTTCAGAAATGCGAGTCGAGTAGTAAGAGAAAGTCACTGGTCAGACGCAAAGACTATCCGTATCGTCGGAATACTGGATAAGTATATCTCCTTAGCGTGAGCAAAAATAACGTCCGATATCGGTTTATCACGTAAATGCGAAATTCTTTGCGAAGTTTAGTTATATTACATCGACCTTGTGTAATGTAAATCACGCATGATATTTTGATATAAAAATATCGCACCTAGACAGGGTGTTACTGAAATTTAAAAGAGATTTCCTGATTTTCTAGATATTTTTACTTAAAATATCAGATGAACAGAATATTTTAAAATTTTATTTATGCTTTTTATAATAAAATTTTTTCTTCGTTTCGCATTCGTTTTTACTTATACGAAGGAAAAACTCAGAACCACTTAAGTTTCAAGTTTCATATTTGCAAATGGAAGTACTGAAAAAAATTTGAAGCTTTTAAAGATAAACATTTTTCATTTGTCTAACATTTTCATCCTTTTATAATTAAAAATTATAATAAAAAATATTGCATATTTAATATTTTGTTAACAAATATACTTAGAATAGATATAAACAGAGAGAGATATATATTTCCTTGTCGACTGTTTACAACATAATAAAAGAATGATCGAAGAGAGGATTTTTTTAAAAAGCTCGTCGATTCCCAATAAAATTCCACGAGAATCCTCTGATTTTTCCAGGTACAAAAGAAAACCCTGGGAATTCCAGGCTTCCCAGGGAGCAGGCCCCCTGGAAAAACATGAATATTGTGCGAGATACGCGTTTCAAGTTTTCTTTTTCATGAAAGAGCCGTAAATCTTTTAAATCGCCTCGTATTAAATTCGTTATCAATTTATACCAATTTGCAGATTTCCCTGATGATACGTTCGCGTTATCGCGCTTATCGTCGGATCGATTGAGCGATCGTATCGTGTCAGGGAATGAATCGACCGCGCTTGATTACCGGCGCGTTTTACGCGACCGCCGTATTGTGTATCCGCGGGATTGTGCGAAGTTTAAATTGATATTGCCTCGTTGCGTGATGCATGAAGGCGGCATTGTTTTTCTTAATATTAATCTCGCGCTGCGCCGCGCAAGTTCAACCGCGGAATTATGTTGCCGTGCAATTCAGCAACGGCCTGGTTAGTTAGTAACGCGGTTAGATTGTGCGATGATGTTCTCTCTCCATCTCTCTATTCGAGAGAGAGAGCTTTATCCCATTTCTAATATACTATCGCAGATGAAATACTAACGGAAATGGCGTATCGCTTCTAACACTTGTATCCGCCAACGATTTGCTATCGCAAATCCAGAGAATGAAGCTCCAAATTTTCATGATTTTAAATCATTGCTTCATATTAATAATTTTTTTATTTATTAATTCTTAAACTCCGAATTATTTCTTTATCCTCCGTTCTCGATCTTGTACTTCAAATAGCCCAACAGTTTATTACTCTTCTCCTGGGACTATATGTTGACCATCTTTTTTTTTTACAGTAAGAGCACCTTTGCTCGGTCCTTTTGTTGCGATTTATTGCACGGCAAATATCTAAGCGGCATACATTCAGGCCACCCACGCAACAATGGCTAGGTATACCTAAATGGGAAGTGTACTTAGGACATCGGAATCTGTCGCGTAAGAGGAGCGGAATGGGAGAAAAAGGACGGGTGGAGAGCGGGCGAGAGAAGCGGAAACGGTTTTAAGGTCTTTATCGTCGGCGTTTAATGACCCCGCGGAACGAGCACGGGTTTATCTAGGGATCTTTATATTGCTTCTTTCCGCTCTAACGTTGGGATGTAATACTAGATTAAGAGATTATTGAACGAGTCTACTTCGCGAAGTTACGAAACATTCTCGCGGATTAAATGCTATTCCTTAGTTCAAACTTTGGCAAGCCGCAGCACGATAAAATTCATTCGATGAAAAAATAACATTTGTTATGGATAAGGAATTAAAGGGCTTTGAAATGAAATCAACGGAATAAATCCATGTCCAGAGCAAAAAGCTTTTTAATATACAAGATAATTAAAAAAATTTAATCAATTATACCATATCTTTTATACCATTACATAAATATTGAAATATACAAGATCGTATTTCAATATAAATATTCTCGAGGTATTTATTTCTTAGGTATTTATTTCTTTAGATTTACTTAATCGCCAGTTCTTATAAAATTGCGTTATATTTTCTTTTATAATACATTTTTAGATATACATTTTGTCTTATATACCTTTCTTGTAACTTTGACGCATTTGAGAAAGTACAACATAGTTTTTATCGCAGATTTATCCGTCAAAAGTATGTAAATAGCGCAACGCGCGGCTGATGCCAAAGTGGTATTTACGCATTAATTCATACAACATCGTAAACACGTCGGAGCGTAATAGCTGGGCGGTGAAAGAAAGTATTTATCGTACCCATAATCATAAAGGACGTTGCGTAATTCACGATGGTGAGATTATGAGTTCTTTAAGATAAATTACGAGCTCAAAAAGCGCACATTTATTATATAGGCCGTGTAATTTTGCAATATTTTATGGTACTAATGCAGTACAGATAAACTACATTATTTCTGTAAAATTGTCGTAACTCTGAAAGGCAAAGTGCGTGAAAATTTTATGCTTTTAAAGTATAAAGAATGATTTTTTTAAAATTGTCCATCGATATTATTGCACAAAAATTCAATTTGTTAAAAGAAAAATTATGAAATATAAAACGAGAAAAAAATTATGAAATATAAAACGAGAAAAATTATTTAAAAAATTACATGTCCATATAATTTCTTACAAAAAAATATGACCTAAAGTGTAATTAGAAACAAAATATGAAAAATACAAAGAAAATTATATTATAATATATATAATATAATATATAAAAATATCAAATTTTAATTATACGATCTTTTTATGCGCATAATATAATTTTTATCTTAACTTTACATGCAATTTTACTTTGAAAAATTATATATCATTAATTAAATATCATAATTGAATATCATAAATATATATCGTAACTACAAATCCAAATTATGTAAATAAATTGACTGTAACGTATTTAATAGATATGTTTATGTAACTTTTCGAGATTGTAAAAGTACATTGCCGACGGCACATTTTTAAAAATGTCATCTCTGATTCGGTGGAAGATACCAAAAATTGAATTTATAAATAGCTCGGCTTGACGATATTAAATGTATATAAACATTTAATATATAGAGTGTTCCTAATTTAAACGTCAACACTTCGAAAGCGTGTAGAGGATAACCGACCGATAAACTAAGAAAAAAAATGTCGTTTCAAGATTTGCTCGTTTTTGCTCCATTTTAGAGGAAATTGCAAAAAAGAGAAACAAAAATGTTTTCGTTTCTTCACTTATTTATTTACATTTATTTGTTCATATTATCTATTTAATAAGGATCATATTATTTATTTAAAAGGATTTGGTTAGTATTTTCTAGTTGATCTATATAAAATTTCTTGTTATATTAACTAAACATGGACACAGTGATTCATTTTTTAATTTAGTATTATTATCAAGAAGATTTGATAAATTTAATAAAAAGAAATTAATCATACTCATCTCTGGTAATTCCTAAAGAAATTCTGATTCGTCCATTTTTCAACAGACATACTGGTTGAATCTAGATTTCTAATTAATGTAACCAGATTTTTCTCAATGTATCTTCATTAAAATAAGTGTAAATAAATAAGAAAAAACTTTTATGTTTCTTTTTTTTGTGATTGTTTTCTAAAATGGAGCAAAAATGAGCAAATCTCGAAAAGACTTTTTTTTTAATTTATGAATTTTCTGCACGCACCGCAAATTTAAATTGAGAACACCCTATATATTTCTAGTTGACATAAAGCCGGTTTATATGTCTTTACATTACACTCTCATTCGCACATGAAAATGATATATATATCTGTGTGTGTGTGTCTGTGTGTGTGTGTGTGTCTGTGTGTGTGTGTGTGTGTGTGTGTGTGTGTGTGTGTGTGTGTGTGTGTATGTATGTAATATTTCAGTTTACTCTCTAATAATAACTGGATTAAGTAATCCCTTTTTTACATTTTGAAAACAAGCTTCAAACACTCAAATACTCATCGCGCAATTAGTGCGAGCTGAGTTCGAATTCATAACGTTGCTGTCATTTTTACGAACCTGACCTCGCGACTCGGGCTATGTTGCGTGAAATAAATATGCAGATTACGTGGGAATTTAATTGACAAATAAATATGCTGCATGGTGCTCGAAAAACTGCGCCTCCCCACGAAAATCTCGAATGCTTGAAAATCCGTGAATAGTTGAATGCACACGCACAGAGTGACCATAAATATGCAAACACGTTTAACGTAGTGGTAGAAATTCTTCAGGAAGTTTGGAGACTTCTCCTTTTAATATGCAGACAACATTAATGCTCTTTTAATTGGAAACTAGATATTTGTAGAATCAAAAGTGGATTTTTCTATCATTTTACAGTTCAATGCGTATAACACACGAAACCAATATAACAAATCATAATTCTAGTTCGATGTATATGAATTTAATTGTAACAGGATTTTAACTTGATTGTCAGTTATCGAAATATTTTTTGATATTGAATATCGAAAAATTGTAAAAATAGAATTGGCATTCAATCAGAATTTTGTTAAGCACAGGTTGCTTCCAAATTGATCAAAGTATTTCACGCACCATGAATTTTACGGTGTGTACGTAAATTGCGGCTACATTGTACGTACCGTGACTCCCCGGGCAAGATCAATTAATTTATTTTACTGACAATCACTCGAGTTAATTCACGTAACTAAAATTTGCATGTTTTTACATGATGAACAGTTAAATATTGCCTAATTTTTAATTCAATGTCAAAACAATATTAACTCATGTCGTTCTGAAATTGTATTTCTTTATAGATGTTGCTCTGACAAGGTAGATCTAATATAAATATTTACGGTGTGCGTAAATTGCAATTATATTGTTACACGTAAAGTTAAGTAATAGAGCAATTATAAAATACAAAATACTTTGTGTAACGTAAACAAATGTTATATCAATATTTAAATAAAAAGTAATGGTAAATTATAATGCATAATGTGATGTGAAATTAAAACATTAGTAATTAAAATTTGTTTATTTATTAAAATAACGAAACATTTGATATAATACATATAACATAATACAGGTATATAATATCTGCGTGAATTTATTTTTACTACAAATATTATTTATTTTTAATTTAAAATAAATTTCTAATAAAAAAATAAATCAAAAAAACGTTATGTGTTCTTTAATCAGTTATTACAGATTAATAACTTAAGCTGGGAGAACGTTCGAATTTATTTTCGCGTGTGCAGTTCATCCGTTTTTGTGCAAAAGAGTCAAGGGTAGCATCCAAAATCGAAAAAGAACGGAGAATGATTCGCAGCCCTCAAATGGAATCCTTCTATTTGAGGGTTGAATGGAGAGGAAGTTGACGCTGCCAATAAAACGGCACGCGAATGTCGTAATGCATCCGGTAGAGCCGAGCGAATGGCGAAACGAGGGAGAAAGATACAAACAGAGAATGTAACGACATGACGACGAAAGGGGTTGGCGAAAGAGAGGTAGTAGTAGTTGGGGAAATGGAGGTGGCTTAACAAAAAGGTGGGTGGAAGGGTGGAATGGACGAACGAGGCGGAAAAAAAAGGAGAGTCTCGCGAGGTCTCGTGTAGCCGACTAAACAATGGCGATGGAGAATAAGCTCCTGCGTCGAGGCGTAGGGACCGCGTAAAAACGACTGCATTCGTCGTATATCATTGATACCGGGCTTTGGCCTCGGACTTGCCCGGTGAAATTCAATTATGCAATTTTAAAAGCCCGCCGAACACACGCAAATGGAAAGACCCGGTAAATGGATGTCGCGGTGTTTTCTATTCGCCGGGGTTGCAAGAAAATCGATGTCGCTACGTCGTTATGTGTCATAAAAGAACATACACAATACGAATCTAAATAATCTCTTAATTCGAGAATACACATAGGCATTCTATAAGAAAAATTAAATTTATCTTCTAAGTGAAATACGAGAGATTTGAGTGTTAAATGTTTGAACATTCTTTCTCCGCAATCGGGCAAATTCTCTAAACAAACATATTCGCGATTTTTTTACAAATATATAACAAATGCAATGGTACTATAAAAAATACAGCACGCATATAATTGTGTCAAACATGGAAGTTTATTTTTACACATCAATGTAAATAACGTTTAACAATCGAAGTTTGATTCTCAAAAAAATGAACGAGATATAATTTCATTGCATATTCGTAAAATATATACATATACATATATATATTTAAGAATAAGAAAAATAAAGTAGGTTTATTCTGAATATTTATTCTGAATATTTATTTTGAAAATTTTAGAAAATTATCTAATTGTAAATGAATGGCCATGTATTTTTTATCATGTGTATAAGATGAACATTTTTGATGGGTAGGAAAAAATACAAAATGCAATATTATTTATTTCTGGAAATTTGAGAAAAATATTTGTTGCAGAATTTATTTGTATACAATTGCAAAACTACTCCATTATTCAATAATATATAAAAATAAATAACGTTTGTAATTTAATATGTATAGAAGTTGGAAATAATAATCAACTATTAGATAAGTACATTGTTAAAATTGAAAATTCGACTCTTTCATCCGTTTCTCATTAAAAATAAGAGTTACCTATCTTACCTGCGATATAGTTATAAAAATACTTATATATTTATTACAAGAATTTTTATAATTTTTGCAAGAACATAAGTAAGTTAACAAAAATTATGTATTCCATATAAATAATTTGCTACAAGTTGATAAAAAATTATGGAAAATGAAATTCATTAAATAAAAATGTAAACGAGAGAAATTTCTCAGATTTATCGCGATAATAATGAATTTATAAAAAATTAAAACGTGGTTAACAATGTGTGATTAATTAATTTAATGTGTAATTAATTTAAAAATCAATTTAAAAGTTTTCTGTTCACCATACACATTTTTGGATTTTGAGAAATGTGAACTTTTAATTTAAAATGTTTTCCAATTACTTTCAAATAATCTTTAAAAATCTGATATGTGAATTAAAAAAATAAGAGTAACTAAATTCGAATTCGGAAAATCAAATTTTCCACACTATCATTGAAATTAATTATTTCATTATTAAGTTTATTAATAAATCAAAAGTTTATTTCAGTCTTAATATATGTATAGCAAATATTCTTATCATAAAATTTATATGTGATTATTCTTTATTAATATATAAATTATATTAATAAAAATGAGATAAAATATAATTAACACCAGTATCGTATAAATTAACAACTTTTTGCCCGTAATTTTATATTCTTTGAAATATTTATATGCATAGAAATGTATATAAATAATATTATTATAATAATGCAATAAATTATTAATTATATAATAATGCAATAAAGTCCCATGTAAATTTATACA
Organism: Camponotus fellah; assembly: GCA_030586385.1. Lineage (NCBI taxonomy): Eukaryota > Metazoa > Arthropoda > Insecta > Hymenoptera > Formicidae > Camponotus > Camponotus fellah. Next base: position 191,121 of record JAPIVC010000055.1, on the reverse strand, counting down.
AATTTCATTTATTCTTATTAAATTAAAATGATTGATGATCTTTGACGACATTTTTCGTGGAATATTATTAATAGATTAATAAACAAGCATTAGCCGATATCGAAATAATATATCCTATAATAGTGAACTATTATGACACTTTGATATTTACATCAATAAAATTAATAATCACCCTTGTTTAATGACATTATTCTGATTACATTAAATTAATGCTTGTCGTACGTACACAATTGTAAATATCATTTCGTGAAAAGTATTAATTTTATCGCCGTAAAATCACATCGGACTCACTTCACCGATATAATTAATTTAATTGAGATTAAAATGTTTATAATTATGATGGAAAATGATTGTAATTGATTCAGGAAATGTGCACTTGACATACAAAATACAAAATACGGGAAGACAATTGGATTTCACGAAAGAGCTTTAGGTGCTCATCGGCATCGCGTGCCGATAAAAACAAAGACAATTAAGGATACGCGATTGTCGGAGCAACAGCGTCCCAGCAGGGCTTTTTCGTGTATAATTCAATACAATGCGATGCACACACATACATTCGCATGCGCGCGCGCGAGTCAAGCAAGCTATTCGGCCATCGCATCGGTAAAATACACTCGACACGCGATCGGCTCGTTTCACCAACTCGTTGCGACTAGATCGGCTCGTTGACTTGCTTCGAGAATAGCTGACAATATTTTGATAACATCGAAGTGTTGACATTATCGAGGCACCTGCAGGACCGACTGCAAAATCGATCGAGACGAAGCGATTGTAAAACCAAAAGATAGGAAGCACACATACTCGAGTTATATGAAAATTTAAATATTCCTAGAAACCATCAATTTTTAGTGCCAATCTTATTTATGTTGCCAATCTTATTTATGTATAATATTATAGAGCATTTTCAAATTTATATCTAATTAGTTAAATTAATTTATATTTAATTAATTAATTAAATAGAGTATATCAGATAAAATCAATTTTTAAAGTACAAATTAATTCTTTCAATAATTTGTTTTATTTAAATTGAAAAGGTAAACCGTAGAATTAGAATTGTAGTTAAACATCTAATGCAAAATTTTCGTCATGTTTTTCTCCATATAAAATATTTATAAATTTTTATTAATAGAAGTTGTTTTCAGTTTATTTTTCATTTAACAAAAATCCAATATCGCATAAATACTATATATCAAATAACAAGAAAAATATATGACTTGTAAAAGGATTCGGAAAATAATTCGAAAGATAGTAATAATATATTTAATATTTAAATGTTGCTTAAAGTTATAACATTTAATAAAAAACGTTAATATATTATATAAAATAATTACGCGATTCGTTGAAGTTGTAAAACCATTTTATAATGGATTTGTCACATCACCAGAGAATTTTTTATTTCAAATGTAAAATTAATGCGGTAATTACGTGAATCTACGAAACAAACCGCAAAATTTTACTGCAAGAATGGTGAATTATAAAGTGCATTGTCGACTTTTGCGCGAAATGTGTGTCTCATGAAATATTTTCACAAAAATTACTTCACTTTTATATGAAGGAAGAAAATTACAACTGAGTCGACATTTTACACGACTATTATTCCTTTGTAGAACGCGGTATTCGAAGTGGAAAGCATTTGGCCGATTCCCATGGAGCTTCCGTAAGGTTTTCCACCGGTTACACAACACAATAATACGCAGTACACGAGACGATGACACGCGAGACTCTCGAGAGCGAATATAACGAGTAGAAAAGGCCACGTATGGGCGGACGTATTTCAGTATACAGGATGGATCGGGAATCAGTGTACAATTACAAAAAGGGCCGATTTTTTCTGTATAAAAAGATAAAATTTAAACTTTGAAGTCTGAGACAGATTCTACATTAAAAAATAAATTTCTATCTTCAAGTAAATAAATTTAAACAAGATAAGCACGGTAAAATTGTTTCTAAAAATAATCCAACATTGTAACTATCAAAGTAGCTTAAAATAAGTGAATGCCTTATACAAACTTTGAATTTTCTAGATTGCTTCACTACAGGAATGAGTTTGAAAATAAGCTATTTTATATTTCGCGTGATTGATTAGAGATAATAAAATGAAAAAAAAGAAAAAAGCGGACATCCAGTAATATTATATATATTTTTAAATAACAACTCAACAAACAGATCTAGAAAACTTGTGAAAGACACATCTTTGCATAACACATCTAATCATTATATTATTAATTACTTTAAATAGCTAGCATGAGATTATTTTAAAAATTAATTTTATATTTATTCCTTTGGATCTTTTATTGCAAATAATTAAAAACAATATCACATTATTATTTGCATTTGAATAATTTAATTTTTGATTGTGTAAGAATTATTTATATGTCCTTTACTATGTCCTTTTTCTTATTTACGTTTAAAAAAAATGATAAAGTGAAAATATTGGATATATCTTGTAGAACTGAACAGCTGTTTATGTATATTGGACAAGAATGTCATGTATTACATATTTATAAAAATAATAAATATTTCATGTACATATGTATTTTCATATACCTTTACTTTGTTTACTTATTTATATTTATATGTATGTTTTATAATCTCAAATTCCAATAAAAAATTTCATTTAATTTTTCATAAACAAAATAACTTTATTTATTTATAGAAAAAAATATATTTGAAGAGTGCTTTATTGTTTCTAATAAGATAAGAGGATAACGGCTTTAAATTTCAGTAAAAAAAGGATCTTACAGTCGCATTGCTCATGCGTCATTATTAGCATAACGAATTGTTGATGAATTTAAATCTCCCCATTATATTTGTCGCAAGCTTTTCCCCATGATAATTTAAATTCTGTACAACGTAATTTATTCTTACATATTACATCTTTATGCACCTTGTGAATAAATAACTGCGAAAAATCCCTCTCTTTATTTACCATCATAGGCATAAACGTGTACACGAATATTTGCATAGCACATGCAACAGTTCAATAAAATATACAAATCTAAATAATTGATAAACAGAAGTTGTAATAAAAATATACAAATCTAATAATTGATAAACAGAAGAAGCGAATGAAAAAGAAGCGTTTACATATAATTACCATTATATTATTTCAGCAAAGAAATATTATAGGAGAAAAATGATCTCGTATCGCTCATTTATTACAGTTTGCGATTCTCGGTGAAAATTCGACATGACATGCGTTTGCGCATAAATATACACGAACGCACGCATAGACTCGATGCACGTTATCGAAGCGTGGTTGCCTTGTTTGCGTTCGGCTCGTTGACTTAAGCCGATGATGCACGTCCCCTGAGTCTGCGTCGAATATAAATTTCCGCGCGGACACGACGTCGAATAAATTTGATCGTGACGAGATAACGTCTCGCTGCCTCTTTAAACGCTCCCGTTTTCTCAAAGTCATGTGTCGTGGTATTTTGATGAATTTATATGTGCCTGATTGAAGCCTGTTTTTCCAAAAACAAGTTTTTCAAACACGATATGTTTGAAAACAGCTTTTTTACAATATTTATTTATTTATTAAAGAATAAAATAAAATCCTTTTAATACGTGCTAAAAAAGATACATCGATAAACGCATGTAGGATAGAAATATATTTGAAAAAAAAATAATTAAATAAAATTTTGAAAAATATAGTATTTAATTTAAAATTTAAATATTCGAATTTTTATATATTTCCATAAATAAATATTATATAGGATCTTATACATTCCTTTCTCGTACATTCAGTAAAATTATATTTCGAGATATTAACTATTAATTTCTCTCGACTGTAGAATTTGTAATAATAAGATCAATCCCTAAATTTGAAATCATAACGGATTTATAAAATTGATTCGGTGTCCCATTAATTGCTACATATAACTCACCTCGCCGAAAGGGCAAACGTCACGTCATGGCCTCGATGTCTTTCTCGAGAATTTCGGGGCTTTTGACGATATTCGATATCATTAGATTTCTCAATTAAAGTCCCGTGATATCTCGCGTATGCATCGCGTATAGTTTCGAGGAAACTCTCATTTCACGTTTCACGGCGATGTCATGTGTCGCTGAGATTACCGGATTCGGAGCTCTTAAAGTTTGCACCTTGACGCGGTTAAACGTTCCCGATATCCAGTCACGGCTCGTCTATGTTGCAGGGAGGTCGTAAGTCGAGATATCTCTCGAGAGGTAGGGAGTTTAATTAGGGATTATAAGCAACGAAACGGTGTATTCCGCTTATGATCATTAATAACTAAGGCGCTTAGTTTCCTATCGGCCTATTCTCGATACGTTCCATTACCGTCCGTTCGTTCACGATAAACCCATCGATAAACGAATCTTATTATTCCCTATTTCCTATACAAAATGATAATGACTCGATAACAATTGAAGCATCGGTTAATATGTATAACGTTTCAAGTTGTAACAAAATACGACTGCTCAGAATCTTGATCCTGAATATTAGGCTTGCACGAGATACCCAAATTAAATTTTGATATTGTATTGCCTTGAAATTCGAGACAATATCAAGACAAGATTTTTAATTAGTTAACAAGACAATATTAAGATTGTCAAGATTATTGACTTTTAAAACAAGCTAAAATATATATATATTTAAATTACATATGTGAGAGAAAAATCACTATAATACACTTAAAAATCTTATTTAATAAATAAAAACATTTATATTAATAAATTTAGAAACAATTAATATTAAATATTTACATTAACAAATTTAGAAAAGTAGTACCCAAATTAATAATTAAATAATATAAACAAAATAAATAATAAAATTTTACACAATTATTTACACAAAACTTTGCATACAGCTCATGTTTGTGATTTTTTGATTATATACGTGTGAGTTGCACTTTGGCATCATTGTATCCAACTATTTTTTTTATAAGAGCAATGAATATACTTGATGAATATACATATTATGTTTTAAAGAGTAGATGAATAAGAAATATAAATGAATTATATGAGAAAAAGTCATGATATAATATATATGCACAAACTTAAAAAATTTTATTTAATAAATAAAAACATTAACAGACTTATAGAAACAATACATAGCTTTACTATATGCAAATTCGTTTATGTAAAGATATATGTTTTTTTAGAAAATAAACGAATGATATAAAAATAGTAATTATTTTAAATTATATTTTGAAAATTATGATAAACATTATTTTAAACAATCGTTCAATAAAATATTGGATAAAAATAAAATCGAAACAAGACAATAGAAGACAAGATTTATGCTTCAAGATTCACTCAAGATAAAATTGAAATTTTCGAAAATTCTCAATGCCAATATTTTTACGAATGTTTGTCTTGTTTTTAGTTTTGTGTTCTACTGAATACATTTTATTTTTCTCCAAACACTTGTATACACACAAAAAAAACAAAGAGACTCACTCTTTCCACGCATTTGAGAAATGCAGTTTTGAAAATTACTTTCTAAGACTACATTTTCAATGATATAATATATTGGTCAGAAATATAAATAAGACAGAAAAATTGGAATTAATTTTTTCTTGCAAAAAACTCTTCAAAATAGTGTTTTTCATCACTGCGAAACGTTGAGAGGGTAGACTTATTTTTTAGATCTCACGCTAGACCAAAATTAGAGAAATTAATCTCGCTACGGGAGGACATGTTTTTTTTTCTTTTCGCGAGGGAGGCAAATGAAACGCCTTTCTCGTCGAGTCGCCTTCTGTTTCGTTTCTCGAGTTCGTCTTCTCGTGCTCGTCCTCTATAACGCGAGACACGTGCATATTCGTTCGTCGTGTTTACCTGCGGGAAAAAAAACCATCGACCCCTTCCGACATTCTTCACCCCTCAAGACGTCGACGGGGAAATACTCCAATTTGTCAACCGCGAGCGAGTGCTTTTTTCTCTGAGATCTCGTCACGCTTCGAAAGTGAGAGCAACTCTCACGATAGACGTCGCCGACGAAAGCTTGAGAACTTCGCATCCATTCCACTCTTGCATGTTCCTTGAATAGTACATTGCTCCTTCGTTTTGTTCTTATCTTTACTTGTCTGCAGCCGATCGCAAACAATACGACGTCGTTTGCTAAATATTCGGCAAACGTAGGATGCATATTTTCGACAAATACTAAATCAACGTAATTAATTCAATCAATGTAATTAATTACATATACGTATATTCGATATCTAAAATTAATAATAAAAAATCATTCAGTTAAATAATGACATACAATCTGTATTTAAAAATTATAGAAAAATAAGGAATAATATGATTACCAATTTTATCAAAGAAAAAATTCCTATTATATTTGTCCAAATTAAGCAGTATTTAATTATAGAACTATTGTGTATATGTGTAATTATAACATTTTTTTTTAAACTTTACATATATGTATATATATATATATATAATTTTTGAAAAATAATATTATTAAATGCGAAACATTATGAGCAGGAAATAAAAAAATAGAACGGCTATCTTTGTATTCATTGCGAATAATTAATCTATTACATTAAGAATAAAACGTAAAATAAAAAAAAAACCTGTCTTAGAATTTGTCAAAGATTTTAGGATACACTCTTTCTCTTTCTCTCTTTCATAATATAAAATATTATATTCATATAATCATAATTAAAATCAACTGCGAAATTAACCTTGTGATTATTTTATTGACCGGTCACAAGGAAACTTGAATTTTCAAGGCAAACGTTGTTAATCGATCACGAGTAAATTCGTGTTCCAACCTCAAACATTGTCAACCGGCATACATAAAAATAATGTATAAAGTAAAAGAATAATAAAAATTATACAATAAAATAATAATGAAAAAATGAAATAATACTAGTAATATATAAAGTATATTGAAGTTTATTTAGATTGCTTCATTTTCATATTCAATTATGGAAAAATAGCCGATAACATGGAATAGCTTTTGTATAAAATTACCGGTCAATAAATTGTGCTTTAAAAAATATGTTACATAAATATAATTTATTTATTTATAAAAGTGTGTATTTATAAAATTGTAAACTCTGCGAGAAATAGCTGTAAAAATGATCATTAATTCCGAAGTAATTTGTGTGTATTCTATTTTACAGAAAGCAAGTGAGAGAGACCAGAGAGAGAGAGAGAGAGAGAGAGGAGAAGAGAGACAATAACGGGCGTAGGAGGAAGTCGAATAATGAGTGCACAGAGTTCGAATCGGTACTGTGTCGAGTTACGAGAAGCATCGAATATTCAGTAAAGTCCTGTTTGCACACGTGTTACATTCTCGCGCCGCTCCCAGACATTAACTGCAACGCCTTGTAATTCCGATGCGGAATCGCCTGTACGCGCAACGACCTCCGGAATGCACTAGATACATTAAATTCCGGAGTTCACTGGCAGCTGGACCGCAGAGTGTATCCGCGCTTAGGAATTGGTTAGCTAAGATTTACGTCGCGAAAACCGTGGTAAGGTTATGCGTATCAAGGAATCAAACATTTTCAGAAAAAAGAAAAATTTAATCACAAAATACAATTTTGAGTAACAATATTTTATAATATCGTGTAATAGATATTTATTGATTAAACTAATAGTCAATTTTTAATAAAATTAATTAAAACCATTAATTTTATGGCATCATTATTTTATTCTAATGTCTAATATTGTAATTTATATTTAACGCTCCGCACAAAATATTCCAATTCTATTTAAATTCTATTTAAATTATAATATATTTATAATATATTTAAATATATTAAAATTATATATAAAATTAATATTATATATATTTAGATATATTAAAATTTAGTATGAATCTGCACAGAAAAGGTAAAAATTATTGGATTAATCAATATCATAAAATCTAGTTGTAGTTTTATATGCACAATATGTCTTACCAGGCCCTTAAACTATTATTTCTTAATGCAATACTTTTGTTATCCAAATATCATAAACTTAAATATTGATTTAAATATAACTTACATATTCTCAAAAATTCCTTATCCAAATACAAAAATCCTTGCTCAATTATTTAAAAAAATTTTCTTATTCACAATTTATATTTATACAATGTATTCCAAATTATTGATTACAAAAGTTCAGAAATTAATAATTATTAAATTTGTATGGTATTTTGATGTAATAATCTAACAATAAATTTTAAATTGAATGTACATAATATTTATAGGAAATATATATTATAAATATCTAAATTTTATAATTTTATTCATGACACTTTCTTATTATGTATGCAAAAGTATATATAAATAAGTATACATAATTCAAAAAAGATAAATTAATAATATGTAATTTACCGCTGTTTCATTTATATTTCTTTTATAAGATGCCAAGGTAATAATTTCATGGGAATGCTGCTTGATTAAATGCTTTAATGATAACCGGATATTCTTTATGGTTATTCGACATTTTTTGCATTTTCTTATTTCGTCTGTATCTAACAATAAATCATAATAATCGTTAGTTTTAGCTAGATTTGAAGCTTTTCTGCTGCATCTTTATTAACTTTATGTATACGTTCTAAGTAGGATGTCATAAATCTCATAGAATTCATAAAAAGAGTTGTTTAATTTTCAATTCACAATAAATTTTTCTTTAATCATATTTCTTTATTATCAATAGATAAAAATTGTTATTTTATTAGAATTTTTAAATGAAATATTCGTAAAAACTCAGATATTTAATTTTAATTATACTGGTCGACAAAAATGCAATTTTCTTTCGACCTTAAAGTAAACGAAGTTATTTCTGGTAGATATGATTACAAATCTGGCCTCGAAAATGTCATCACATCAAGAGAGTTTTGAGATATTCTAATTCAAAAATGTAAAATAAAATATATTTAAACATTTTCAACGATCTTTCGAGATATTTATGAGTCCTTGTACTTTCTCTACATGTAGATATACCTTTTTCAATTAAAAAACAAAAAAATTTAATGGCTCTATCTCAGCAAAAAAAAAATCGGATCATAGCAATCAAATATGCGTTGGAAAAGATAAGAGGATTTTAATGTGAATCCGTCTGATTGCTGAAAACAATTGTTAGAGGTTTTATAGGTCATTGAGAATAATCAAAATACCTCATTTTTTGCACCTTTAAATTAAATATCTGAAAAATTTGACGTGATATGACATTTTTGAGGTCAGATTAATCAGCACATCATAATCTATCAGAAACAATTTTGTGTACTTTAAGGTGATCGTCAAAATGGTGTCGACCAGTGTTATTATTCTGATTAAAAAATTTTTGTTCGATATAGTTTATTTTAATATTTTTTAATCTTACAAATTATACACGAATTATAAATAAATGACAAATTTTTCAATTGTTGTACTTAGATATAACATTAGTTAAACGAGTTTGATTTCAATATTAATAATACACTCCTATTAATGCATCTCCACCACGAAATCAAGTTTGGATATACATCATAATTGCATAATTAAATATTAATTTGTTGTTAATTTGTTGCTATAAGCGCGAATTTGTTGCTCCTACCGATTAGCAGGAAAATTATATTAAATATGGGAGTGCTAGCTTGCTATTAATCTAAAATAAGTAGCTAACAATATCAGTTCATTATAAAATTGTTTCCTGTATTAAATACAAAATAAACTATTTCCTAATTTATTGTCAGTAATTCAATTAAAAAAATTAACCTGGACGAGTGACGATGCTACTCTTGCTTACAAGAGTAAAATATATTAATGCCATTAGTTGTTGCGATTAGTTTCATCTTAAAATTTTCCCTAATTTGTTGCTCGAAGAATATCTAATATCGAATTTGCTATACGATATTGAATTAGAAAAATTGACTAAAACAAGAGACGGTATCAATTTTTTCATTTTTATGTCAAATGTTGAGCAACAAATTCGATATTATATATTCGTAAAGAATACGACTTTGATATTATTAGCCTAAGTGGTACAAGCACTCAACAGCAAAATGTAAAAATGGAAATTATTGCGAACGAATTCGATCAGAATGAGATGATATATCATGATAGATAGATATACACATATTCTAATCGCGATTAATATTATTATTGATTATTAATAATATTAATATTATTAATATTGATTATTAATAATATTTATAATTAATTTGTCTATATAGTTTAAAGATTTAGAAAGTATTTTTCACACATCAACAAATGATTTTGATACTTTTGATGTAAGTGATAACGAATAGATCGATGTACCTTCCTTCTGCCTACTCTGTCACTACGATGCCATAGATGCAATAGTAAGCGAGCGCGTTAATGGTATATGCCGTACATGTTTAAATGCCACTGTTGAGTATACATTTGTTTCATGTGGACATGTGTATTTACGGTAATTGCCAAGAACGATTGAAAGATCACAGATGCCCATTATGTCGAAGGGAATACACAAACTGTATTCGCGCTATAATAAGTTAAATGTGAAAATATATATCTTTCGAAATTGCGAGAATGTCTGTTGCTTTAATTGATTGAATTTGCAACTGCTGCAGAGTACGAATGCTGCAGAGTACAAATTTTTTATTTCAATAATAATAAAAATATTAATAATAAAAAAATTATATATTGATTATTTATAGTATTAAGATGTAAGTAACATAATGTTAGAAGTATTTTTAAAGTAATATGTTACTGAGTTTTATTTATAAAGTTGGCTTACAGCTAATGTAATCCTTTTAATTTTAAAATTATTACTGCTCCAAAAACTGATAATATATTGTTCTTCTTGCAATATATTTTTCTTTCTTTTTATATGTAAGATGTAACTTCAGATAATTCAATATATTTATATGGCCTTATATATATATTATAAAAAATAATTTTTATAAACTCTAATATGTATGGGAAGTGCTAATATATATATTCTTCCATATTCTTTTCTCTATGTGAAAGCTTGAACTTTTCTTTCGGATTAAATAAAACGACGGTGAAACAAAACTTTCGCTTAGTCCGTCCTCGACGAGTAGTCCATGTGCGAGCAACAACTGTGAATGATATTAGCATTGATGCGAACTTTCCATTACTTTGTAACGCTAAACTTTGCAAAAGTAAGGAAGCAAACTTGAAATTAAATTACAACAAAAGAAAATTTGTTGACCTCTTTTAATATATTCCCTTTCTTGCTTATACATCCTTCGAGATTTTTCCCACCGAGAGAGAAAGCTTTCTCCTACATTAGCTATAAAATATAAAATATAAAATATATTAGCTATAAAAAAATTATCTTAAGTCACATAAAAATTAAACAATTTATCTCTCATCTATTTCGCATTTTATTTGCCCAAAAAGATCGAACATAAAATTCGAAAACGTCGTAAACAGGCGGGAATAGTTACTCGATCGATAGAAAAAGGGATATATCCTCCACTCTCGATGAGAAAAGAGATTCTTAATGCACGAGAGAGTCATGTCACGTGAGAAATCCTGCGCAATGCGATCCCCAAAGATCCTTAGCTGAAGGCCTCCTCCTTTGCAGCATCCATTGCGACCCCTCGGTACATCGCACGTCCGTATTCCATTATGTAATGGACCATTGTACCGCGCAATCCTACCGCGGAGCAATGCCTTTGGGTGTCGTACAACACATCGGCAAAGGGGTGGCGGGTGGAAGATCGGGCGGGCAAACAAACGCGAGCAGCCTCGTTTCGTAATCAAAGGAAACGACCGCGAGTGGAATTATTAATAGCATGAGATAGGTATAGATAAATAGATAGATAAAAAAGAGAGAAATGGAGAGAGAAAGAGAGGGAGAGAGGGAGAGAGAGAGAGAGATCATGAAGTTTCTCACGTAGCAGTAACAGATACTTGCCGCATTCTTGGTTCCCTGATAATAAGTAAGACTTTGCCGAACATTGGACGTATGTACCGGTTACGAATAACGTTTATTGACTATCAGAACGTTAGACCGAGTGCAAAGTGATAGTAATTGTATCCCTTGTAAATCTCGGAAACGCCTCCCACGTGTCTCTGACGTATACACCGCCTAGATCGTCTATTTCGAAAGTATCTCGGTCGTAGATGCTCATGAATAGCAGGAAACTCAAAATAAAATAATATTCATAAAAACAATATATCGAAAATTTTCGAAAACTTCATCTTATCTTGAATGAATCTTGTAGCAAAAATCTTGCGTATTGTTTTATCTTGATTTTATTAACAATTTTTTTCCAATATTAAACGATTGTTTGATACAATATATATTTAATAATTATATATTTAATTTTTTCATAAAATAATTTAAAATAATCATTACTATTTTTATGTCGCTCGTTTATTTTTCAAAAAAACACATATTCGTTGTCTTTACGTAAACGCATTTGCATACAGTGAAGCCAGAATGCAAACACGTTTCACACACACAATCAGAGAACCACGTATATATGTTATACGCAAAGTTTTATTTAACTGAATATAAATTGTGTAAAATTTTATAGTATTTATATTTTATTTATTGTGTTAATTGTTTCTATAAATTTGTTAATATGTTTTCCTGTTTTAAAATATTTTTATTTATTAAACAAAATTTGAGTTTGTATATATCATATTGTGACTTTTTTCTCTAATTTAAAAATGTATATATACATTTTTTGTTTTTTTTTGTTTTTTTTTTTATAAATCAATAATCTTAACAACAAGATTGATAATCTTGACAATCTCAGTCTTAGTATTGTCTTGAAAACTAATTTAAAAAAATGTCTTGATCTTGTTTCGAATTTCGAAACAAGACAAGGCAATATCAAGCCTTGGAATGTCGTACAACTTTACTCGTGGAAGATCTAAAAAAGGGATATATTCGGTCTAGCTTTGTCGTTACAACATGTAATCGCACTAAATTTCGATATCGTCCTCGCAACAGACGTAAATGGACTTACTTTTAGTGTCGCTTTCAGAAAGTCTTCGTTAATATCAATTTAGGATATCTAAACAGTTAATCATATTTTAATTAATAACCCGATTTATACATATTAAATCGCGATTTGTATTTCGTAAAATTTTTACAGATACAAATCACAATTTACGCAGATACGTAAATTTCATTTTTCCAAAATCTTTAGAAACATCCACAGGTATGTACAGCGCGACAAGCGAATTCTTCTCTTGTGTTGCCTCTGACAGATCGCGACGATTTTGGTTTTTTCGGTTTCGCGAGCACGCGGCAAAGAAATTACGCTTTCGATATCGTTGGTCGTATTACGCTCACGTACCCAATTTCATTTCGTCGCGATAGATCCCACATTGGTTCGAGCTAATTCACTCTCGCGCTTCTAACTCCCCAGATACCCTCTATCGGCGACTTGGCCGTCGACAAAACACCCGATGCGACGCAATTGACGAGAGTTGAAAAAAATAGAAGAAAAAAAATAGAGACAGAGAGAGAGAGAGAGAGAGAGAAAGAGAGAGAAATAGGAGAGAGAACGCGAAAGATTCGGAAGAGTAAAGCAGGAACGCGGACAAGAGGTGACAATTAAAGGTAAGGGGACGCGCACGGGCGCGTAAAGTCATTAGCCTTAATTGGAGTGCGCCGCTCGGCTGTCAGCCTGGTTGAATGGGTGACATACGTTTCGCGATATGTCGTTCATATGAGAAGGATAGAGGTTGCGCGAAATGGAGGAAAGGGAACGGCTACGGAGGCGAGGAGGGTGACAGGCAGACAGAAGGGAGAGAATGCCAGGGAGAATCGTCCGGTACCGTCCGCGGCCATTGATTTTACCGTATGCAGTTGCACATGCAATCTCCATGCATACATTTCTCTCTCTCCCTCCCTCTCTCTCTCTCTTTCTCTCTCACTCCCTCTCTCTCTCTCTCTCTCTCTCTCTTTTTGTCTCCCTTTCTCTCTCGGTCAAGTCGTTTTGCCGGGCCTGCGCGAGCGAGCGCACTGCAATTAATTAAGCCTGCGCGCAATTTATATCGGCATTATACGCTGTTTTGTGTGCAAAAACCCCGTTTACGACGTACTACGCGGACCCTCCTGTCTGCGCGACGACGACAAATGCGAAGGGAGCTCGATTTTGCGCAACTCGACATCGTTATAGATTCATAAAAATTAGATATGATATATATTTTATATTTTATACATACATACATACATATATATATACATATATATATAATTAACATATAATTAACATATAACAATATATAATTTAAAATAAATATATAATAATATATAATTAGTGTGTATATATATATATATATACTGTATATATATATATATATATATATATATATATATATATATATGTAATTTATATACATATATATATATATATAAGGGTGTCCCGCAACTATCGCTCTATATTTTAAAGGTAGATTTTCTGACCAATTTAAAAACGATTTTTCCTCAGCGAAATGCCGAAGAAGATCATTATTTTTTGCATATTCCTAATTTTTGTCATGATGTATCTTTCTAACTAAGCCTTAAATTAAAATTCTATTAAAGTAAACTCTACCTAAAATTAACTAAAAAATGTGACTTTATTAATATTTTATTCCCATAAGGCTTAGTTTGCGAAAAACCCCTTATTTTCAATCATTTATAACTCGAAAACTATTAGTGCCTCGACATTTTCTCTGAGGAAAAATCGTTTTGAAATTGGCCAGAGAATTTAAAATATTGAGCGGTAGTTGCGGGATACCCTGTATATATATATATATATAGGTATCAAAAATATCATTTATAAAAACAAAGACTTATTTTTACTTTAATGAACAAAAATATATATAGATATTATCAAATAATATTTTATTCCTATTATTTTATGCTTTAGTGATTTTATAAACGTAAACAAACACCCAGGGAAAGAGAATAAAAAAAACTTAATCATTTTTTTTGCGTTTTCTGTACTTTTGAAGAGTGATACAATGTTTTCGATCGGTACTATATATACACATGTGTATATGTTTGTATGTATATAAATGCAGAGAAATTGTAATATATTCGTCACATATATATGGTAAGTGTGAAACTCATTCGTAAATGGAGAAAGAGTGTTCTGAAATTGCATAGCTGTCACGTAACAGTAAAAACTCGGTAGAAATTTTTGATGAAATTAAGCTCAATTTCTGCTTAAAAGAAAAATTTTGCACGAATCTTTCTTACGATCATTTAATTTTTGATATTTCTTGGAAACTGAGTAAAAATTCTGTGATATTAAAACTAGAACGAAATGAATATTTAACTTCTCTAAATGCAAAGATATCGCGTTTAAT
This sequence comes from Camponotus fellah, assembly GCA_030586385.1. Classification (NCBI taxonomy): domain Eukaryota; kingdom Metazoa; phylum Arthropoda; class Insecta; order Hymenoptera; family Formicidae; genus Camponotus; species Camponotus fellah. The sequence continues at coordinate 175,906 of JAPIVC010000055.1, read as the reverse complement.
ATCAACATGAAATGAAAAGCGGGAAACCAGTTTAGGTGTAAATATGCGGTGAGGATCTTTTATGGTGCAGATTTTTAATCTTCTCTTTGAAGGTTTTTAATATACAATATCCCAGTTAAAGATATTGCATCATTTATAGAAACAGAAAAATCATTACTTTAAAAAATGAACAAAACATATATAAATTATATTTTATTATTGTTATTTTATGCTTTAATAATTTTATATGAAACATAAGCAAATCAGCTAGAAAAAAAAAATAAAAATCTTATTCATTAATTTCCGTGTTTTGTATTTTTTGGGGATGCAATACTTTTGACCGGTATTATCTAACAGTATGAAGAAAAAGATAAAAGCTATTTATTACAATTAAAAAAGCTAAAAAACCATTTTCTATTAAAAACGAAATGAAATTGGGTGATATTACATTATCAAGATATGACGATACAAATATTTTGTATATAAAAGATTTCGATTTCTGACTCCATTCGTTCTAAAAAATACATTACGTCACATGATTTTTCCGTTCTTTTTCTTTAATTATTATTATTTTATTATTATATTTTAGTATTATTTTTATTTTTTTATTATTTATTATTTTACTTTATTATTATATATTTAGAAAGACCGAAGTCTCACGTCTCTCGCTGCATTTCCAATTATCGATAAAGGTATATCATCAACATCGTTGGAATCGCATCTAGAAAGGATATTAACACAAAATAGTCATACATTATGCACCTGATGGTCAATGCAGCGTGTTAAAATGATTCCGATAATGCGGTCGCACGCGTTTCTGCACTCGGCTTGGCCAATATGCTCGTGCAGATGGATAGATTCGAGCGTGAGAATAATGCGTGCGCCGTCGTTAATTCTGATGGATAGGCACGGACGCATGAGAATCCGTGATTCGCGAAACGCTTCGCGTTATCCGTCGTGCTCTCGGTATACCGAAATATAATGTCGTTAACGCCGTATCGAGAAACTAACGTCATCGTGAAAACCAATCGATCTCTCTGCGTTTCTCACAATAGTTTTACTCGCGTATTAAATCACGCTGTTAGATAACAATGATAGACGTGAAAAGTATTTTCGTCTTTAAAATAGGCAATTGTCATTCATTTATATGAGAAAAAAGAATATAACATTTAAGAACTCTTAATTAGCTCTTATTTTCATATAATATAGCTTTTATTCAGATTTAGAGAAATGTTTGATCTTTTGTCAAAAAAAAATTTTTTTTTGAGTCCAAAGAATTTAAATTGATATCAAACGCTGAGTTTAAGTATATCGTTGAAACGGAGGCTTTGTTGTTTAAATTTATTTTGTTGAGTTAGCACAAACTTAATTTTTTTGTGAAGCTGCTGTTATTTTTAAACATTTTACTTTTACATTTCATTTTCAAAGTGTCACGTAAATGTATCAAAAATATTTGCTATATGTGTGCAGTGTGAAGAAATTTTTTCACTTTAGAAACATGTAATTATTTTATTATAATAGGAAACCAAGATAAGCTCTGCGCTCTCATTTGCTGTAATTCATGTAGAGTGAATTTTCGTAGTTTAGAAATAATATATGATCAATGTGCTTCGCCATTTTTATGATATGTGACAAAAGTCTAAAATTTTCGAAAATAATTATCATTTCTGAATCTCTCCTTTAACATAGAATATCGAAAAAAAATTAATCACCAATTATTCAAATATCCTATTAATTACTGTCAGTGTCATATCGAGACGACAGGTTTCCTATTCCACTAGAATAGTACATCCTCGAGTTCAATAAAGATTGAAATTGGTTGGAAAATATTGTTTAAGGTTAATATTAAATTTTCTCGCAATACTTATTAAATTAAGTATTTTATTTATTAAAAAAGTTGAATATATATCATAAAACCTAATAAAAATATTATAGTGTTATTTTCTTTTTTCTCACCTCACTTTTAATAAGAATTAACTAATTTTGTAAAAAAGAAGAGAACATTTTTTTTGTATATTTATATATAATAATTTGTATAATATTCATTTATATAATTTGTATTTTTTTTAAATAAAGACGTTTAAAGATATTTTTTAAAATAATTATTTAAGATAATTTCTTAAAAAATACTTTCCCAAAATTTGCTAAAGAAAGATATTACTTTGTGTATAAATTTTAATCTAATTATATTTATCCAACATACATATTTTTAAATACATTATTTAATTTAAATTGCAAGTATATATTTGCGTGATTCTCAATCTAAGAAGTTTTTTCAAAAATATAAAATTTTATATACTTTTTTCCTTTTTTTTAACTCATAACTATTCAATTGTTTCCAGCTCATAAATTTTCCTAATTTAGAGAGCCAGAATTTTACTGTATCTCATAATTTTATAATAACTAAAATCATACATATTTTATATTAGACAAATAAAGAAATCGTGATCTAATATTGTAATATTTCTTAGTAGAAAATATAATAATGATCGGATTTGATTTCTCTTTAGATTAATATTTTAAATATTTACAGATTCCATTGCCATTATGATTATTATCATTATACATTATGCTGTGTCAATTTATATCAATACATTGACGGCTATCAGAGTAATCATATAGTGATAATCTAATGATAAGGGAAAATCTTTAAAATCGACATATATATGTGCATTCTCATAATTAAAAAGACGAACAAGAAACGCACACAAACATGATTTAATCTGTTCAGTGAAATTCATTTACAAGTTACTAATATCCTGAGTATTAAAAAAATATGTATTTATATTCCCTCTTCTCTTTTCATTAAATCACTGTTAACTTTAATAGAGACCGCAGATACATGACTGCATATATATTACAAATTGACATATTTATTATAAATTAATATGCTTTCTTGTGATTATGCAATAGTGATTTTTGACGTAATTTTGTGCGCTGAATCTGAATCTGGCTCCCAAAAAAATCATGCGGCGGTTTTGAAAGTGGATTTGAAAGGCAAAAATGAATATTTATTATACAATGCCATTGGCAGAAATATTTAAAAAAATTTGATTTTTTCATTAGAAATTCATTAAATTGGCCAAAATAACGATTTTTGTGCCATTCAATTACAAATTCTCAAAAACGTGACGCAAATTCGGTGGCCAGATTCGGATTCAGCGCACAAAATTACGTCGGAAATCACTATTGCATCATAAAAAAAAACCTCGCAGGCCTGTGTTATTGTAATTAACAATTCATATAAATTTAAAGTTTGAAGTGAATCACAATTGTTTGGGCGCGATATGATAGGAACGACATATAGATTGTTACTGCTATTGCTACACAGTATTTAACTGAAAGTTGTAAAATTTAACGCACCATTATACCACGAGGACACATTATTTTCGCTAATGACACCTCACGTGGGAATTTAGATAGTCCTGTTGCTTTTCGCGAAACTAGAAACTCCTCTTTTCCTGAGGAACACATTTGAAATTGCACAGTGCACCGGCACACAAAACCGAACGTGTCGTGTTGCAAATGCGAAGCAATAAAGTAACATGTCATGTAGAGTGCGCCGCAGAAGTTGCATACTTCCTGTAAACCATGCGATAGGAGCTGCAATTACTATTGCTCCGATAAACAGAATTAAATGAATTATTTTCATATTTATATATGAGGCAATAGACGCTTTTGTGAAATTGCAAGATTCCTATTATAATTAACTTTCGCGTAAAATAACAAAGGAGCAAACATGCATTTAGTTTCTTTAATTTTTTTAATAATCAATAGGATTTTGTACACATTGATAATTAAAGAGAAATTAATAAAAAAAATTCCTAATAAAAAGTACGAATTTAATTTGCACGAATTACAACATATTGACAGAAATATTTAAATATTTTGCAGAATAATCATCTTCTAAATTCCCCTCACAAAGAAAAATCGCTAATCATATTCCAAGTACTTCGTTAAATTTAGGGGAAATAAACGTTTAATATATCATCTTTAAAAAAAGATTAATAATAAAACTTCTTTTTGATTTCGTTGCAGCTGTAGCCGCGTAACTGCCGTTTGACGTTTCGCATAAATGGAAAAGTTGAAATATGGCATAGATATGTACATTGCCCAAGGAAAATTTCACGCGTTGCTTAATCGAGCACATAAATCACAGTAATATGATCGAAATACTATATATTACGGGTATATAATAATAGAATATAATATTATCGCGCTTAAAGCATAAGCGTTAATTAAACATTCCTATCAAATAATTTATTCTCAACGGATAAACTGTTTAGAATAATTTGCGTGGCAATTACGTCTAATTAGCGTGTATACGAATTAAGATTTGTAGATTATATTTAAATGCCATAAAAGTTCAAAGATGTTTAATCATCTCCTTAACTGCTCGTAACTTTGGCATTATTCGCGTAATTCCTGCACAGAAGGGATAGGAATATGGTAAATTAGCACTTTGCCCTTTGCATACTCTGTTCGTCCAGTGCCTTCATTAACTGTGCGAGAAATCGCAAGTATAATTACTTCGGTAAAGAACTTTCTCGACTAAGGATAGAACGGAACAAGATCTTCACCGTTTTTACATAATCGCGAGATTTCATTCTTGTTTCTTTTTCCTTCATACAATAGATCTCGATGTAATAAATTTTTTCATTATTCCCTCTCTTTGATGAAATTTTTAAATTACCCCCGCAAGTTTGATCAAATTCTTCGGATTATTATGATTCTTGAATCCTTGAAATATATTAAAGTTTCGTTGAAATTTTTTTTGAAGTTCAAAAAGTTTTATTTCGTTCTAGAATAATTATACTTCTTTCAAAAGTCTCGAAATTTTTGTGCATTGGAAGTATTCGATTCTCGATTCTGTAAATTAATCCGTATTCCTAAATCTGTGATTTTTTTTTTTGAAGATGTCGGATTACTGGATCTCTGCAAATTCATGCACACAGAGTGGATTTCCAATTCTTTAATTTATAAATTTATGTGTCGATTTTCTAAATTCGAATTTTTTCCTGAAAATTTTCGTATCGTAAAATTTCAGCGGCCAATATTTCGTCAAACGAGGCTAATTGCATTTTGAATGGATCGGACTTTGTCTTTATAGCGGTGCCACGATGCAAAGAAGGGTTCACTAGCCGAATATTTTACACGTGACTGCACAGGACACTCTCGAGGTAACATAATACCCACTCTCTTACACGACTATGTCACTGGACGAGGATAAACACATGTATACGATCTTTATATATATATATAAAAGTTTTATATAAAAAAAATTACAACATCAAGTGCGCATAAACTGTAAATTTTTTAAAAGAGATAAAAAGATTAAATATGCTCAATTTACAAGATAAAAAAGTAAAAAATTAATAATTTTAGAATTTTATATAAGACAATACACAATAATAATATATAATATACTTATACGTGTGCATGGCATGTTTCCTTTCATTCTCAAGGAGGTAGGTCATAATGCCTTAATTTGCAACGGCCTTAACGACGGACTTAGAACACCGTAATTTACGAAATACGGTTGACGATAAACGTTCCGCAATTAAGCATGCGTATTACGCGGTGTTTCCTATCGTCGTGTTCGAGTTCGCGTATAACGACGTAATATTAATTTTGATTAACCGGCTTCTTATACTCCTTTCTGCCGCGAAATCAGGTCGCTGTAACCCCGCTCTCGCCTACGTGCATTAATATGAAAAGCGTGTCCATCTCAATTTCTTACCGCGCGTGCCACTGATGCAAAACGATTCGCGTTACTTTAAAGAATGCATCGCGTCGTACATATTACAAACGAGTTTATTCGCTGCAGTATTAAAATATGCACTTGACACCTGACTAACCGCGATGTTCCAGCCACGACAAGGAAGAAAACTCCGAATATCATATCTCACAATTCTGACTTTTGTGCATGTACATATACTGCGGTCCAACGAAAATGCAGCAAATTTTCTTCATTCTATCTTTTTGAAATCTATGATCTTTTATAAAATGTGTCATTTTTATTGCTCATTTTTTTGTATTGTAATAAAATTTTTAATTTCATATTCAGATGCGATATCAACAATATCAATCATATTATATATATTAATTAAATCAATTGCAAAATTGTAATAATTTATATATATTTATCTTGTAAATTGAATATATTTAATTTTCCTATTTCTTTTAAAAAAATTTATGTGTAAAATTTCTCTCTCTCTCTCTCTCTCTCTTTGTATTATCAGTATACAGATACAGTTCTCAACAGCGATAAATCTTATGGCGAGTTATCGATAGGCGGAATAATCGAATATTATGACAAGCCGGGAGAACAAAGGTGGCATAGGTTTTCAGAGCGCGGAAGTTACAGATGAACTAGTTCCTTGTGCGGCTGCAGCTTTTCGAAATCAGGTCACCGTGAGGGTGGTTCCGCGCTAAGGGAACATATCGAGGTGATCACGCTAGTTGAACTCCATTGGCTCCGCCTTCTATTGAATTTGCAGAAGTTAAACGGCGGGAGCTGTCGTGTATTTGTTTTAACCAAGTGACAATCCCGGATTCAAGAATCACGTCGCGTATTATTATCGTTATCTATCGAGGATAAATTAGGACCGGATTTAGGGAGGGGAGGCAACGGAGGCTGAAGCTTGAAATTTCTTTTAGCCCATCCATTTTAAGGTAACGGACCTACAATCTACATCTACAAGCTCTACACAAATCCGTTACCTTAAAATTAAATAAAAGTTTTTCACTCACCGACACTGATGCGCAACAGCGGAGTTGTCAATATTGAAGCTACGTTGTCTGTAACATACAAATATAAAATTCATATAATTAGCAACTCTTAAAATAATTAATCTTTGTATTCATTGTATTTAATTATTATTGTACGCACCGAATTTTATATCCGATATGTGCAATAATAAACAAATAAATAAATATGTAATTTTTTAAATTCTGAAAAACCTATTTTTTTAAAAAGAAAGTTTTATAGGATTATTTACATACAACCTTTTTTCTTTCTTGTTTCAAATAAATGACTCAAATTAGTACGTGTACGCGATATAATAATTAATATAAATAAATAATATAAATAGTACTCACCATCAGGTTATTTCGCCGATGCAGAATGCCTTTCCTAGGCCTGCGGCTGCTCTCAGATCATCAGGATTGTTAGGTTGATCTATAACAAATAGAAGATCTAAATTATAGTAACATCCAAATAATTAATATTTCAAAAGTTATTACATGTATTGAATTTTACTTTCGATACATATAATAATAGAAGATTAATAAAATAATTCTATAAATTTTAGAAAAAAACATTACTAATAATTCTCTAATACTTTATAAAAGCTTATATATAGCTAATTTTATAAGATTATAGATTTTATATAAAAATCTTTTTTATCAAAATTCTCTCTTATTTAAATTATATAAATAAAAAATCAAATTACGCGGTTAATTGTTTAATTTAAATTAATAAATATATTTAATATTTAATATACAATTACAAATAAATAAATTACTTACCAGAAGGTTCCTCTGCCGGAGCCCGATGCCTCTCCTAGGCCTTCTCCTCCTCTCAGTCTTGGACGCGCGATACTTTACGGCACACCCGCACTCACGAGCGATATTTTTATCGCTATTTTCGCACTTTTACGCGCTTCCCGCATTATTTCGGTACGGTAAAAAATTTTCTATTTAATCGCGCGATGTATATACTTAATATATATATATACTTTGAACGACACTCCCGGTTTCGATACGAACAAAAATCCCATTTCATTTATGAGAATCAGCTTCGAGTCAACAGGTCAGGAATGCAACGATAAAACGAGCAAGGATTAAGTCCAAACCGGAAAGAAGACGAAACGATTGACGGAAATAGAGGAAAATGAAGTTCATCATCTCTTTTTCGCGCATAATTATCCTATCTCGTATCGAACCTGAACCCGTTAAGCACGATTTCAGGTGCTCCGCCCGGACATATTATGTCCTCCCGCGGTTGCTATAAGCTACACCAGGCTAGTGGACGGCAAAAGAAGAGGATACCCACATTTTTTAAATGCTATCAATCAGCAATTTAGAAAATGGGGAGGCAACCTCTTTTACCGAGTGAAAATCGCGCCTAGAGGAATCCACTCGACTCCTCGACAGGGTTAACACACGCAGTGCGTGTGGCTGTAGACGAGCAAAGAGAAGGAACCCATTGACGACCATTCCGAATAATCGATCGAGTTCTAACCAATTCGGACCGAATCACTTGACGGAGCACGAAGCACGAGTGTAGGTTGCATAGCGCAACATGTGCAAACTCGAAATCCTAGTTAATTGACATCGAAAGTAGAGACTCGTGACAATAATGAAATTGGGATTTTTATACGAAAAGTCCAACGCGAAAGCGCGAAAACGCGATGACGCGAGAAAGCTAAACGCGAAAACGCGGTAACGAGACGTCGCCGTCCGCGACACGTTGACGGCACCGACGACGGAAAGTCGACGACGCAATGCGTCCAACGCATTAAATGCGCGTGCCACATTGTGACGTGGCAATGTTGTGCTGGGTACTTAGCTTCCTCTTCAGGCTCCTTGAGATTTATCCTAAATAAAAATTCAAGATAAACCTCAAGGCACCATTCAAGTACTGAGCCACCCCACCGCGTCAAGGTGTACCCGTGGGGGGGTTGCATTATATAAATTTATAATATAATATAATTTATATATATGAAAGAAAAAGAGAGAAATTTATATTATATATAATTTTATATAATTTGTGTGTGGGATTGATTATATCATTTAATAATATAATCTGACTCATTATAGCGCTTCCGATTTTTACATCATGTACGAAATAAGTGTGTAAGCATTTAGTTAAAATAAAAATTTTTTTTCTTATTGTAATGTCTACTTATATGAATATTATTGAATAAAAGATTAGATACACAACGATCTTTTTCTTTAATAAAGGAAAATTAGAATCTAATTCACAGAGATGTTAGAATAATAAATAACAATGGCAAAATTATATAATAATTATATTGTATATAATATTATATTGTATATATTATATATAATAATTATTATCACAATTGCTGCTTAAATTTGCAATAACGTTCATATTAATACATAACTGTTCAACTCTTATTATTTATTTCCGTTCCTATATGCGAAATGTCAACCAAAAGATAAAAGCAGTCTGGATAAGAAAGCTATCCAATTGAATATATAAAACATACTATCTTAAACTGAATCAATGAAAATTTTTATTGATTAAAAATGTAACACAACGTATCTCTCATTTAAATAAGCATTGTGTCTTTTTATAACATTTTTTGCGAATTATTTATATAGAACAATAAATGTGTTTTTAAAATCTGCAAATAATTTTTTAGATATAGATATAGTTAAAATGTTTTAAATATATTTTTTTCTAAATGCAAATCGAAATTATTACTGAATTAATGTACGTTAATTACAACAATATTTTATAGCTGAAAAATAAAAGAATATATGTGTATCTAAACATTTATACAGACGACATTGATTGCTTTAATTGTAATATATGAATAATATATAAAGTGCACCTTTAATAAATCGAGTTTAAAGAGAAAAATGCTCAAAACTACACCGTTACAAACGAGTATGTAAGTAACTGAAATATATGAAATAAATTTGTGCGAGTAACTAAATTGAGACATAAATCTTGTACATACGCGATAAGAAAGTGATGACAAGCGAACATGAAAATCGGTATTATTTTGATTTATTTTTTATCTGCATATTGAGTTACAATAGATAAAGCCGAGTCGAAGGAAAGCTCGCTCCGAACTTGTTCTTTAAAAGCTATTAAAGAAAAGGACACAACGAGGGTGCGACAAGGATGCGAGAAGAAACGCGAATAAGATGCGAGATATTTCGCGAGTGATAAAATTCGAGTTTTCTATTGAATTTAAGGATCGAGAATCTATGATTATTGACTATCGATTGAGTTCGTGTGGAGTATTTAGCGCAACAGTCCTCGCGAATTATTTAGGTCAGGAAAAATTCGAGATGCTACCGATATATGATACATCTGACGCGAATATTAATCGTTACGCAAAGGCCAAACACAAATTAAATGCAAATACATTCAATTTTAATATTTTTATAAATCTATTTTTTAACAAAATTAAGTATCTAAATTAATTGATTGTAAAATTAATTATTTCGCGCAATCAATTTTTTTGCTTTTTAAACAGATATTTAATATTGTAAATTATAATTATCCAGCATCATCTTGGATATAAACTTTTAATAAAAATTCAGTCTATTTAAAAATATCTAATTCTTATATATAAAGTATATAATAATTACATTATTGTGAAATATTTTATAAAATATTGAACTATCTTGAAATATCAATTAACACGAAAAATATTTTATTATATTATTTGGAATATTTTAAAATAAAAACTGAAATATTTTTTATATATGCGTTATATATTAGATGATAATTAAGAATAAATTCGAAAAGGTGAAAAAGCAACAGGCAATATGTCTAAAAGTAACATGAATGATAAATAATTTATAAATTACTTACATTTTATATTTCGTTGCTCCGTATGTGTTGTTCGATGCTTTTCTCCCTTTTCTTTCTTTTTCGTCCTTTGCTATTTCTTCGTAGCACTCACATTCACTTCCGAAAATACAAATAATAATAATTAATTATATATGGAACGATCGCGAGATACTTTGCACGACACTCCCGATCGCGGAATAATTATATGAGAAACGCACTTTTTATCGTAAGAAACAGAAGACACGAAAGAAGTGCTATTTTCGTTCGATATTTATATAAAGTTTCAAATTCATACACTACAAATGCTCCGTTTTGTTAATATTATATTAACACGAATTATACAATCGAAAGAATATAATTGAAAATCATGATAATCGTGTCCAATTAATAATAAATTCGATAATATACGAAGAATATCGTTTCGCATTACTATCTTGGTCAAGTGTCGCCGCGTGAATGATACCAAGACTACGGAATGTAAACATTAGCGCGCTATTGTATACGTCAAGGCCAAACATTGTATTATTGTCTGTTCGAAATATTTTACGTACTTTGACAAATATATACGCGAAATTATAAAATCAAAAAATTAATCTAATTGAAAATCATGATAATCGTTCAATTAATAATAAATTCGATAATATACGAAGAGTATCGTTTCGCACCACTATTTTGCTCGAGTGTCGCCGTATGAATGATACCAAGACCGCAGAATGTAAACATTAGCGCGCTATTGTATACGCCGTCAAGGCCAAACACTGTGTTATTGTCTGTTCCAAATATTTTACGTATTTTGACAAATGTATACGCGAAATATTTTAAAGTATAGAAATTTAGATTTTAAATGATATAGATTAATTATATCACTTTCATGTTATGTTAAATATATATTTATATTTACGATTCGATTGTTTTACTGCACGATCTCAATCTGAATTACATTTAAATAATCGAAAAATAGATAAAGAGTCACGAATGATTTATATTTGATCAGGGCCGAATTTAATGGGAGGCAACAGGGACTGAAGCTCAGGGGTCTCCACAAGAAGGGAGCCTCCACAACACAAATTTTTGGGTAAAATTTCCTATCGAATGGTATACAACATTTACAAGGTCTATGTATATTGCTTGACCTTGTTATTTCACAATAAATTATTTGAACAACGTAAAAATTTCTATTTGATTTTGGTTTAGAAATGGTTAGGGATCTTCTTCGTTGCCCCAGGACTTCCACACCTTTAAATCCGGCCCTGGAGTAAATAAAAAATATTTAGCTCAAATATCAAAATCAACATTATCGTAAAACATTTGTTTATCGAGCGAAATTATTTAATTACATTGTATAATAATACGTCAAATTATAAACTGTCTGCAGAAGATTCTTCAAAGAGTTTAGAGTCGACTTTCCCCGAGCACGTCTTTTATTAGACGCAGCTTCTTTCGCATAATTCCTTTAGTTTCTCGCATTAAACGTCTCATTAAACTAAATTTCGAGTTAAAATATCCTTCGCTTTCGAAACTAGGTTTTAAAAAATGGGGTTTATTCGCATTTTCGAAATTACGTTTGAATTCTAATTTTCCATCAGACGCAACCGAGAAATTATTATCGATGCTTCGAACAAGGACCATTCATCTTCATTTAAATTCCACTATCTGCGACTGAAAAATCGCGCGAGGGGGAAGATTGCAATAAGTCTCAGGGAGTCTCGTATATATTTCATATATTTGTGTCTACGGAGATAGAGGGGTGGAGGGGGGAGGGGGTGGAAAGACGGGCAAAACACGATTCGCACTTTCCGTTACGAGTTTATACACTTTAGCGACGTCGGTTGCCACTCACATTTATGCGCTTTAGATGCGTGCATTCTCTTCGCTTTCTTTCTCTCTCCCTCTCTCCCTCCCTCTCTCTCTCTCTCTCTCTCTCTCTTTCTTTCTCACCAACGAAGATCGAGCGAGATCGTCGTGTTTTGTAATGGGGTGTTCTCCTCCCGATGCTGACGTGCTAGGTGAACGGAGAGCGAAGAAGACAAAGTTAGTACTCCGGTAAGGTAGATAGGTGGGAAGCATGGAAAAGGGGGTAAAGCATGGTCCATGCTGGGCTGGATTCTGTGCTTGTGAAATAGTCGCTAATGCTTATCGATCCTAACTCTCGCTCTGTCTTCCTTCTCCCATTCGCATTCGTTTTTCTCTGCGCTCGTGCATCTCTTTCTATCCTGTATACATGGCATGCAAAGCGATGAAAAGTGAAAGAGAGAGAAAGGGAGAAAGAGAAAGAGAGAGAGAGAATGAGAGGGAGAGAGAAAAATAGAGGAGGGAAAAGCGAGACTATCTTCTTTCTCCTTTCCTCTTCTTCTCTCTTTCTCCATGGGATATATCTTTTTTCTGTTTTTATCATAATAATATGCTTCTATGATATTTTGCATTTCATTATTTCTCCCTTTCATATTTTATCGATAATTTTAATTTAGAATTAATCCATATTGTGTGCACGCGCGAAGAATTTGTATATTCAATCCAACAACTGACATATCTATACCCTATTTTTAATCTGCTTGCAGATTATAATTTGTATTATTTTGGACATCATAAAATTTGCAAAAAAATTGACCATTCATGCAGCTTTAAAATTTTATATATGTATAATTTTTCCATATATATTAAAATTTCTTGTATGTGTAAACCGAAAAATCGGCAAAAAATACACATATATACTTTTGAATTTTAAAACTTTAAAATAAAAAAATCGCTTATATACATATAAACGATTTATTGTATGACTCTTTAATATTATTTTAAATATTATCTTTATATATTCTCGCTATTAATAATTAATTATATTAAAATATAATAATAATAGAATTGAAAAAGAAATATAATTAATTATATCAAAATAAAATCTAAAACAATTTATCTATAATATGTGTAACTAATTACATTAAAATAATTATCTAAAATAATTTTTACTTTTATATTTATTTTTATATGTTTACACACACAATTTTAATCAATTTAAATGCAAATATTATTAGAAAATTCTTCTGTTCCATACGTTTTCGAAAAAGATATGGAAAAATGGATTCGGAGGAATGTTTCAAAATCATTGAAATCTCTATTCTTCCTTTCTCAATATCTCAGAGGAATTTGTTGCAGGAATCAATGTCGAGTGCATTGGCTCCGGAAATCTGATATGCAAATCCACCATTATCTGATAACGTAAGATATCCGGCATAATAATGTTATAAGCCGTACAATAATGATCGATGTTTCAGTAATTTATGAATCGAAGAATGCGATTATGTCAAGCATACTTATGCATCTCTTACGGCGCATCCTTACTTATCTGTAATCGCATTCAGAATGAAATCCTTGCTCTTGCTTTCTCTCTCTCTCTTGCCTATTCTTTTCCCTCTTTTCTATTTTCTTCCAGCTTAAAAACCACACCTTTCATTTACAACTCAACAATTTATCGTATTAATTGTTTTATCATTTATTTACATTATAAAATTGTTTTATTATTTATTTACATTATAAAAAGCTATGTCTTATATCTTTGCTTTCGTAGTTATCAAAAATTATTTAATAATAGTTTATGCATGTTCAACAAAAAAAAACAGAATTAAGTTTATCAGAAACAAAAACACGAATTTTAATAATTTTATGTATAATCTATAGTCTTGAGAAACATTTTCGAAATCACTTATTACGTAATATTACAATTTAATGCAAAAATATAATATTAGATAACATACGAATGTATTTTATTAAAAACTTTATTATTATTTTAAAATATTTGAAATTCATTTTTAAAATACATCTCACGAGTCAAGAAAAAGAGAAAGAGAGAGAGAGAGAAACTTTATATGAAATATCCTTTTTTTATACTTAAGATTTAATTAATTATTTATTAGATGCTTAAATAAATTTAGAATTTATAATAATTAAATTCTGCGGCTTTTATAGAGAGTTTATATTAATTATAAATACATATATATATGTTCACATGTTTTCTTTTATGAGAAACAAAATTTTCAGAGTATTTATTCAATTTAAAGTGTACAGCTATATTTTATAACGCTTAAGTAAGATATTTTTCGATAATATCGTCAGCATGTCAGTTACAATCTATATTTACTGCGAACTATACCCTATGCCCTTCGCTTCTGTTCAAGAAGCGTACGTTAACAAGCGCGGTTGTGAACTTGAAGTCCTGCCAGCTTGATAGCGCAGATTATTCAATAATATCGAACATACGTCTGTCTAACTAAAAGCAAAGTGAAGTGATAAATATGCTACATTGGCTTACAAGGATATGCCTTTTCTGTTTACTATTGAAGCGAATTTTACTATCGAATCGTCAATCTCAGTCGTACATTTTTCTTTTTGACATACACAGAGTATATACGATAAAGAAAATGTCATCTATTATATTTTTTTAAAGCGTTACATCTCTCTTTACATAAAAAAATATCACTTTTGAAATGAAGTCACATTTTTTACAAATATACTTACTGAATTAATCGTTTCAGAATCAAGCAAATTTACGGATTTATCATATGCTTTATATATCGGATATTACGTACATAGTAACCTTTCGACACGTGAAACTATGTAGAGATATTTTTAGGGACTATGATATTTAGATTATAAGCTGATATGGTGCGTTTTATTTAGTTCTTAGGTGTGTCACATGTCATAGGCGCTTTCGCTTTATATAAATAATCCCCTAGCCATTTTGTAGCCTTTATGAAATGTTTATTTAAAATCGTACACATATCTAATATCGATTTTTATTCGAATTATTTATTAAAGTACAAGCACACATATATCGAGTTCTTTTCAATTTTTATTAATATTAATTTTATTAATATTAATTTTCCATATTCTTTTCCATTCATGTTTAAAATTTACTCGCGCTCTTTCTATTTTGCATTGAATTAATTCATATATTAATTATGACGATAAATATATATTTCAGAATTACTTTCTATGAGACAGTAATATAATTTTTATACATATTCCATTCGAAATAGAAAGGTGGAAGGACATTTATTATTTTCACCGGCATTCATAATATGTGAAATTATTTCCATCATTGCCTGCAATTATCTATACTTGTTTTAATAATACTGTGCATTCTCTCATGATATTTTATAATGTATATTTTGAAAAAATAATTATTTAAAACGGCTACAATTTATAAATAAAATACTAATAAATAAAATAATTATTTAAAACGGCTATAATTTATAAATAAAATACTTTATCTATTTTCTCTCGAAATTCTTCTGTCTCTGATATAATTTTTGATGTATCAATTATCAAGACAATATTTTTATGATTTAAATCAGAATTTTTTAATATTTATTGTAAAATAAATATTAAAAAATTCTGATTTAAATCATAAAAATATTATCTTAATAATTGATACATCAAAAATTATATCACAGAAATATAAATCTGTTCAATCAATAACTAGTATTATTTAGATAAAAATATAGGTTCAAGTGAAATTGTATACTACGATTAGTAATGAATGTATGACTATATTAATTAAAACATACAAATTAAAGAAAATTTGTAAAAATATAGATTCTAGTCTTGTGAGTAAACATCTAAATTGATCCCGATACATTAATTTTGTCGGAAAAAATTGTTCTTTCTCTTAAAAATGTCAATTTACGAAAAAGATTATTGTTTTCTTGTGTTAATTATCTGTCAAGTAACGTCAGGCAAAGTCGTTTCCGGCGCCCCGATATAATCCGCAATCTATAGTATATGGCATAAAATGACGTTAACCGCCGAAAAACCGATGGTATTTTACAGGCGACGCGGCCAGCGAGGTTTATTTCCCGTAGCGCAATAGAATAGAGAATGCCGGGTTGGCGCTTTAAATTCTCCGGAGGCGGCACATCCTTCCGGCGAAACAGGTCGACAATAAAAATCCAGCGCACCGAATGTAAAACCCGGTCCGATCGTCAGAGTTCAAAAATTTTCTCCCCCGCCCCATCTCTTTTTCCTTGCTACATTGGATCCCTAAAGGCGAATTTATACAGTTCACGCTTGATGATCATTTCGAACGAATTATACGCCTGCGGACTCATCGCACGAGCGAATTTTTGTTCAAACACGCAACAGCGACTTTACCTAACGCAATGCAAATATTTTACTACGTTACGCAATTTCGTTATTATTTAAACATTTCTTCGATTAATAATCTTCAATTTTAGTATCATTTAAATATTGCAAAAAAGAGAGATAAAATCAGATCCGATTATAAATCCGCAATTATTCATACGTTATATATAATCCATATAAATAATTTATATATATATATATATATATATATACATAAATTGTTTTTAAATATATTTTATACATAAATTATTATTAAATATATTATTCCAAATTAAATATGTTATTTTATCCTATGTAACAGAATAACGTCAAATAACATCTTAATAACGTTTTAATACGTCGTTATAGTACGTCATCTTGCTATCTGGGATATAATGCATAAAAATCTTGATATATTCAAACACGAAAAATAAGGCTTTTCTTATGGATTATTTAATCTTAATATCTTAATTATATATATCCATCTTAATATCTATAATAATAATATCCTATAGATATACCATCTTATCATTTACATAAGATCAAATAAGAAGCATTTTTTTCTCCAGAGCGTATCTTTTTCAATTATTCCAGATGATTTGTCGAATAATCGAAGCTGGAGATCTTGATTTTCCCCGAATAGAAAATCAAAGAATCAATTTCCATCAGCATGAATAATCATTATTGCCCAAATATTTTACGCACATTGAGCAGAGGGAATCTTCAAATTTTTCGGGAGGAAATATCGAGGAAAATTCGATTTTCATTGAACGTATGACAATTTTCTCCACTGATGCCGCTAATATTTAATGATCTATTTGCGCTTGAAATATGATTGCCGAAAATGCAAATTATCGTTCAGCTTTTCGTAAAATTTCCAACAATCACTTTTTCCATATGAACTGTGATTTTTGCCAACGAATTTCGCACACATAATATACAGAAGCATAAAGTAGCCCGTATAAAAATAGCCGGCAAAATTTTCCGTTGATTCCTCCACTTTCCTTCTCTATAAAATCCGGCAAAATGAAATGGATGGATTTGCTGATCCATGATATATCGTTGCACTTGGCGAGCGTTTCTCCAAAGTAAAGCCTCGATTATGAATTTGGTTATTGTACAAATGTTCAAAATAATAGATAATATTTAATAGTCTGATTGCACCGGCAATCTTAATTAACAAACTTTATTTAGCGATTATCATTCTGTTTCCGAATATAGAGGGAAATTTATCGAGTTGCATCGACACAATATCTATAGCGCGTTTAATCGCGCAAACAGAACAAATATTATATATTATATTAACACTATTCCATCCACGCTGCCGTTCTAGTGGAAACAAGAAATATGGTAAAGTCGATTTCAGCAAATAGACAATTCTGATCGAGTTGTAATCGCGCACGTGTCAACGATTGCAACGAACAATTTTCTGAAGAAATGTCCTTTCGAAAAAATAGCGGTTGCGTCTTTAATTGACGCTTTGTCCAATTATAAGATACAAATGCGTAATTTTAATCATATGAGCTTCCTTATGTACCAGCGTAAGTAAAATCTTGCAAACGAGATGCGCGAGGAAGAATAACGAACACGAAGAAGAAAAAAAGAGATTGTCAAAGGGAATCCTCTTAACGAGCCGCACTCGCCCAGCTGGTCACGATAACGAGACAATTCTATACCTTGCTGCATTTTGATGCAGGATTATGCATTATTACAGCGCTAGAATAACCGCAGGACTTCTTCCAGAAATCCTTTAAATTCAGAAGTCTTTTAAAATAGAAAAATATCACTAGGAGATAAGAGAAAAACACTAAGAACATAAATAATTATTATGATATTTAATAGATTATTTTATTCTCACATGAAATTATAATTCTCTTTAATATTTTGTCGTATTGTGAAATCTGAGATATGTATATTTATTCGCGATATCTTGTTGTAAAAATTCGTTTCATTCTCCTTGTGTGATTTTATCGATCTAGAAAATCCATCAAAAAATCATATTTTTAATCAATATTTATGTATACATTTGTAACTTTTATATCAAAAAAGTATTCTGTTTTATTTTATGACAGTAACTTGTTCACACATTTTCGAATAAATAAATCTCGAGTTTGATTATTTGACTGACATCTAATAGTGCTTAAGTTTTAATACCGAAAATCGTTCGTTTTTATTTTCATCTCGCCCTCATCCTTGATAAATCACTGAGAAAATTTATGGAGCAATTCATAAAAAGTTGTGCGGTTTACTTTATTCGAAGAAAAAGTCACGTTCTATGAAATTTAGGAAAGATATTGCAAATAAATAATAATAAAATAAACATTTTTAATTAAATGCATGAAATTGATAGAATTATTTTACTGATATCTCATATTTTTGTGTGTGCAAATCCCGAAATAATACACAAATTAATAAGCATAGGAATTATATGTGATAAAATTTCAAACTTAACGAAATTCTCAATTCATTGTTTACGCATTTTTACAAAACAGCGTATATAAATAGATGCACATAAAATAATAATAAATATTTATAATTAAATGTGCGAAGATAAATAGAAGTGTTATATATTGATATTCCATATTTTTATGCAAATCCTGAAACGATAAACGGACTAACAAAAATAAGAATTTAATGCATATAATTGCAAAACGTACTAATAAATTTTATCGAACGTACCAATAAATTTAATGGAAGTTTTCGATTCTTAATTCAAAATGTTGAAATATTTCTACAAAATAGCATATAAAAATTCAAGCGGACTCAAATGAAATAATAATAAATATTTTTAATTAAATATTGAATTGATAAAATTATTATATCGATATCTCATATATATGCAAATCCCAAAACGATAAATAGATCAACAAAAACAAGAATTATAAATATATATATAATTGCAAAATTCAAACGTGCTAGTAAACGTGGGGGAAGTTTTCGATTCTCAATTCAATATTTACGAAATAACATCCAAACAGACACAAATAATAATAAACATATTTAATTGTGTGAAATTGCTAAAATTATTATATTGGTATCCCATATTTTTGCATATCCAAATCCTGAAATCATAAATAAATCAACAAGAAATTATAAGTGATGTATATAATTGCAAAATTAGAACGTCAGTAAACTTAGGGGGAGTTTTCGTCTTCCAAATCAATATCTGTGCATTTCTACGAAACGGCATATAAATGCAAGCAGACGCAAATAAAAAAGAAATCGTAGACGAGAGTACTGTCCGAAGCCTTCGAAGTACTCTATTTAAGTGATGAAATTAAACGAGATGAGAAAAGTAAGGTAACGTAAAGGTAGGCAATAGGGGCGACCGATGCGAAGAGGGAGGGGGTTCGTGAGAAAGTGCACAAAGGAGGCGAATTAGTCGGTATTGCTTGAGGCGCCTAATTAACGCGCTACGTTACTACGGCCGTTCCTCTTCATCATTACCTGAAAACTGCGCCGCACTCTTCCGGAGCCGGAATTCCTTTGACGTCAACGGGCGGATGAGGGAGAGGCAAGCGGCGCCGGCGGAAGAAAGCAGGGGAATAGGATACACCTGAGTCACGCGTGACTTTCTCAAAAGCACGCGTACAAAGTGTGGACGAAAACAAAGTGGCCGACATTGTCGAGGAAAATTGCCCTTGCAATGTTCAGTAGTCGCTTTCTTGTTGTTGGTCATCGTACGCTCGATTTTTCGAGGAGCTTGCGGAGAAACAAGAGGGAAAGGGGGAGGAAGCCGTTTATTCCTCGAGTCGTTCTCAATTGCTCGTCGAGAACGTTATCTGATGATGTTGGCATTCAAGTACGACAAGAGTGCTCTCCGCAATGGTCGCGAAGGGTTCTTTTGTACGTGACGAAGGGTCGACCAAGAATCGCGTCCCAGTGCCAATTAATCATCAAACTGCAACGCTAATTACGCTCCATTAATGATCTTTATAAATTACCTATTGGGGAAAGACAAAGGGAATTTTGTAAATTATCGTTATATAATAATAATATTAGTATAAGTATACGCATATGCATATATATATCAATATTAATTATATTAAAATTATTGTTATATTAATATTAATATTTATATATATATATATAAATGTATATATTATAAATGTATTATATATATATATATATATATATATATATATAATTATTATAAATATTATATAATTATTATTATATATTAATATGATTATTATCATAATAATTATTTTGAAAATTCAAACATATTTATCTTAAACGAAAAAAAGTTTTAATTATATTAATTATATTAAAATTATTGTTATATTAATATTAATATTTATATATATATATATATATATATATAAATGTATATATTATAAATGTATTATATATATATATATATATATATATTATATATATATAATTATTATAAATATTATATAATTATTATTATATATTAATATGATTATTATCATAATAATTATTTTGAAAATTCAAACATATTTATCTTAAACGAAAAAAAAGTTTGAGTTCTCGTATGACAATTTTTTTTTAGAAATCCACATGCAATGCATCAATCTTTGAATTAAATATATAAATTATACAATATGCAATCAAATATACAATTATACAATATATAAATTATATAACATGAAGACTTGGACGAGCAAATTGAAAAAAATGTCGGGGATAAATGTTATTTCCGACTGGATGAGATTCCAATGCGTTTTCCTTCTCTTCGGGTACGTCGAGAAAGGCTTGGTTAACCGCCTTTAATCTAAAATGCTGGTCATCCGAAGAACGGGACTACCATGCGCTAGATGAGAGCGAGGATGTCGCTGAAGCTTTTAGGGACCTTATTTCAAATTGATACGACTCATTCGGTCCCCTATTTACGAGACGATGCGCTAGCTCTACGTATCGTCGGTCCTTACACAAGTGGTAAATTACCACTTTGGTGACCTAGCAATAATTAACGCCTTGCGGTAACACGTGTCCTTCAGCGACAAACAGAACGTAAAGCACAGGAATCAAGTTTTCCATGGAAACAAAATTGTTCTCTCTTCAGGAATACATCGAGATCTCTGAATATTTTTAAAATTTTTAATAATTTTTAATAATTAAAAAATTTATCATTAATAAATGTATGTGCATACAAGGTTCCATAATTTTCCAAGCGACCTTCGAGATCATTGTACTGACATCTGTGACATTGCAGTTCAAGCTGATACAGTGGGCTACGTTATCTCCGAGAAGCGCGAAACACGTTATGCAAATTCGCTGTTTTAAATAGTAATTGCATATTTATATAAATAAATTAAGAAAACATGTTGATTCACCTTGAACAAATTTATAATACAGCGCTGCGCGATAATATTCTCTTCATCGATAATGCGATACATAATTCGATCTTTTCCTTGCCATCAAAAACACTTGCATATTAAATTCATCGAGAGAGACAATCATAATTTTAATCATTGTGAAATATTTAATTTAGAAAAAAATATTGGAAAGACATTTTTAAAATAACAATATATATTTCATATATCGTATATAATATTATATAAAATGAGTATTGTATGCAAGTCACCTCAGAACTATTATCGATTTTTGAACTTGTAAATCCCTTAATCATTTTAAAATTAAACTTGTCTTTTCTACAAAGATTGATTAGACTTCATTCATTAAATCATAATTTTTTACATTAAACTTGTGTTGTAATATAGATTTTAAAGATTTGTTAAAGCAATATCTTGAGTAAAATACTAATAATTCTGAGACTCATTCCATATATATGTGATTGAAAATATTCATGATCAACATGGCATACATAAAAGATTTTCAAACTATTTATATTATATTAATATTATATTAATATAATATATATATATATATATTACATATATTAATATAATAACATTATATTATATTAATACATATATATATATATATTATATAATATATATATATATTATATATATATATATTAATATAATAACATTATATATATATATATATATATATATATAATAAATTTTCGAATTATATACGTATATATTTACAATTGCTTAGACACTTTATATCGATACGACATATATACAACCCATAAGTCCTTATGTACATAGCGATATAACAATTAGAGAATTAAAAATATTCACTAATCCATAAAATATATTAAGTACATAACAAGAGGAATGTCTGAAAATTGAACGCGCTCTATATATATACATATTTGAGATTCTTATCATTATATAATTATATAAAAGATAAATATCTAATAAAAACATGATACATATGAACATGTAAGCGATATACAAAATAGTACAAGAATCTATTATCAATTAATATATATATAACATTAATGTTAAGCATATAGATTCTATGTAGTCACTGGACAAATTGAATTTTCTAGCTTTTTCTTCTTCCTTCGACAATCACATAATATATATGTACCATATGTTTATTAATAATTGTATACAAATTTAGAGATTGTCAATTATTGACAGCGCATGATCTGCTGAGATAAACATGAACACTTTGCTATGCTATCCTTCGCTGGATCCGCTTGCCAACTTCTCAGGTAAACACTTAGTAATCGTCGGTTCGATTAGTTTCCACACTTCAGCCAACTATAAACAAACATTTGCATCAGCTATCTCCTTCCGTTTGCGATTCTAGAGATTTATATATGCAAGTCTCTTAATAATAAACATAATAATAAACATAATAATAAATACATAATATTTTCTTAGAATATATATTTGTTATGGGATATATAATAATAAACATAATGTAGCTGATATTGAAGAAAGAATATATGATGCGGATCCAAAACTGATGCAATTTTAAAAAGAACATGTACTATTCAACGACTTACCAAAATCCCTGTGTTTGTTTGCAAAATGAACAAATTCATTAATCAACAAATTATATAACTGAAAATCGTGAGCTGACGATGACTTACCTCGGAATGTCCGCGGATTTGTACGCTCACGAGACTCTGCAGCACGGTGGCGAGTATTTCCAGGTGTGCATGAACGAGCTGAGTCTCCATGTGCAGACACAGCAGCGAGAAGCAATTTCTCAGCTCGACGTTGGCGATAACCGATTCCTGGGAGACCATCTTGTTCTCAAGGTACTCGACGGTGTCAGCCTGAGTATACACAATCACAATACGTATACAAAATCATGCAATCTTCTTCTTCTTGTATTCGCATCGCGCGTTCGCAAACTGACAGATTATGTAATCCCCAGGAAGTTCAATTTACTCTTTACAATAACGAGTCTCTCTCTCTCTCTCTCCCTCCGCGTCTTGATTATACTACTGCTCTTTCAATTGATGACGAGTAATTATACAACTGCGACAATGTGATTGCTGGTTAAATTACGCGTTTTGTTTGGATGAGCGCGAGGAGTCATGATTTGTCGGCTAATGATCTTAAATAAGTATACGTACGTCGGTTCCGCGAATAACGCCTTGCATCTGCCGCTTCTTGAGAGACAACATAGTGGACAGGGCGCGTTGATGATCGGCGTTGACACCTCGCTCGTGTCTCTCGCACAACATTCTGTGTGCGACTAAAATATCAAGCAGAAGATTCAATCTTTCGCAGACCATGGTCTCCTCTCTGACCGCCTGTTGCAGAGCTCTACTCGATAGCAGGTTGAACTCTCTAAAATATTTTGAGTTTTGTTTATCCTGTATCTTATTTAAACGCAATTAAGAGTTTTATTAATCAAACGAGATTAAATTAAATAATTTTTTTAATTAGATATTGTCCTTTTATGAAATGTATCAAAACTATCAAATAATCTATTGAAATCTATTTATCACAAAACTTCACATTATTTAATTTTGTCCATTTATATAACTTTTATTCACATATATATAGAGTGAATCTGATAAAAAATTCACTACATTATTCTCGAAAATGATTAGAGATCTAAAAAGAGACACCCATTATTAAAATTGTAAGACAAGAAGAAAAATATACTATGATGATCTTAAATATCCTTGGTCTACACTTGTAAGAATGAAAGTTTGGAAAGATTTTTTTTATTACGATAAATATTTATCGTAAATCATTAATATAAGTTTCAAAAGTTTCTTCATTAAAAGTAACACTTTTTTTTAATCATTAAATATTGAAACCAAAATACAAAAGAAATCTTTGTTGCAGCTTGATTTGTCAATTGTATAATTACAATTCAAATGTTGAATATTTCGCAAACATAGAATTTAATTTTCAAATAACAAATTATAAAGCGAGAGTTCAATGTTTCCAAATAAATGGATTGGTAGAAATAGCCCTGCATTATCCCTGCAAAATCATCAACTAGTTGCAAACTTTCATTCTGATTTATAATTTTATATCTCAAAATATCTCGATAATAGTTTACTTTCTGAAAAGATGTTCTGATGCGAAACTCGTTAAATATTACTGAAATAATTTAAATAATTTAAAAGTATCCCAAGGAAATTTTCTTAGTATTTTTAATATTTATAAAAAGAACTCAAGAACTCATTACTTAAAATCACCATAATAGATACATCCTTCTACTTGTCTTATAATGAGTGCTTTTCCTTATCTCTAATCGTTTAAAAAAAAATGTGAACTTTTTATTAAATTCACCTTGCACCTAAATATTATTTATTTTTAGAATTAATTTAGTGTAATTTTATTTTAGACTCTTTAAAATACAAAAATAAAAAAATGACTATTATGATAACGTGAGCTCACAAATATTCACGTTATTCTTAATTCTTACTTTGAGATTACATGAAAGCCCTTCTTCATGTCTTGCCACAGACTGGAACCGCCAGTGACCCAAGTACCGGTGCCATGCTGTTCCGCCGCCAAAGTGCTCAGCTGATTGCCGAGCTCGGCCATGTCCACGGCGTAATTGTGCGATCTGATTGCCAGATTGTCGGCGATATGCTTGAGTCGCGAGACCCCGAAAAGTATCACGCGTATCTGATCGCGACTGTTCGCGAACTCGGTTAGCGTCTCGGGCGGCATCAGCTCCTTCGCTCTGGACGACAGTTCCGATGTCGCGAACTCGTCCGGGACGCGTTTAAATACCTCGCGGATCTTATGCTGCGTTTCGTCGCCGGTGAACGTGAAGAAGAACTGTACGATCGGGTCCCCGCTCACCACCGGATGACGAGCGATTAGCGTAAGAAACCGCAATAAGGAACGCCGCCTTTCCTCGAGAAATTGCGAGTCCGCTACATACATATATAAAGGAAGTGAAATGAAAAACGAGTTCCTCGAAAATATCTTACGTTCAATATATTAATTATAAAATTATAATATAATGATGATATAATGTATATGCATTTTTTTCCGTATTGTTCAAACGAATAGGCATATGTATATGTGTTGTATTCACCTCCCACGATCTTCTTCGGTGGTAATTTGGGTATCAATCTATAAGGAAACCGGGCCAAAAGGAGGTCGTACAGCGACACGAAGTCATTATAACGTCTGTAGACCACAGAATTGAATCTCTAAAAAACACAAACAAAATACTCCATATTACTTAGCTTATATTCTTCGTCGCGATATAGTCTTCTTATGTTGCTAAAAATTATCTGAATAATTTTATTATATATATATTTATATATATTTATTATCTTCAGCGAAAATGCTGAAGATCATTATTTTTTGCATATTCCTAATTTTTGTCATGATGTATCTTTCTAACTAAGCCTTAAATTAAAATTCTATTAAAGTAAACTCTATCTAAAATTAACTAAAGAATGTGACTTTATTAATATTTTATTCCCATAAGGCTTAATTTGCGAAAAACCCTTTATTTTCAATCATTTATAACTCGAAAATTATTAGTGCCTCGACATTTTCGCTGAGGAAAAATCGTTTTGAAATTGGCCAGAGAATCTACCTTTAAAATATTGAGCGGTAATTGCGGAACACCCTGTATATATATATATATATATATATTATATATATAATAATTTTATTATATATATAATAAATAATAATAAATAATAATAATAATAATAATAATAATATATAATAAATAATAATTTTATTAACGTTAATTTTCCTTTATATGTTCTCCTATTTATAAACAAACACATACATGCGCGCGGACTTTATAGTACCTTACTAGTGACTTGATATTCCACGTGCTTCAGAAAAATACCCTTTTTCTCGGGAACAAGGTTGACCTCGATAGTGTCGAGATTGCAGATGTCCGAGTATGTGTGACTCAGCTTGGTTGGATTGCCTCTGTGCAGCCTCTGCGCCAATAATGTCACTTCCGATAGATCACCCAGGACAGGCACGGGTAATTCTGCGAATAAGAAAATCTTCTCAAGCGAAGGACGCATTTTTTGAGAGTCGTATTCAGCGAAGAGATGACATAAAATTGCATAATTATGAAGTAGCAATAAAATTTGATCGAGACATATTAAGTTTAACGAATTAAACTCTCGAGGGGGTAACTAAATATCCCGGATTTCAAGGCAATATTCTCTTGTCTGATCTCGAATGCTCTGTATCTCTTCGTTTTTGATATCTTTATGTTCATAAATTTATAAATTTGTCCATTTATTTATTAAAAATCCGCTTTATATTCATAACTTTAACATATATTTTTATACTTAAATACTTTTATATAAATAATCATTTTATGGGGCACTTTAAATAAAATTTATTAAAAATTGAAGAATATTAAAAAACAAATATATATATTTTTTAACAGTATTTAATTATCTTTGCTTCGTGAAGGAATATTTTTCGTTTTATTGTATAATTTTGTCTTTTTTTTTAATACTATAAAAATGTCCTTAAATAAATATTATAAAAAAGTTTTTGTTCACTTTGTCATCTCACCAAAAAATGCGATTACTATAACTGAAGTAACGAATTCGACGAATATAAAAAAAATATATAAAAATAGGAATATAAAAAATATATACAAATTATACAAAAAAAATATAAAAAAATTTTTAAAACAAAGGGGATTAATTTATATTATTTTCTTTTCCTTCCGTATCCTTTCGATGTTTGTTCTACTTTGACGGGGAACAAGATCTCACGGCATTATTATTCCCTTGCCGTGGTAAATAATCATCGTCGCCGCAACCTCGATAACGAAAGAGTCTCCTGACCTCGCGATACCTTACTACAGCGACGCTTATTGCGTTCCCACAGTTCTCTCTCGCTATTCACTATCATAAAATCATTTTTCTTCCATGCATTTATAATTTGACATTGTATAATAAGAACGAAAAGTGTTTCAAAATAAGAAGGAAGTTTTCACCATCAAACTTTTATCTTCGTATCAAGCTATTGAACTATATTAAAATTTTTTCCTGTCTCGTATATATAAAATATTCATCTCATGAATCTTCAGAATCTCATAGAAACATAATCATTAATAATAATAAACATTTTTATAAAATTTATATAAAATAATTATATAAAATTATTTATATAAAATTACTCCTTTTTTCAGACAGATTAGCAGACGCGCGCGTACACTGAAAAAATTGTATTCTCAATTTAAGAATATGCCACTTATCTTTAGAATATATACTAAAATAGGCGCCAAGAGGATTCCTCTTGGCGCCTATTTTAGTATATATTCTAAAGATAAGTGGCATATTCTTAAATTGAGAATACAATTTTTTCAGTGTATAAGTAAGAATATAATTTTATTAACACACGCGTAAGAAATAATAAAATAATAAATTAATCATTAATAATTAATTCAAATGATTCAAATATACAGATCATAATGAATAGTCGTATTTCATTTCTTTTTATCAACACATTAAAGTAAAAAACTTCTACACAATACATCACATGCAGTAGCGACCGACACAATATTCTGACAGGAAGTTGCAGTTGTATTTTCTTGAACTACAATAGAGTACGAATATATGCAACTTTCTAGCGATAAGCAAAACAGCAATGATTTTACTGGCCAATGACTCCTGGTAATGCCTACAGGTTTCTTGATACGTCAGCGAGCCACATTCGCGTGCATTATCTAAGTACCTGTCCAATAATAGATTTATTCAAGACCTACTTTCTCAGTGCAGTTTATATTAAGGCACGGAAGATCGTACATATTTCGTGGCATATTTTACTTATGGGATAAATTATGTATTTAAGTTATAAAAAATAATTGTTGTATAAGTATAATTGTGTATAATAATTGTTGTAAAAGTTATGAATTAAATACAAGCGCGTAATTTTTCTCGTTCAGTGAAACGTTGATTATTTCTGATTAAATAATTAATTCTAATCATTGTTACTGATATTCTTATCTTATCCAATATATAGTCGTAAAAGTTTTTATCGATTAGAAGAGTATACGCAATATTAGGAATATAAAATAATCAGTTCAATCTATTTGAAAAATATGTTATTTAAATACTTCTGGAAAATTTTTCTTGATTCGTTCTTAAAAAGTCTTTCTTTGCTAAAAATTATATTTTTATCCTTTTCTTATATTCAAATATCATTTCGCTGGCAAAACTTCCTCAAAATTAATTTATAAAACTTTTTTTTTAAATTATTGACAAAAATAATTATAATTGAAATGAATATATTTATAAAGTTAAAAATTCTGATTTTTTTAGGTAGTTTAAATTTTATCAAGGTTAGTATCTTGTGTTGTAAATTAAAAGATTAGTAATTTAGGGGTTGATTCGGCTAACCTTGAGATTCGGAATTTTCCAACAGCTTATCGCTAGGTTGCTTTCCTTGTTGAGCGAAGGCGACAAGAGCAAGTCCCTTGTAGAGTCCACTTCTCGTAAGATAACCCGTCTTACTGTCTACTTGTTTCCATATCTGAAGAGGAACAGAGAAACCGTTTTAAACGTACCGTTTCGATTAGTATTTCTATTTTAGAGAAATATTTCAATATTAGTATTATATAACTCTATAATTCGACATTTATAAAATATTTATAAAATATTTATGAAATATTTATAAAATAATTTCAATTCTAAATTAAATTCTAAATAAAATAATCGTCAAAAGTACAAGCGACTGTTTTCTTCTCGAAAAATATCGTAAGTGGTAAAAAAAAAGTTTAAGTTTTGACATCGAGAAAGCGCCAATCATACATCTCACATACGAATAACGGCACAATAATAAACTCTGTGTGAACGAAGCTTAAAGATTAGGCCATAAATGAAAGTAACTGCATTCCGTAGATTTTTCTACGTGCCGCACCATTCCACCTCTGCTTCCATTTTCACTCGCGTCTCTCCTCCTCCTACCCCCTCTTTTCTTATTTTACGCGCGACACTTTGGCTCGCTTCCTTACCCCTTCCCCTTTTCTTCGTCTGAATTCGAAGTAACCGCGAGTGCATGCGAACTTAGACCGAGGACACGTAAAGATGTAAATATCAACAAACAGGAAAGGCCTTCATTCTTTAATTTAATTGCTATAATTTAGGGATAAATACAGATATGTACGTACATACAATAAGGAATTGAATGGTGTACTTTTAAAATTGTAGAGATTTGTTATTAAAATTAAATTTAATATAACTTTACTAAAAATAAATTTAATAAATTTATACAAATAATACATAAATAACTTTATATCGATCATGAGTTTTGAGAAGGGAGAGAGAAAAAAAAAGAGAGAGTGAGAGAGAGAGAGAGACAGAAAGAGAGAGAGAGTGAAAGAGAAAGAAAGAGAGAGAGAGAGAGAGAGAAAGAGAATGGAAGATACATTTACACTAAAAGTATTTCACTGATGCTTTGTGCAAGAAAAATGATCTGAATAGAGAAAATACGGTCGAAAAGAGCAGGCATCCATCTACGCCACTGTGGGCACCCTCTCTCATTGCTCCCTCTCGAGTGTGTCGTTAAACCTTAATCGTTGATCAAGTTCAAGCCGGGAGTAAAGCCCGACAATAATAGATTCTCCATTTTAGCTACGTGTGCGAACAAACAGCAAAAATCTACTTGGATAGAGATGTAAATAGAACAAAAATAAAATGTTTTTCTGTTTCACAAAATACGATTTTTCTTTGTTTTTTTTTTCAAAATTTTATTTTATTTTATTTTTTTCAGATGTTTGATATATTTTTATATTTTGATTATTAAAAGTTGATTTTTCATTATTTTTATTTTTTTATTATTATTTATTATTTTCATATATTTATTTATTATATATGATTTTTTTTATAATTATTAAAATGTACTTTTGTTGGCAGCAGTGGGGAGTTTTTTTTAAACATTTTTTTTTAAATTTATTAATTTAAATGATAGATTTGACTATTATTTTATAAGAATGTAGATTGCATTTAAATTGACTATATGATAGGTAATTTTTTTTACTATTTTAAATTAAATAAATTCTCAAACAAAAAATAAAATAAAATTGAACTTGAAAGAATTCTTTTTTAGATACAAACTCACAGTTCATATATAATTTTTAAAAATATATACTTTATATATCATTACTTTAATATAGTAAAAAAATTAACGTTCCTATGTTTTTAATTTATTTGTTTTTCGAGAGTAATTTTAATTAATGAGAGTTTTGGGATTAAAATGATATCAAATATGATATAATTTGAATAATTTTTAATTAGATGTATAATAAAAGTTTTGCTATGCGTTTAGCTGAAAATTAACCCAATGTCATGATGGATAATTTGTTACAAAACTCACATTAGTTGTATATATATATATATATATATATATATATATATATATATATATATATACATATATATAGAATGTCCCGCAACTACCGCTCCATATTTTAAAGGTAGATTCTCTGGCCCATTTAAAAACGATTTTTCCTCAGCGAAAATGTCGAAGAAGATCATTATTTTTTGCATATTCCAATTTTTGTCATGATATATCTTTCTAACTAAGCCTTAAATTAAAATTCTATTAAAGTAAACTCTACCTAAAATTAACTAAAGAATGTGACTTTATTAATATTTTATTCCCATAAGGCTTAGTTTGCGAAAAACTCTTTATTTTCAATCATTTATAATTCGAAAACTATTAGTACTTCGACATTTTCGCTGAGGAAAAATCATTTTTAAATTAGCCAGAGAATCTACCTTTAAAATATGAAGCGGTAGTTGCGGGACATCCTGTATATATATATATATATATATATATATTTATATAGATATTTTGTAATGTGATATACAAATACACGGGAATGTATACGAAACAAGTTGCAAAACACCATGTAAAGAAATTTATGATGGAAGAGAGATGAGAGAGCGATATACGCTGAAAAACTGTTATCTGACGCACGATAAGGTATATATTTGTTATGCCTTATATGTACGTGTATCCACAAAATTTTATCGTTATCATTATTATACATATAATAAGATAAAAAAATAAAGAATGACCTGTATCTGTTATCAAATAAAATTTTTTTACGCAAGCGACAGATATTATACGCATATCTTGTTATAAAGCGATATTCCTCGATTATTCAGTTGATTATAGAATTTTAACAAAGTAACAAAAGATTATTGAATATCAACAAGAACTAATATTTTTTCAAACTCGAGGAAAAAAGGATTGTTCCGTACAATCTTTCTTCTTCTTTTCTGTTTGGAAAATGTAAAAGATGATCATGATTTCGATTTTCAAAAATAAAAAATATTTTTTATGTTTGCAAAGATATAAAAAAAACACACAGAGTGCTTTCGCGCGAAAACGTGGGAGTATATTAACATTCGTGTCAATAAAACTGAATATGATCTCTCTCTCTCTCGCACGCGCGAAACGAATATAATATTCATGTAAGGACGTATGCGAAATACACAAGCCCCGTAACGAGAGCCATGTGTGTTTCGCCATCACGCAACATTTCAACGCGAGATAATTATGCACAGGCACTGAACCAGCCAACAACTCATCATCATCTCTCATTTGTGTACCTGAAGTATATAATCTGAGAAGACGATGCTCAAACATTCCGTTACGGATATACACCTACATACGATAGCAACATACATGCATTTGAAATGACATTTAAATTTCCATTTTCATAAAATTAATCGAGATATCAAAGGAAAGAATTTACTGTAGCCGATATGAATTAATACATCACAGTAGCACGTATATTTATTTGCGAATTGGAAATTATTTGAAATTATAATAATTAAAAATTAATTATAATAATTATAATAATTAAAATTAATTATAATAATTATAATAATTAAAAATTGTGAAAAAATAAGAAATTGTGAAGAATAAAAAAAAATTTTATTTAATAAAAATTTAGAATAGAAAATAGAATTTATTTAAAAATTTGGAATGAATTTAGAAAGAATTTAGAAAGATTTAGAAAAATTTAGAAAGAATTTAGAATAGAATGGAAATTAAAAAATTTAGAATAGAATAGAAAGCAGAATTTATTAAAAATAATTTTACAATATGAATTAAAAAACAAAACGAAAAAATTCTTGACCAATTTATTTATTTATCGTTGTTTCGTAAGAGAATATTTTTTGTTTTCATTACATTGTACATGTATGGTAAATTGTATGTAAAGTAAATTGTGAAAAGTAAAAAAAGAATGCGCCTTGATGGCAACGCAAAAGGAAGATTTTTGTCCTTTGGCGCTTTTCCTTCCGGGGAATATTTTTAGATATAAAAGTATCATATATATATTGCATGCCAATGCGGAAGACGGTAATCAAACGATTTCACCTAACAGGAAGACGACCCGTATGTCGTACGTTAAAACATACCGGCTGCTATTACGTTGAACTTGTTTCCAACGTTGGGAATGGATATTAGGGATGCCCGCGGAAGTATCAGCGGTTAATCCATTCTATTTAATTGAGGCAACATAAAATTATACGAGCGCGGAGTAAATCATGTCTGCGAAAGCCTAGAGAAAACGAGAGATACCGTTTTATTCTTTTTCTCATTCTCTCTGTGTAAAAAATGAGAAAAGACCATGGAAACTTTTCATACGTTCTTCATTATTCTAGGATAGATTTAATAGCGTTATACTTACGACGATAAATTATATTTAAAAAAATCACGCTTATTATATCATATATTGTAACAAAAAAAAATATAATGAAACATAACATCAGTTATACTTCTTTTCCAGATATGATTTGTGTTTCATATACATATCATATAAAATAGAGAATAATTTTCTTCGTGTAAAATAAAATGTAATTTTTTTCAAAATAAGAATAATAATCGTAAGAATATTAATCGTCAATACGTAATCATAAGTGTTCGATTGCTTATAGCATCTCTGCTACTAATTTATAAAAGTAATCGTGCGTGATGGATCATCAATCTTAAACGTGACAATCCAAAAAAAAAAGGAGTGCAATCTAATATAAACACTTCACAATATATATATAATAATCTACACATATAATACGTGTGTAATAATCTACACATGAGATAATCTACGATTAAAGTAATTTGAGTGTGTGTGTATGTGTGTGTGTGTGTGTGTGTGTGTGCTCTGTCTGTATTTATTTATGCAATACATAATAATGTTATTCTAAAATGCGCTACTGATAATTACTCGCGATAGAAATTATTATAACGATAATATCTCATTATGTATAATAATCCATAATTCATCATTGTATATTATAATTTATATCTACATACATAATCATCTTACATTATAATTTATAAATCAATAGAAAAATTAAAAAAATATTTTATATAACAATATTCTGTATAATTAGAATATTATTATTATTATTACTATTACTATTATTATTATTATTATTAATAGTAATATTTAATTACATTTAATTATTATTAAATAAATTTCATTTTATTTAATAATTAATTTTAATTAATATTAATATTATTATTAATAAATATTCTGTATTATATTTAATCTGTATATTAAAAATTTAATGTGACCTGTATAGTAATAATGAATTTCGCATTAGCTACAATATTATTTATTAATAAAAAATGAAAACTTTATCTTTTTAGAAAAAAATATATTTGCCCTATTCATATTATTTTTATAGTTTCATACCGGGATAATATGTCGATATTATTGCCTTAAAAATTGCTTACTAATTTTAATTTCAATGACAAATTACTGCCTTAAAAATTCACGTTGTAAATTTTAAGATATTTTATATGCAGCAAATTATTATGCTATTCGCGAGACGAAACACACCTCGGCGCGGCCCTGCGTAATACTATTTTGATTGTGTTGTTAGTACAATGAACGAGAGACAGACACGAACGTCGCGATACAACGTGACAAATTTAACTGTTACGAAGTTGATATTGATTTTTATGTGAAATCTCTGCAAAACAAGTTTTTAATTCGCGCTACTTTCTCGGAGCTACCGTGGATGCATATTCAAATTTACGTAAATTCATATATTTTCGAAAAATGTCTGCATCTCATAAAACTTTAATGCTATGAAATGTTACATGGCCTATCCATATGCAAAATATTAAAAAAAATTAAGATGTATTGTTTTTTACATATTTTTTTCACATATATTAATATGAAAAATTTAAATCGAAACTTAAATATTTTTATCGAAATTATATTTGACTGACAATTAAAAGATTAATTTTTTCGATAGATAAAAGGCGCTTAAGGTTGAATATGTTAGAACATGTTTATGATGTTGTCACAAGCAACAGACTGTTCGCGTCGATACGGTTGACCCTGCCACGTAATCTTGCATCATTATGAAGGGGCGTCCATCGTTATCGTCGACAAGCATGTTGTCGAAGATGATAAAACTTTGCTCCTGATACAGTGTCTGCGAAATGTGTTAATTATTTTTTCTTTTTTTAGAAAGTTAAATAGTGCCACATTGCTTGCATAATGCAATACTATGTAATTGACATTGATATCCTTTCTCGTGAAATTAAATAATTAAACCGCAAATGAATAGACTGGTCCGATAAAAAGCGAGATATGCATCTCGATTGCAAATATTAATATTACATAATGATGCAGATTGACGTTATCCAGAAGCAATTAATTTGAATATTAGAAAATAAAAACTATTTGAGAGAGGAGTAAGTGTTTTAATCGCGTATTTTTCCCGCAAATATTGAATAGAATTATTAAAGTTTTCTAAATATTTGATGTGAGAAGAGTTGATCTGAGAAAATGCTTAAAGGCGAATTTTAATACTTTTAATAATTCTGTACCAAGCGTACCATTTCATGAAGATAAATTGAAATGTTATCGCAACTGCTAGTAACGATATAATATTTTGCATGAAACATGATGAATAATTATTACCCGGAAAATATAAACTCCAGAGATAGAAATAGAAAGTAAAAATCTAAACAAAATGAGAGAGAGATTTCTTTTTTATAAAATATATTCTTGTAAAAAAAATAAGCTTTGTCTTTTGCAATTTTTTTCAAATTTTTAACATTTTTATATTTTGATTATCAGAAATTGATTTTTGATTTTTATTTTATTTTATTTTTTTTTAATTTCTTAGATGATAGATTTGAACACTATTTTAAACAGATCGCATTCCAACTGACTAAATACTTATATAATTATCTATATAGTTTTAATTAGACACATTGCTATAATTATTATTTTTAATTAGATACTTATGTAATTACTGTTAATTAGATAAATTCTTCAAAGACAAATTAAATTTGAACTTGAAAATTGAAAATGTCTTTATGATAGATACAAAAACGCAGTATAATTTTATAAATGTACTTTAGTTACTATGGATTAAAATTATATCAAATACGATATAATTCGGATACTTTTAATTAGATAATATAAGTTATAGCATAGATAGCATAAGTTTTTGTTATCTAACCAAAATATTTTCTAACCAAAAATTATCCGAATTTTATCATCTTTGATGTAATTTGAATAAAAGTCTCATTAATTAGTTAAAAGTATTTTTGAAAAAAAATAAATTAAAAATCTAAGAACTTAAGTGTTTCTCGTTTATTACATTTAAAAAAAGAAAAATAATATTATAGTAAAAAGAAAAAAAATATTAGAGTTCAGTAAAGTAATCAAATTATTATAGTTATTTTTTGTTTTGTATTAAAAAAAAGAACAACTATTTTTTTTCACATCTTAATCAATTCACTTGAAATTTCCAATACTGCATTCCAAGACGCATTCCTAGATCCGATAATATATGCGCGAATTTATATTTAAACACGAAGTACCAGTAATGCATTCAGAGACATAAACTGACTCATTATTATCTTCGTAAATGACATGCACGATTATTGAGTTTTTCCTTGGAAAAGTAAAGGTCGCGTTAAATGACTGAAATGCATTTACGTATATTGCATGGCATCGGTAACATGAGAAACACTTTATTATAGATCCAACAAATTATCCTGTCAACCTCAATGGTTCCACGTATTCCTAAACTGGTGTCTGCGATCTAAATGACAAAAAACCAGGTAAAAAGACTGTTAAATACATTCACAAAATTATGCGGAAAATTAAAGCTCATTGAAGAAAATTTCTTCAAGTTGTCCTTTTCGACTTATCCTTGAATAAGCGATAATCGTTAACGTGAATTTCTTGCCTTGAGGTTGAAAGTAACTGCCGACTTTTAATGCATATAAAATTATAATAGATAAATGTTAATTGCTTTTTTAATGTTTTTTTTAAAATGTATGATAAGTTTGCATTAAATCGTGACTCGTTATTAATACTAAATATAAATTGTAAAAATGCAAGTGATTTAGAAATGTTGAATAATCATGAAAAATGACGTCTTCAAGAATAAAAGCGAACTATAATTCTTTACTTGTAGTCATATATTTTAAGATTAATATATTAATATTTTAATAATTGTAATAAACGATGTTTACTTCAATAATTGGCTAAGATTATTCATTCATATTGTTGATTATTTATTCATATTGTTGATTATTCATTCGCATTTTACGATTGCAAAATATACATGTCTTTAATGCATTATAAAAATAGAACAAATAGTTCGTTAATTATAGTTATTATTCTCTTCGAATAAAAAAAAATGTAGAGAATAATGTAAAAGAAAAAAATGCAAAAAAAAAGATTTTTATTATGGTATTTCTTGGTACATCATGCGACACTTTGTTCCTAGTCGCGATAAATTAGAAAGAACACAAGTAGGTCTCTCTTGGGAAAGGTCACGTACGGTACGCTAGAAACTGAAACCTTTTGATACGCTTACCGCATATTTAAGCTTGCTATCAGAGTTACTCTCAGTGCGATGAACTTTTTTATAATTATTTATATGAACAAAACGTTTTTTTTTACGCGCTATTCACACATTTTTATTTACTTCTGGACAGATTTACAATAAAAAATTGAAATAATTAACGTTTTCTCTCGATCAATAGCAGAATAAAAAAAACTGAGCTTTATATACATAAATATTTATTTTTTGAATAGAAATTATTTTCGATATGTGACTGATAGTAAATTGTAAAATCGAATTTTTTGAATTATACAAATTTTCTATGGAATAAATATTATATATTATATGAAATAAATGGAGATATATAAATATATTATATATAATATATTATGGAATAAATATATTTGCAGAATGAATATAATATAACTGAATAAAGATCAATCTCATTTTTTCTATAATAGATTGATATAAGATTGAGACTATAGTTGTAGAAAAACCAGTGTTGGCAAAATTCCATATTTAATGGATAAAATCTATGCCATAAAAATCGGTATTTTCTGGAAATAAACTAGTCTTTTCTATTAAAAATATTAAAATAAAATCTTTTTATCGATATTTAATTGCAAATATTTCCTAAATTTAAGTTTTATTAAATAAAAATTGATAATAGATAAAGAATCGATGTAGCAAATAAATTAATTTTTTGTTAGATGTTGAAAGGCAAACGCAAACAAGATTTATGGTATATTATTAAAAAATTTCAATTCTGTTACTATTATACATACATTTTTCTTATTAAATTAAAAATTAATATAAAATCTAGTAGCATTTGTATCAAGGTTTTTATCTAAAAAAAAGTTTTTATTTTAAAAATGTCACACACATTAACTTGAGATAAAAAAAACTTTATTATTATATTGACCTCATTTTTTAAACTATAGTTATTTAAAGATGATTTATTATTTAAAATAAAATTATTTTTATATAAAGTTATATAAATATATTTTAGTATTATACATATTAGTTTCTTTTATAGTTTCTGCCAGTCTTTAAATTCTCTAAGTGAAATCCGAGTAAAAACCGGAATCTATCAGTTTTTTCTACTCACTGAACTTTTGCGGCCAATCCCAGCAATCGAAAGAATAAAAAAAAAATTAACAAGCTGTATATCCATTATATATATATATATATATATATATATTAAATTGTAAATATAATAATATATAATATATAAATTCATTAAGAGAGAAAGAAGAAAGGGTTTAAAAAAATTATAATAAATAAAGAGAATTTAAATTATAATACATGAATATTTTCAACAGAGGTAGGAACTTTATATTTAACAATTAATGAATTTATAAATCGGCATCACAGATGTATTGTAGAAAGAGCGATACCTGACTGACGATGGAACCGTTTAGCTGTGACTTGACGAGGAGGGACCGGAACACCTCGAGTTTGACGTTTCCGTTGGTGGGCGAGCAAATCTTCTCGTAGACCTCTCTGTAGAACGCCGGTATAGAGCCTGGGATTCGTGCGGGAGAAAAACATGAGACAGGTCTCCTTGGCGATCTCGCCATCGCGTCGTTCGCTCGCTCTCGACGGTTGTAAACGAGGCCTTCGAGAGCGGGCGTCCGTTCGTTTCTACCCGCGATTCTATCCGTTCTCGTCGTTCGCGCGTGACGAAATGCATACAGAGTATGCACGTATGCATGTGTGCACGATCGTGTTGTATCGATGATTTGTCTCGTAAATTAAATCGTGCGTTTATTAAAAGGAACTTAGGGCACTTTCTCCGCGTTTCTTAGAAACAAGCTTCCATCGCGCCGGATTTCCTTCGAGATATTATATTTTGCTACTGTTTTTTACTATTTATACAAGTTTTATTTTTAAATTTTATTATGTCTTCTTATGTAATGTTTTTTACTATTTATGTAAAGAAAAAGTTATGTAAATCGAATGTCATAAAATTGACGAGGAAACTTTTGACGTAAGATCTTGCGTCGCGTTTTACGCGATTCCTCAATTAAATCACAAATATATTGACATTATAATTTTATGCAAATATTTGTAAAAATACCCAACTTCAAAAATTAAACAATTTTGATAAATTTAACTTGACATTCTTCGATCTGTTTGCTGTGTAGTTCGATAAAATCTCGGATCATTAATATGCTTAATGTTATCCATATGTCGCGAAGAAATGTGACACGTAATGAAATCTTTGTCAAGGTAGTCATCTTCAAAGTGCTTACGAAACACCTTACACGCATTTATTAATCGGTGTTAACATAGTTACGCGAAAATCGCGACTTAACTTCCTCTTAACACCGATTATATTTTTCAATGACTTAAAGTGTAACGCGTGTCAAGCCTAAGCAGTAAACTTTTCCCCGGCATAAAGATTATTATTATTATTATTATTAAAACGGAAATCACGGAGATGGGACGAGACACGCGCGTTGTTACCGTTATTACCGTCGACTACCGGCCACGCATATGCGATTACGGCGTGGATGTCAAAGCGTCGCGTAAAGATCAGCTGATTACTGTCGAACGCGGCGCAACTCTCGAGTAAGAAGAGAAAAACAAGTAAATCCTGCAACAGCGAAAATTTTCATTCTCGAACGAACGAGAGACATCCGCTCCGTTCTAAATGCACTGATAAGAAGATCGGGGTACATCCGGGGGGACGAGCCGACCGCGTTTCCGACGAACGCTCTCGACGAGAACCGGTTGACCTCGCCGGCAGACCTTGTCGCGAAATTGTTACTTGGGGCTCTCTCGCTCATCATTTACCGAACGACAGATCGGTCGACGCCATGTTGGATCATCCGTGGATCATCCGTGGGATCGGCGACGAGGAGGACGGTTATCGCGACGACGACGAATTCCTTTGAGGTTAGAGTCCCGTTCCGGTCGTGCGCGGGCGCGTCAACGGAGACGTTTGAAAGCGCGCGCACTCACACTCGCGTGCGACGTTACGATGATGCGTCGACGACGGAACGTTTGTGACGTCACGGAAGGAAACGCCTCGCGAACATACCCCGCCGCCGGATCGCGCGACACTGACGACGGGACGCCAGCAACGCGGAATGTCGTGCGCCGGGACGCGATCGGGACGCTCCGGCGCATGCGCGAAGCGACGCGGCGGCTTGACAGAAGCGCGGTGTAGCCATCCGCGATTGTAAAATGCGCGTGATATACTTTTTTCATGAAAACAGCATACTTTTAATTACTTTCTATTGTTTTATTCTGTTTTATATTGTCCTTTTATTTCTACTTTTTATTCATCTTAAGTGGAAACAAGAACAATAATTCAATAATTGCATTTCGCTTTGAAAATCGATTAATCGATTAATCTCCTAGGAGAGCAATATAAAAATTTACACACACTTTGAATAAGTTTCTTCTACTTTTTCAATTAGCAGTATACTTTTGATTGTTTTTTATTATTTTTAATTATTTTATTATTTTTGATTATTAAATTTTGAGATTAATATACATATATATATCTTTAGGCTGCGAAGTAAAAATTCTAAGTATACAATAATGTAGACGGAAAATTTCGTCCAATTCGTAAAGGAGAAAGGCAAAAACTGTAATAAATAAATAAATAATAAATAAATAAATAAAATAAATACATATTTTTTTAGATCTATATAAGATAAGATTGAATTATATTATTCAAAATTATTTTTGTGCTTTCATCATTGAAATTTTCATACAGCATCTGCGAGAGACATCGTAAAATTTAATTACTCTTTTAATTAAAATAGTATACGTTTAATTATTTTGTATTATTTTATTATTTTTAGTGAAAAAAAGAATACTAATTTCTAGGCTAATAACTATATTTATTTTTCTTCCGGAACCGATTAATCTTTTATATAGGAAATCACAATATAAAAATTTCTATACACTTTAAATAAATCATATTTTTTCAATTAAAGCAGCATATTTTTAATTATTTCTTATTATTACTTAATCTTTATTATTTTATTACTTTTTACTTTTTATTATTTTTAAGTAAAAATAACAATAATTTGATAACTGCATTTATTTTCCTTTTAAAATCGATTAATCTCCTGAAAGATCTAAAAATTTTATATATATATACTTTAAATATAATAAAATAATAGATCTATATTTTTTCTCACATTCTATAAATAATAATAATACAAAATAATAAAAATATACAATGTTAAAAAAAAGAAGCAAAAGAAGAAAAGGAAACAAATACATCTACAAATTCAAATTTTATCATTTAAAAATTATTAAATATTAAACATGAAAATTAATATGTGTATATTTTGATGATTTAAGATAATTATATTATTCGAAATTACTTTTTTTATATTTTCATCATTGAAATAACAACATCTATGGAAGTTACTGTAAAATACGCAGTAATCACTTTTTCTATTAAAATAGTATACTTTTAAGTGTCTTTACTATTTTATTATTTTTTACTTTTTGTTATTTTGAAATAGAAAGAAGAACAATAATTTGATAACTGCATTTATTTTCCTCGATTAATCTTCTAAGATATCAATACAAGAGTTTTCTACAAATCTTGAATAAAATAATAATGTAATAATAAATTAATTTTTTTCTCAGAATACATAATAATAATATAAAATAATAAACAATACAAATATAATATTAAAGAGCAATAAATGGAAAAGAAGAGAAAGAAAACAAGTCTACCTATATATCGATTAAAAAATTAAAATATATTAAATATGAAAATTAATATATATATATTATATACGAAAGAATAGAATACATTTACACGATTTATGATAATCGAATAATTATATTCAAATTTACTTTTGTGTTACCTTATTGATATTTTCTTGCAACTTATCAAATAATTGAAAATGACAAAAATATATTTGACACAACTTGATTTGTTGAACCTGATCTATCTCGATATAAATCTTATGCATTATACGTGTAAATTAAACCGTCGAAAAACGGTGGAATTATTTTAAGGAGATTAATTTTCTTCCAATTCTCCAAGCGGAAATGGTTTTGGCGGCGGTTTTTCATATTTAGATTCATAAATCTCCTTTCGTAGTTCCTCGGATGTTTGTTTATCTAGCGATTCAATGAGTCGTATTTTCTGCGCTATCTCCTGCTGTATTATGGGCCGATATTTCTTTTCCATTCCGAGATTTTCCATGTCGTGCAAAAAATCCATCCTCTCTCGAATCCCTTGTACTACTACAAGAAGCAAAGCAACAATACAATTGCATATTTCTGTCGACAACGTCGATATGTACTACAAATCTATTTTAAATTTGAAAAACTCCTTTTTTTTCTAGAATCATTTATAAATGGCTGGCGATATTAAAAAGAGCAAACTTTTGTTGTATGTATTCTTTCTGTATATAAATCTTAAGATATGATAAAACATCTGAACCTTTTTTAAACCTTCAGGTCAGGTGTAAAATAAAACTTACAATCGTTTAGAAAATCCACATTTTCAGGTATCTGCGGTTCTCGTCTCTTCTTATGGAGGATCTTGGGACCATGAGGAGTCTCGGGCATATCCTTCCCATAAGCCATCATGCATGCCAAGTGACGCTTTTGTTTTTCCATATTGGCTAATCGGGTAAAATTGCATATCATTTAATGCGCCTTTGTGATTAAAAGTAAAATATATAATTGGAAAGAATAGAATTATTTATAATTTTTACGCAAAGGCGCTGTCCTCCTGTATTGTTCCCTCTCGTAAGCACCGCTGTTTATAATCGTGTCCTGTGAACGTCTCCTCCAAGCACTAGGCAATTTAACCTATCGGAAGGGACGCTACGAGATAATATCTTGAAATCATTTTCTAAAAACATTTTTCTATAGTGTCACGATATTTACTCGATTATCTTCAATTTTATCTTTGCTCTTCTTCGTCCTTTCAATAGAAGACGGTAAAGATTCGCCCTTGTCAACTGCTTCCTGGATCGTCTTCCTTTGCAACATTGTTAGCTTAGATTCCTCCATTAAAACTAACATTTGGAATTTTCAGAGATATTAAAAGCATGATTTTAAATTCTAATTGTGTTATAGAAAAAAAAACCTACATCTCTTAATTTCAATTAAATGAAACATCCTTTATATTTAATATGTCAATCAAATATTTTGGTTACTATTTACTCACGCTTAATGAGATTTCTGGTTTCATCGCTGTATTTTGCTCTTGGGGGATTGTGAAAAGCACCCACGCCCAAACCAACCCTCTGATATTTTCGATCCATTATTTTGAATATTGTAAATTCTCAAGAGAAAAATATACGCAATTATATATAATTTACTGAACGAACTGTCACACGAATTTGCATTTGCTTACTAAAGCGACAATCACGCATGTACATCATCCCTCTGACTGTAATATAACATTAGGGGTGTCCATCGTGTTTCTATGACTACTCGGAAAGATGACTCAACTCGATCGAACTAACTTTCAAATTGGAATTAAAGATCACAGCCTATTATATACCAGATCCAGTAATTTCGAGAGATTTGTATATCATTCCAGCACAATTAAAATAATTTAATTTACATAGATTTTGAAGTACAATAATTATTAATTATGATTTTTTAAT
Source organism: Camponotus fellah (assembly GCA_030586385.1). Lineage (NCBI taxonomy): Eukaryota > Metazoa > Arthropoda > Insecta > Hymenoptera > Formicidae > Camponotus > Camponotus fellah. Next base: position 131,547 of record JAPIVC010000055.1, on the reverse strand, counting down.
TTCCTGAGATCTTTTTAGATCTTGGAATCTGTAGGATATTTACATCTAAAAATCTAGAAATTCTCGTTTTGTGTGAATTTATAAAGTTTTCAAATTTAATTTATTAAGATTTCATCAAATTTAGAATCTCTTAAATATTAAAATAATATATCTAATTATCAAAAAATGTAAAATTTATAATTTAAATATTTGTTTCCTTCTTTAATTTAATTTTGCTCTAGAAGTACCTTAAAAAATCATTTAAAATATAAAATTACATTTAAAAATACAATTAAAAATTAATTACATTTAAAAATTATAATTGAAAATTAAATTAGCAGAGTTAAAAAAGGAAGTTAATAAAGAAGGAAAATAATAATAAACTCAACAGAATCATTGGACTAATCGGACTAATCTACGCAACGCGTATAAACAAACAATGATCAATTCCGAGCGGATTGATCACTTTGTAGGATGCGCGTGTGCGTGTATTGTAGCGCGTGCGCGTTTGTTGGGTTGCTTACTGACAGGAGTCCGTTTTCACCCCATGTTCCCCCTTCATTTGACACAGTAACCCTCGCGTTTTATTCAAGCATACCGACCCTGGAACTTCACAGTTTTCCGAGCACGCGAAAAATCGCGACATTTCCAACGAAAACGTCGCGTTGCGGATCCCGCATTTCGTTTCCGCAGCGCAAACCAGCAAAAATTATTGATTTTCCTTCACGAGCGAAGGGTGTTCGACAATTTGCTGAACGCTACTTGGCGCACACCTGCTGCGAAGGTAAACGGCGACGTGTGTTTCACCTACTTTCATCATCACTGCGAGTCTTGATCAAGGCTGTGTTATACAAGGGTTGTCGAGGTAGGCAAAATCGGATTATCTAATAAATTGTTAATTAATTAGTAAACTTATCACGTGAGCACGTCAGTTTAATTTGGAACCTTGTGTTTTCGTAATGCTTTATTTATAAAGAATGTGCGTTTGTTTATTAAGGAGTGTAATATGTGATATAATTTCGTTTTAATATTTGCAAATACTTTATATTAAGATAATGCTTTATATTATTTTTTTTTATTTGAGTGTTTCAGTGAAATTTAATAATGCGTATTTAATGTGTGCCTGTACTGTAATAACATATATTCAGTGTGTATTATAATAATGCGTATTTAATGTGACATGTATATTATACAGGATGTCTCCAATGTAAATGTCAAAATTTCGAGAGCATATAGGAGATCAATAAATTAAGAAAAAAATGTCCTTTTGCTTATTTTGCTTCGTTTTGAAAAAAATTGTAAAAAACACAAAAATTACTTTTTTACTTATTTATGTTGTCGCTTCCTTAAAAAAGATATTGTTCAAAATGTTGGTCTCTTGGATCAATACAAGCACTGCATCATTGAGTTTTGATATTTATCAAATTGAGGACATTGTGATAAGATAATCTGTGTATGTAAATCATATATCCGTAAATTTATAAATCTTTTCAGGAATATTTAAAAAAGTAATATATAATCCGAGTAAATTCACAAAAGCCAAGATGAAGATTGGATTATTGAAAAACTTTTTACACTACTTCAACCTGAGGCAGGGAACAATACTAATTGCCATATTTCAATTGGTAACAAAAATTTCTATGAAATGTTTAGCATCTCCCGAGCAATTATTCTTCACTGAATATAATTGTAACAAAAAATTACAGTTTTCTTCCGGATTCAGTATGATATTTTTCATCCTGGCGCTAGCACATGCAATGGGAATTCAAGAAATGGTGGTAAGAGATACTGAAGATGCTCTCGAGAGAGAGGCTTTGGAAGAGATATCGTCGAATCATCTCAACACCAAGAAGATGGATCTGGCACACCATAATGCAACTGGTATATATTATCTAAATATTTACAAAAGAGTCAAAAATTATTGGCGACAATAGCAAAACAAATATTATCTCCCTTTTTTATTACATAATTTTTGAAAAGGCAATTTTTTATGTATTTGCAGAAATGGTATATGCAATGTATTGTGGCCTCGTCATAACAGTTATTCACTTCATCTCTACCATGTTACTTCTTTATGGAGCTTTGACGGTAATTAAAGTCACGTAAAAGTTTATTTAAAGCTCAATTTCGTTCTTATATTAATTATATTAATTAAAGTCACGTAAAAGTTTATTTAAAGCTCAATTTCTTTCTTATATTCTACATATTTCATTTTTAGAATAATCGTCATTTTATGGCGCCTTGGATGATGGTCAAAATCACTATCATATCAGCCCTAGCGATCTCACTATTTCTAGTGGAAGAAGACTGTCCTTTTCTTGCCACTTTGGGCGGAAGGGCGGGTATTTGCGAACGTACGTCAAAATTAAGAATAATATAAGATGCCTCAAAAATTTCCACGTTATTTATACAATTCTTTTGATAAAATTTTTATCAATTCTAATTATTCTTTCATCAATTATCATCTAATTATTCTTTCATCAATTTTTTAAGATCGCATAAAATATGCATTTTAGAATAAATTATTTTGTATTGTATTTACCGAAGCATCTTATCTTAATATTTTTTCATATTAAATACATTTATTGCATTTTTTATTGAAGGATATAATATTTTCAGGTCTTATCGCCTTTTTCCTGATAATTATGAGCTTTTACGTTTGGTTCGTCGTATATAGTACCTATAAGAGCCTCGAGACAAAGAAGGGACTCACGCACGAAGTGCACAGTATGAAAAAAAAGTACGCGGTTCCTGTGCCACTGGAGGTACCAAAAGCGATCCAGGTTTCAGCGAACAAACCCTACGAGCTTTAAAGATATTATGAGGATAAAGATAGAGCAACGAAGAATTCGTGGATGAGGAAATCTGTGACTTTGCAAAGACGCGAGATTTAATCGCGAAGGAGCTCTCTATGGCGTGCAGTCTTGAAAGAAAACCGTGTGCTTTGAAAAAAGTAAAATTGGAAAAGTAATTTACAAAATGATTGCAAAATCGCACAAGAAAGGTGCATTATGTCGGAAGCGAAAAATTAATTAACGGCGCAGAAAGTATCATGAGAAAAAGTATATTCGACGTAGGACGTGAGAAGATAAATGAAAAAAAAATATATATTACTGTACAAAACTCCCAAAGAGTCCTGGCAAAGGACTCTTGCTTCTTATACTTAACACGTTTCTTCTTGTCCTGTTAAAGTTACGCGCTTCTTTACGTTTGTGCGTTAAAACGGCTCTTTAATTCGACGCACAGATGCTAATGTCGTTATAGGTATACTTAAATTATCCAATTGAAAAACTGCATATCCACTATACGCACACGTACGACACATGTAAGTTCTGGATTTTCACTCGTCGGATAATTCTGACGGATAAAGTAATCGCGACTTCAACATTATAATCTCACTGCTATACGAATGCGCACTTCCTTTCGCGCGCAAGACTGAATTTAATTTTTTAATGTGAAATATTCTCGAGATATCTTCGCTCGGTAGATAGTTCTTAAACGATGTAAAAAAAAAAAAAACTTGATGAATTATATAGATTAATTTGTTAAAGAAATAGCGGCAGGACTCCGCGAGTCGTGGCATATATATACATATACATACATGCATATGTATATATGTATGCATATATGTATGCATATATATGTATACACACATATATATATATATATAATTAATTTTATTTCATATTTCAACTTAATCTCTTTGTGAAATTACAACTTTGTTATTTGCGGTAATCCGTGTGATATAAAGTTTGTAGAGTCACTTCTTGTGTATATGTATATTAAATGTATGGAAAACCATAAAAATAAAAATTACAATACATTCCAGTACGATACATACATGATATGATTCGACTATAAAACGAAACATGTTCATTTAATCTCCAAAAAAACAGAATCTCCCGGTTATAAAATCAATTTTTGCTTCTATTTTAAAATGGTAATTTATCCCCTACTTTTTTCATTTTCCGAGAAAATGATTTTAAAACCTTATTTCCAAAAGCTAAATATATGACTTCATAAAAATGTCACTTTATTTCGCTCAATCTCATTCTCTTTTTCGTTCAGGCAAACCTTGATCTCCAGCAAGATTGATATAGAACTAGATATGTTTCTGAATAATAAACAAGTTTATGCCCCAATTATATTTGGCTAATCCCGAATTATGATTCTATAACCGGGAACGCAGTGTTTATATCGATAACTTGTTTAAAACCATTAAAGGGAGTAGAGATGTATATATCATTTTTATATATAACGTGTTTATATATAACGAAAAAATTTGTAAAGCTACAAAAACATAAAATCGATAAAGATACACGATTGCATTGCAAAGCTTTTACTGCACAGCTACAGAAAATGATTATTTGTTTTTTGCCACAATGATGTTTATGGCCAACATTCGCTTTAGCTATAGTTGCAGCAGCATTCTTATCTAAACTGTAAGAAAAAATGTGAGTATCACGTCAACAAATAACTTGCGGTGTCCCCTGTGTTATAGCTGGGGGTATATTCCTTCTGTTTTTCCTTTTTTTATATTTAAAAACTTGCTCTTCTATTAATAGGCGTCAGGGTGAATAGGCTCATGTAACAGGTTTATGACACAATCTCTGTTAATGCGTTTTACGATTGATGCTCACATCGATAATTTTCTTTTTTTTCTCTCATTTTCTTTTTCGAAAAATCGCGCACAATAGATCAACGATCGGTATCACCAACAATTAATTAGAACTCTTTATTTGGTCCTCTATCATAACGTCCGATATGGACGTTATTTTTCCTATGAACCACCCACATATTGCAACCTCAATGAGCAAATGTATCTCCGCCATATTCGCCCATTTTTGTTAGCTGATATAAATAAAAACAACGAAGGAACACGACGATGAGTCGTTTCTCGTCGTACGGTTAGGAATTCACCGCCGTTATCGTCCTCCAATCACGCTTTGTCGTCGGTCAATTCGAGAAACTGTGCATAAAAGTCTCTCGTGCATTCACCCTTGTTGTTGAATACAAACTTGTAATAACTACCGTCCGCACATATCACTGCACAAGAGATTGTAAACGTAAGAAAGCTTGTCATATACATCGCATATATTTCGAAATCACAGCTTACCTATAATGCTATTGTTATCTTGACCAAACGCGCACATGCACTGGGGACCGCTCGGCACTTGGAATTTGCAGAAACTCCAACTCGAGCTAAAGTACTTTGGCAAAAACGTGGCGGACGCTAAACTAGATTGACGATTTAATTTTTGATCTTCGACGGCGAATACGTGTACGGTTCCGTGATCACTGGCAACACATAGCCACGTAGAATCGTGATTGAAATTAATGCTAAGAATAAAAATATATGCATCAATTGATGTTTAACATTCCATACATATACAGGGTGGCCCCGAACGTTCCAGCCAGACTTTGAGATCTTATAAGAAATTTAATTCTGAACAAAAAATTTCTGATAAACATGGATCGAAAAACGCTTCCTTAAGAAGTTATCGCTCAAAAACCTCTGATGAAAGGAGAGCAAAAGGTGAAAAGAAAATGAAATAAAAAGAAAATGAAACTAATAAATAAATTTCTTGAAAAACGTCTTTATTCATTTTCTACTATTACGTGCTATTACTAAAATATTAGTTAAAATTATAATTAGTAAAAAAAAATTATTTTATTTTCATAAAAGAAAAAGATTTTTATTTTTTATTTTTATCGTTTTTTTCAAGAAATTTATTTAGTTTCATTTTCTTTTTACCTTTTGCTCTTCCTTCATCAAAGGTTTTTAAGCGATAACTTCTTAAGGAAGCATTTTTCGACCCTTGTTTATACGAAATTTTTTGTTCAGAATTAAATTTTCTATAAGATCTCAAAGTTTGGCTGGAACGTTCGGGGTTACCTTGTATATTTTATCCATCACATCTCTTTGCGCTCTCTTACCAATAAATATTTGCATGATTTGCTCCTCTTCTCAATTCGTTAATCATGTTACCGTTTTGCGTATCAAATACTCTTATCAGAGTGCCTTTCTCCGAGGCAGTAGCCAATCTAGTGCCTTGCAGGTTTAAAGCTATGCAAGATAAAGGCGTTTCATGCGCTTCTATATTTAAGGGTTGCTTCTCTGTATTAGCCAGATCTATAACTGAAACAAAAGCAAATTTCGTTGTATAACATGTATAAAGCCCATTAATTGTTTCCTTGCGACCAAATTTTACCTTGAACATGGCCGTTCTTTCTTCCAGGAAAGGCGAGCAAAGAGTTGTTACTATTCGGACATAAAACGCATAATCCTCGCGGATTAGGATTAGTTTCGAACACGTGCAACTGTTGGGGATTTTGCGTAAATGTGTACACTTTTATAACACCTTCTAATACCACTACTATCCTGTCCCTCCTCAATTTCACTCCTTTTACAGATGCATTAAATTCTAAAGTGATTGCCGGCAATTTTTTTATATCATCCCATATCATAACTGCAATTGTAAAAATACAAATGATATCTGTTTACAATATTTATAACATATATATATGAAAAAAGTGAAAAACCTTTATTTGTTGGATACATTGGCTTGGCTCCGCCGCCAACTAACGCTAAATAATTACATCTGAAGAGCATTTCTACATATCCGAGACCTCCGTCACTAAAATCGTGTCTCTCTTTCTCTTTCAATGGATCACAATTGTAAACTCTGAATCCATTCTCCATACCGCAAGCAAAACATCCTGCAAATGCGTGAACAAAACTGATATCTTTATCTGCTTATATACATCCCTTTTCTTAGCAATATTAATCACATTTATGATAAGTACATATTAACACAAATACATAAACTAACTGGATATGATAAACTCATACATGTTAATATGATATCACGAGCATGAAACGTGCAATCATACGCAACGTATAACGTACATACATGCATAAATGTATATACATATACGACATGACATGATTTTGAAAAAGAAAAAGAAATATTGATTAGCATTGAATCATTTTGACATTTTTTTTCTTTTACAAAAATGAGAATGAAATAATTTATTGATAAGAAAATAGATGATCGGTACAAGTCGAAACCCACGTGTGTCCCGAGTGACATTTCAATGTCGAGAGATCACTGACATTTCTTCTCGCGGAATGCATTAATTGTCAAACAAGATTACGATCCACGAATGCGTGGAGATGCAGGAGCTAGGTTAGGAACGATAAACTCCGTTACGGTCCGCGACATATCGAACGGTTTCCGCGGTCAGGATCGCGAGGCTGTGAGCCTGCTGACGTCCTGACGTCAGGAGCCTGACGTCAAGCATCGCGTCCCGGTCGCGTTTGCCTCGTATCGACATCGGCGACGTAAACATCTCGCGCGAGTGAGGTTAGACGGAGCGGATCTGACAGTGCGTGGGATAAACGCGCGCTGTCAAACGTAAGCGCGTGGAATCGCGCGCGACGCACGCACTTACCTTGGTCCTGATTGAAGCCGGCGTAGAGCAAGCCGTTGCCGTGCGGGTTCCCCGCGGTCAGGTTCATCGTGGCTCGCCCCGATGACGAAAAAACATCCGGATCCAAATAAAATCTCGCGCTCGCGACACTCGATTACATCCTCGCCGGTTAGAGCCGCGATACTTCTCCCCGTTCGCCGCTACGAGCGTAGTCGGGAGAAGACGCATGTGTGTGCGTGTGTGTGTGTGTGTGTGACACATACTCGACGTCATGTACGTAGGAAATATTGAATAAAAATTGTAAATAAAAATTGTATTAAATATGACAATTAAATCGGAAATTTTTATTATGTTGATTATAAATTATTATAAAATTTTAGTTCAATATAAAAAAAATCGTACGTCCATGCTGTCGCACACATGTGCGCGCGCATCTGCAGCTTTGAAGTTTGATATATATTTATAGAGTAGATATTTGATTTGATAAGATTGTTAAATGAATAAAAACGAAATTATCTTAGTTAATTTATTATGTACTATTTAATGTGATATTTTTTTAATATAAGGGCGTGTTTTTTATGATGTGAGTTAACAATTAATAAGAAATTGTAAGAATAAACCGAATCGCCCAAAACGATATTTTTATTAATATGTTAATCATAAATTATTATAATCATATATTATTATTTTAATTTAATATAAAAAAAATCGTACGTCCATGATGTCGCACACATGTGCGCGCGCATCTGCAGCTTTGAAGTTGATATATTTATAGAGTCAACGATGTAGATATTTGATTTGATAAGATTGTTAAATAAATAAAAACGAAATTATCTCAGTTAATTTATTATGTACTATTTAATGTGATATTTTTTTAATATAAGGGCATGTTTTTTATGATGTGAGTTAACAATTAATAAGAAATTGTAAGAATAAACCGAATCGCCCAAAACGATATTTTTATTAATATGTTAATCATAAATTATTATAATCATGTATAAATTATTATAATCATATAATCATATTATTTTAATTCAATATCAAAAAAATCGTACGTCCATGCTGTCGCACACATGTGCGCGCGCATCTGCAGCTTTGAAGTTGATATATTTATAGAGTCAACGATGTAGATATTTGATTTGATAAGATTGTTAAATAAATAAAAACGAAATTATCTCAGTTAATTTATTATGTACTATTTAATGTGATATTTTTTTAATATAAGGGCATGTTTTTTATGATGTGAGTTAACAATTAATAAGAAATTGTAAGAATAAACCGAATCGCCCAAAACGATATTTTTATTAATATGTTAATCATAAATTATTATAATCATGTATAAATTATTATAATCATATAATCATATTATTTTAATTCAATATCAAAAAAATCGTACGTCCATGCTGTCGCACACATGTGCGCGCGCATCTGAAGCTTTGAAGTTTGATATATATTTATAGAGTAGATATTTGATTTGATAAGATTGTTAAATGAATAAAAACGAAATTATCTTAGTTAATTTATTATGTACTATTTAATGTGATATTTTTTTAATATAAGGGCGTGTTTTTTATGATGTGAGTTAACAATTAATAAGAATTTGTAAGAACAAACCGAATCGCCCAAAACGATATTTTTATTAATATGTTAATCATAATCATATATTATTATAATCATATATTATTATTTTAATTCAATATAAAAAAAATCGTACATCCATCCTGTCGCACACACGTGCGCGCGCATCTCCAGTTTTGAAGTTTGATATATTTATAGAGCGAGTCTACGATGTAGATATTTGATTTGATAAAATTGTTAAATAAATAAAAACGAAATTATCTTAGTTTGATATATTTATAGACTCAACGATGTATATATTTGATTTGATAAGATTGTTAAATAAATAGAAACGAAATTATTTTTGTAAATTTATTATGTACCACATATTTATATAATAAAATAATTGACACATATTATATATAATATAATTAGCATAAAGATAAAATAAAAAGAAAGAGATAGAGCTATTTAATATGATATTTTTTAATATAAGGGCATGTTTTTTATGATGTGAATTAAACAATTAATAAGAATTTGTAAGAACAAATCGAATCGCCCAAAACGATACGAGGCACCCTAATGCTGTCATGCTAACTGTTGCCATATTAGCATTATTACAGAGATCTTTATCACACATAAGACAATTTAATTTATCTATGGTTATGATTTCAGGAAGAATATTGAAGCTACAGGTGCGAATAACAATCTCAGTACCATTGGATAATTCTGGAAAAATATTGTATTTATTATTAACAATTCTGAAATCATTATGTATTAAAATAATATTAAAATAAAATAAAGGAAATGTGTTATGAAAAAATAAGTTACATCCATAATATACATATATGTATAATTAAAGTATTATGCGCTTAATGATGAAAACAATATATTCCTAATTAATGTGCAAGAAGCATACAATCTTTAAAATTATATAAAAATAATGTTTTATATATAATATATTAAATATAAGATTATTGCATTTTATGCATAATTATATTCGAAATTTGTCTAAATTTCTTTCTCTTATTTTTAGAAAGAAATACCTGATGATTAAAATACCTGATGTATTAGAAATCATTGTATCATATAATATTTGTTTATTCGTCGTGCATCGCTTAGTACTTACTATAATCACAAATCTCACAATTAGTTGGACACTTTATCACCTCTTTCAGCGATGGTTCGCTTGCACAAGTTTTACTAATTCTCGAATCGCACATGTAACATTGCTTTGTCTCTCCTTATGATAAAAATAATAGATTTTAATAAAAATATTTTTACATACAATTATATGTTGAATTAATGGAATCAAGAGCAAGAAAAAATTTCACCGATAATAATAATTAAAAGACTTAAAAATGAGATTTTTTGATTATACGAATGTTAAAAATAATATCTCCTATTTTATTAATTTTGATATTAATTCCACAACAAATTTATGATGATTCTTAAAATTAGATTTTATAGTAGATGTATATGATGTAAAATCCTTGTAATTTGAAAAGTTTATTATTTCTACAAAATTAGCGTTATCAAATAAATCATCAAAAATTTATATAAAACATACCATAATAAAGAAGAGCGAATGCGACTATCAAAGTAGTGATAAAAAAAGAGCGAAATTCCATTTTTAATGTGCTTTGATTTATGTCCAATCAATGACTGTCGCCATACGTTGAGAAATCTAGAATATACTTGCCTATGTTATCATCATTTTTTCGCTGTAACTATTGAAATAGACGATAGATTATCGCTTGGTTTCCACCACGCCCTTATGCGATTCATACAAGGAAAAATAAATTTTCAAGAATTCACTTATTAATAATGATACTTAGAAGAACTATATATATATACTTTCCATTATGTAAAAAAAATAAAACACATAATAATAAAACACATTGTTTTATTTTGTGAGCAAATAAATTTTTATATATATAAAATAATATAATATAATACAATTAACATAATCTTTAAATGAAAAATGAACTTATCTATTCTCTATTCTTTTTTCGATTATTGCCCCTTTTTTTCATTTTATTTAAACATATTTTACATTAACTTTTAAATTTAATTCTGTATTAAAAGAAAATATATTTGTTACATTCTTTTATATTCATAGAAAGATTTTATTAAGAATTTCTTTGAGATACAATTTCTTGTAAAGAGACACGATATTAATTTTGCACAATATAAATAGCGAAATATTTTAATTATCTTTATAACATAGCAATATTTTGTAATGATATAATTATATATACACACACACACACACATACACACACACACACACACACACACACACACACACACATAAAATTATTAAATAATAATAAATATATATATATATATATATATATATATATATAAATGATACTTATATATTATAATACAAATGATATTTTCTTTAATTTTAAGTTTTATATATATATATATATATATAAAAAACTTAAAATTAAAGAAAATATCATTTGTAATGAAAACCATTTTGCAGTCATAACTTGAATTCTCTCCATAAATTAAAAAAAAATTTATTATATATTTAGATATAGCTTCTTGTTATTATAAACTATTTTATAAATATTATAATTTAAACAAAATCTACAAAAAAAAATCTGATATTAAACTATTTATATCATATTAAAAACTTGAAAGATACAATTTGCGTGTGTATACGTATGTGTGTTCATTTTATTAGCAATATTATTACATATTAGGAGTGTCCGTACAATAATAATTCTTAGTGTAGAATAAAATTTTACTATTTATTGCTTATTGCGAGTTTGCTGCTAAAGAATCACAAAATTGTTATAATAATTCTACAACTGATAATAAACTTCTTTTATCAATATTTTTTTATCAAATTTTGCTTTATAATATATCAATATTACATTTTTCGAAGCTATTCTGTTTTCCAAATATTTTTTAAGCTTCATTAAAAAATGTAAAGTATGATATGTAAAATTGAATGATCGTGAAATTCATTAACTGACAGTATTATCCACGTAAGCGTAACACAATTCCATTTACTGCATCCGGTAACGTCATCGTAGACGGGCGGGTCTCTTAATCTTAAAACATAAATAGAGAGAGCTGAAACGCGCAAAAAGACTTAATACTAAAGGTTCTTTTAGCACACGAATACGAAATAAGGATGCCTACGATAACGATCTGTACAAATGATGCGATTGAAAATACGAAAGCAAAACTAACAAGTTTTCAATCTTGTGAAAAGAAAAAATGCGTTTCGCGATGTGAAATTTAAGGAAATGACAGCGTATCATCGCAAGAGAACAAAACGCTTCAATCAAAATTATAATACAGAATAAATTTGACATTTAAATATTTTTTGTGATAAGTTTAATGTAAAAAATTCTTTTATATAAAATTATATCTATAATTATTTCATTGTAAAATATTGCGAAACAATATTTTTTTTAGCCTCATAATTATCCCGATGGATTTATAATATTTTATAATTTTTATAATGTGATATATTAATATATCTATAAAATATTTTATATTTAGTTATAGAGTTCGTTAAAATTACCTACATTAAAAATAGATCTAATCAGAGAGAAGACTGAGAGATGTCATGGCTTGCTTTTAGATGATCTTTGAAAGCGATACACCCTCTATGGACATTGAAAACGTGGACATGAATTACAAAGCCAATGTCCATAAATGTTCTCAGAGGATAATATATAATGTGCACAATTTCTGATTTTGTTTCGTGCTATGTGCACGAAATGCTAGTAGCATCAGTGCTGTATAACAATAAGATACTTATGTATGTAAATTGATAGTAAATAAATTATACAATCGCGAAAGATACTGTAATATTCAAAGATGAAATAAATATCTCTCTATATTCATTGTCATATTTATATCTTGTTTTTATTTACAAAACACAAAATGTCTGCTAGGATAAAAACATTTTTAACCGTTCTATAAATCTTCTTAATTAACAGTAAACTGATCTGTGATATTTATCAATCATTTTTTTAATTATTTAAAAATTTAATTATTAATACATGTACAGAATTTGTCAAATTAACTCTGATTGCCAAATAATCACTGCTTCTTGTGAAATTTTTATAATTAAGATTCGAAAAATATAGATGTTGCAAAATATTTTAAGTCTCTTCCTTTATATAAAATATGAAGAATTCATACGTCCCATTCTAATATAGCTAACATTATTTATATATTTTTATTATAACTTTCATACCAGCATAATACTTTTATGCTTTATATAATACAACGTTCTAAATTATAAAATTTAATATAATTACAAAATAGTATTACTGTTAATAAATAGGTTGTATGCATACTATCTTTTAATTTCTAATCATTTCCAATCACTATGCATTTCTATATCCAATATATTCTCTTCTTCGAGGTCTTGGATTATTATGGTTTATTGTATTCTTTTGTGTTAACATCATAAAAAATACCATCACTTGCCATGTTTATTCCTTCCATCGGAATACTTTCTATGGACATTTGTTCTCAGGTATAGATATTCAAATCATTGTAGTTGCCTTTTTCTATTATCTATTCTCTATATTTTTTTCGATTATTGCCCGGCCCTTTTTCTTTCATTTTATTTAAACATATTTTATATAAACTTTTAAACTAAATTCTATATTAGATGTAAATTCTGTAAAAGAAAATAAAAAATTTCCTCCTCGATGGTATCTCCACCTTAACGGAGGCATTTACCGGGTGAGGAGAATTGAGTACTTTTATTTAAAAATATTAATATAATTAATATAACAAATATTTATATATATAATCTTGGTATCTCTCTTAGTCTTTTCCTTTGAACCTGTCCGGCATGGGTGAGCCTATCAGTAACTATCGTCGATATTCACAATTCAATTTTATATTTAACATCATACTTAAAATTATCGTAAATATAAGAAAAGTCTATGAATATCGGCGTATATTATCGCCGGCATAGCTCTCAGGTTCATTAGAGTACTCAAATCTTTTCACCTCGTGAATAACAATCCTATTTTTCGATTAAGTAAAATTATTTGAAGAAAGCCTATTTTTAATCACGTATATTTTAATTACGTGCCCTAATTACATTCTCTTACCGCGTGCTCTAACTGCGAGAATAAATGTCCGACATTACGTACTATTGTACGTAGAGCTTTTCTTCAGGCCACTTTTCGTTGATCCTGGCCACATTTTCACTCGATCTTTAATCAGAGATTGAAAAAGAAGAAACACTCCTTTTTTTGCCGATTAATTAACAGCAAATGAGCGTAAATATTTCACGCTCATCGTAACGATCGCTCGATTTTACGATCGTTCGTTAAATATTTGAATATAATTTTATTTTAACTCAAATAAATATTACAAATTGTTTAATTAACTAATCATTTGGCTTTATATTAAGTTAAAATAAAATTTTAAAACAATATCTACAAACAAATTCTACGATGGATGAGCTATAAGAAATTAGAATAAAATAAGTGCACGTTATAAAAATAAAATAGCATAAAAAATTGATAAAATTGATAAAATTATTAATGCGTGCTCTTTATTTAATAAATTAGACAAAATCTTTACAAAATATTTTCTTTTCTTGATTCTCTTATTTTAATTAATACTTCAATACATTTTCGCAATAGATGCAAAGCATAAATAATCCTAGCTCATCCATTTTAAGGCAACGGATTACTACACAGAGAAAAATGTATACTGTATTCAAGTAAATATTATTATATTTATTTTAAGTATATCATAAGTTTGTATATCCGCAAATATATCATAGATTTACCAGAAGCATTAAATTTAAGTGAATATATTCTCAATTTTAGTAAGTGCAGTATTTTAAATCAAGAAAATTAAATAAAAACAAAAATTTGCTTACTACAAGAGTTGACGTAAAATAAGATAAATTTGATTTTTGATACAACTTTATAATATTCTTGAAGAGAAAATAAATTCTTCTTTTGAGTATAAGATAATGAGATTTTCTAATATTTGTGATGAGTATATTTGAAGATTATTATCAAGAATATATTCTTTGTTGAAGAAAACTATTACTTAAAAAAAGAAAAATAAACTGAGAAATCCCTTTTCTTGGCAGTAGAATGATATTTTTCTCTGTGTACAGTCTACAATCGACATCTACATCTACAATCTCTACATAATTCGTTACCTTAAAGTTAAATAAAAGTTTTTCTCACTCACCGGCACTGATGCGCAACAGAGGAGTTATCGAAGCTACGTTGTCTGTAACATACAAATATAAAATTTATTTATAATAAAGTTCAAAAAAGGCAATCAATATTTCAAAAAATTTTTATCGTTCGAAATTTTATATCCGATGTGTAAAATAATAAGCAGAGATAAACGTGTGGAAAAATTTTATAAATTTTTGAAACTGTTTTTAAATAGAAAGTTCTATATGACTTTTATAAAAATCTTTTTCTCTAATTTTCTCTTTAATTCATTTAAATAATAAGACTGAATTATTATGCGTACAATTTATACCAATTGATATACAAATAATAAATATTCACCATCAGGTTGCTCCGCTGATGCAAGATGCCTCTCCTAGGCCTCCTCCTCCTCTCATGTTATTGACACACGATACTTTTAACACTCCCGCACTCACGAGCGATATTTTTATATCGCTTTTTCCGCTATTTTACGCGCGATACTAAACGGCACTCCCGCACTAACTTCGGTATGATTAAAAATTTGGTCGCGCGATGTATATATTTAATATATATATATATATATATATATATATATATATACTTTGTACGACACTCCCGGTTTCGGAAAACGCGAAAACGCGAGATTATTACAACGCGAAAACGCGGTAACGAAGCGCTTGCCGTTCGCGACACGTTAACGGCACCGACGACACGACAGGGTACTTAGCTTCCCATTCAGACACTTTAAGATTTATCATAAATTGGAAAATTTAAGATAAACCTCAAGGTACCATTCAGGTACTAAGCCCTCCCACCGCGACAAGGTGTACCCCATGGGAGGGTTATATTATATATAATTTTATATATAATATAATACATAATTTGAAATTTATTTTGTAATATAGTACATAAATTTAAATTCGCAAATATAAACGATAAATAAAAATATAAAAGATAAAAGAAAATCAATCATATAAAGCAATGCTCAAAATAATTGATTTTAAAACTAATTATTGCCCGCAATTAATTTTTACTTTTAAATAGATATATTTCAATGTTATAAATCGCGTAATTACAAAATAATTTATATTTCTTATAGATATAAATTTTTAAAAATATGAAAATAAATAAAAAAATTTCCATTATTTTATATATAAAATATTTGAATTAATATATTAATATGAAATATTTTATAAAATACAAAAATATCTGAAAAAATTAATTAATAATAAATTTTATAAATGTTATAATTATTTTAAAATAAAACGGAATATTTTTTATAAGTATATATATTATATATGTTACAATTTAAAATCACTATTGAATTACTATCAAAGAAATAAAACGGACCGTGAAATATGTATATTTTGAATATAAACTAATGATAAATAATTTATATATTGTCCGCGGAACGATATATATCGAATGCGCGCGACACAATCGGCATACTTATTGTGCACTGTAAATAATAACGCGATTTAAGGTGCACAAGAATTTTAATAAACCGCGAGTAGCATACAAGAATTCAGAATAATTGTAAAATGGATCACAAATAGACGCGCGTTCGCACAACTTGACAGCTAGGCTTAAACTCTTTGACAGTCGTTGTTTATAACAACGCGAAAAACTTGAAAACGCGCGCGGAAACGATCTTCTTTGAAAGAATTTAACAGGTAATGAATATAGCGGGATGGGGAGCGGGAACTCAACAATATAATAAATAATGTATGTGATAAATAATTTATATTAATGACTCACATCATACCTTATTGGTCCATCCATTTCCAAACGTCCTTTTTTCTTTTGCTTCCTTCGCTTTTTCCTCGTGGCACTTCAATCCTCGTTGCAATCATTTGAATTCCTCGTTGCACTTACATTCATTCACGAAAAGTTTCTCGTTGCACTTGCAATTGTGTTCAGAGAAAAAATTTGATAATATATGATACGTCTCACATCACTACTTCACTGCTCAAGAGTCACTGAGCGAATGATCGTAAGTCAGAGACATTATCACGGTACTGTTTACATCGCCAAGGTGACTATGTTAAGAAAAAATTTGATAATATGTGAAACGTCTTCTACGTCACAATTCAAAGTCACTGTGTATGAAGGTGGAACACGGTGTTATTGATAATTCTCTCGTTGCCGAAATATACGTTTTTGTAATATAAAATATTCGCGCGAGGAATATTAAATTATAAAAGTATTTTAATTTATTGATTAAGATTAATTGATTTGCTAATTATTTGCATCTATAATTCGATTGCTTTACTTCGTGTTCTCTCATAATTCAAATTATATTTAGTTTGTCGCGCAACGATCGAAGTGATTATTTAATATTTTGGTTTCCTGTCCCTTAATCGATTCTCGATAAAATTGTATATTGTTCAATTAACTAGAATTGAGAAAATTTAGAGTATTGGTCGAAATACATTTAGTACTAATATTGTTGAAGAAATACTATAATAACTATCGATGATCAAAAGATCATAATATATTTAATTCTCTTGTCCCCTTTCATGTATCACCTGTTTCAATTTTTATTCCCAGTAATGAACGATTACGATTCGATAAATATTTATCGTTCCGATACAGTCATTTCATGTCGTTTATTAAAAATTAATTAATTTTTAATTATTAATATTTATAGCAAATTATGTTTTGATACCAATCGTAATCATGTTTAGTTAAAAAAATATAATATACGAAGCGTTTCTCACCATTGCTTCATTGCTCGAGAGTCACTATGCGAATGATGACAAAGCGGTAACGTATAAGGCACTACTGTTTATTTATTTTATATTGCCAAATTCGAACGCCGTGTATCGATAATTCATTGCTGAAATATTTTATATATTATAGAATATATATTAATGTGGAATATTAAATTAATAAAATATTCTAATTTATTGATTAAAATTTATTATTCATTAAACAAGTTATCACGGAGCCTTTCATTATGCTTTATAATTATTTGCATCTATAATTCGATTCTTTTACTTCGTGATCTCTCATAATCCAAATTATACTTAGATTATCAGGTAGATCGATAAAGTAACACGAATTAAATATATTTGTGACTCTAAGTATCAAAACAATAATTATTGTAAAAGTCGCGCAACGATCGAAGTGATTATTTAATAAAAGACGTAATTAAAATTGCCAGTTTGGTCGATTTTAATTACGTCTTTTATTTTACTTACTGATGACCTTCAAGAATTTTATGTTGATTATTTAATGTTTTGGTTTTTTGTCCCATAATCGATACTCGATAAAATTGTACATTATTTAATTAACAATAATTAAAAAAATTTAATGCATTAGTCGGAATATAATTAATTCTAATATTATTAAAGATATATTATTATAATTAGCATCAATGATCGAATGATCATAACATAATTAATTCTCTTATCCCTTTTTGTGTATTTCTTGATTTAATTTTTATTAGTAATGAATGATTACGATTCGATAAAGATTTATCGTTGTACGCGATACAGTTGTATATAATTTATCAAAGATTAATTAATATTTAATTACTAATATTTATAGCAAATTATGTTTCGATATCACTCGTAATCATGTTTAGTTAAAAAATTATAATATACAAAACGTTTCTCACTATTGCTTCATTGCTCGAGAGTCATCGTGCGAATAATGACAAAGCGGTAACGTATAGGGCACTACTGTTTATATTTTATGTTGTCAAATTCGAACGCCGTGTATCGATAATTCGTTGCTGAAATATTTTATATATTATAAAATATACATTAACATGGAATATTAAATTAATAAAGTAATTTATTGATTAAAATTTATTATTTATTAAACAAGTTATCACGAAGCCTTTTATGCTAATTATTTGCATCTATAATTCGATGGTTTTACTTCATGTTCTCTCATAATCCAAATTATATTTAGATTGTCAGGTAGATAAAGTAACACGGATTAAATATATTTGTGACTCTAATTATTAAATATTAATAATTATTGTCCGCAAAGATTGCAAACATCGGTGTGATTATTCGATATATTGGGATTCCTCACATTAAATCGATTCTCGATTTAATTGTATATTGCTTATTAATCAGAATTGAGAGAAATGAAAGTATTGATCGAAATATATTTAATTCTAATATTGTTGAAGAAATACTATAATAAGCATCGATGATCAAAAGATCATAATATATTTAATTCTCTTGTCCTCTTTTATGTATCTCCTGTTTCAATTTTTATTCGCAGTAATGAACGATTACGATTCGATAAATATTTATCATTCCGATACAATCATTTTATGTCGTTTATTAAAATTAATTAATTTTAAATTATTAATATTTATAGCAAATTATGTTTTGTACTAATCGTAATCGTGTTTAGTAAAAATTATAACAATATACGAAGCGTTTCTTATCAGTACTTTATAACTCGAGAGTCACCGTTCGAATGATGACAAAGCGGTAACGTATATTTATATTGCCAAAGTTGAAAACCGTGTTATCGACAATTCCTTGCCGAAATATTTTATACGTTATAAAATATACATTAACGCGAAATATTAAATAACAAAAGTATTTTATTTATAGATTTATTAATCAATTATTTATTAACAACTAATTAATATACGAATCATTTAGCATCATTATTTTACTGCTCAAGTGTCACCGAATAAATGAGCAAAACCATACATATAATAATATCTTAATGTTTATGTTGTCAAAATCGAACATAATGTTACGGACAATAATTATTGTTTTGATACTAGAATAGTAAACATATTTCATCCGTGTTACTTTATAGATCTACCTGACAATCTAAATATAATTTGGATTATAAGAAATCACGAAGTAAAACAATCGAATTATAGATGCAAATAATTAGCATAATGAAAGGCTCCGTGATAACTTGTTTAATTAATAATAAATTTTAATCAATAAATTACTTTATCAATTTAATATTCCACGTTAATGTATATTTTATAATATATAAAATATTTCAGCAACGAATTATCGGTATACGGCGTTCGAATTTGGCAATATAAAATATAAACAGTAGTGCCCTATACGTTACCGCTTTGTCATCATTCGCACGGTGACTCTCGAGCAATAAAGCAATGGTGGGAAACGCTTCGTATATTATAATTTTTTAACTAAACGTGATTACGATTGGTATCGAAACATATTTTGCTATAAATATTAGTAATTAAATATTAATTAATCTTTGATAAATTACATATAACTGTATCGCAACGATAAACCTTTACCGAATTGTAATCATTCATTACTAATAAAAATTAAAGCAAGGAATATATAAGAAAGGATAAGAGAATTAATTATGTTATGATCATTCGATTATTGATGCTAATTATAATAATATATCTTTAACAATTAGAATTAATTATATTTCGACCAATGCTTTAAATTTTTTTAATTCTTGTTAATTAAACAATGTACAATTTTATCGAGAATCGATTATGGGACAAGAAACCAAAATATTAAATAATCATTTCGATCGTTGCACGACTTTTACAATAATTATTGTTTTGATACTTAGAGTCACAAATATATTTAATCCGTGTTACTTTATCGATCTACCTGACAATTTAAATATAATTTGGATTATGAGAGATCATGAAGTAAAACAATCGAATTATAGATGCAAATAATTAACATAATGAAAGGCTCCGTAAATAACTTGTTTAATAAACAAAAAATTTTAATGAATAAATTAGAATACTTTATTAATTTAATATTCTACGTTAATGTATATTTTATAATATATAAAATATTTCAGCAACGAATTATCGGTATACGGTATATCGATATACGTTCGAATTTGGCAATCTAAAATATAAATAGTAGTGCCCTATACGTTACCGCTTTGTCATCATTCGCACAGTGACTGTCGAGCAATGAAGCAATGGTGAGAAACGCTTCGTATATTATAATTTTTTAACTAAATATGATTATAATTGGTATCGAAACATAATTTGCTGTAAATATTAATAATTAAAAATTAATTAATTTTTAATAAACGATATGAAATGACTGTATCGGAAAGATAAATATTTATCGAATCGTAATTACTGTGTAATCGTTCATTACTGTGAATGAAAATTGAAACATCAAATACATGAAAGGGGACAAGAGATTTAAATATATTATGATCTTTCGATCATCGATGCTTATTATAGTATTTCTTCAACAATATTAGTATTAAATATATTTCGACCAATACTCTAAATTTTCTCAATTCTAGTTAATTGAACAATATACAATTTTATCGAGAATCGATTAAGGGACAGGAAACCAAAATATTAAATAATCTATCACTTCGATCGTTGCGCGACTATTACAGACAATAATTATTGTTTTGATACTTAGAATCATAAATATATTTCATCCGTGTTACTTTATCGATCTACCTGACAAACTAAATATAATTTGAATTATGAGAGAACACGAAAACAATCGAATTATAGATGCAAATAATTAACACAACGAAAGACTTCATGAGTTTACGATTGTTTAATAAATAAGACGATTAGTTTAATAAATAATCAATTAATTTTAATTAATAAATTAAAATACTTTTATAATTTAATATTCCTCGCGCGAATATTTTATATTACAGAAACGTATATTTCGGCAACGAGAGAATTATCAATAACACCGTGTTTCACCTTCATACACAATTTGAGGTTGTGACGTAGAAGACGTTTCACATATTATCAAATTTTTTCTTAACATAGTCACCTTGACGATGTAAACAGTACCGTGATAATGTCTCTGGCTTCGCCACGATCATTCGCTCAGTAACTCTTGAGCAGTGAAGTAGTGATGTGAGACGTATCATATATTATCAAATTTTTTCTCTGAACACAATTGCAAGTGCAATGAGAAACTTTTCGTGAATGAATGTAAGTGCAACGAGGAATTCAAATGATTGCAACGAGGATTGAAGTGCCATGAGGAAAAAGCGAAGGAAGCAAAAGAAAAAAGGACGTTTGGAAATGGATGGACCAATGAGATATGATGTGAGTCATTAATATAAATTATTTATCACATACATTATTTATATTGTTGAGTTCTCGCTCTCCGTCCCCCTATATTCATTACCTGTTAAATTCTTTCGAAGAAGATCGTTTCCGCGCGCGTTTTCAAGTTTTTCGCGTTGTTATAAACAACGACTGAAAGACTCAAAGAGTCTGAGGCTAGCTGTAAAGTTGTTCGGACGCGCATCTATTTGTGATCCATTTTACGATTATGCTAAATTCTTGTATGTCACTCGCGGTTTATTAAAATTCTTGAGCATCTTAAATCACGTTATTATTTACGAGTGCACGAATGTCAGCGTATGCCGATTGTGTCGCGCGCATTCGATATATATCGTTCCACGAACGCAACAAATATAAATTATTTATCATTAGTTTATATTCAAAATATACATATTTCACGTTTCGTTTTATTTCTTTGATAGTAATTCAATAGTGATTTTAAATTGTAACATACATAATATATATACTTATAAAAAATATTCCGTTTTATTTTGAAATAATTATAAAATATTTATAAAATTTATTATTATTAATTAATTATTATTATTAATTATTATTTTCAGATATTTCTTATATTTTATAAAACATTTCATATTAATATATTTATTTAAATATTTCATATGTTAAAAAAATGGAAATTTTTTTATTTATCATATTTTTAAAAATTTATATGTATAAGAAATATAAATTATTTTGTAATTACGCGATTTATAACATTAAAATATATCTATTTAAAGTAAAAAGTAAAAATTAATTGCGGGCAATAATTAGTTAAAATCAGTTATTTTGAACATTGCTTTATATGATAGATTTTCTTTTATCTTTTATATTTTTATTTATCGTTTATATTTGCGAATTTAAATTTATGTACTATATTACAAAATAAATTTCAAATTATGTATTATATTATATATAAAATTATATATAATATAACCCTCCCATAAGGTACACCTTGTCGCGGTGGGAGGGCTTAGTACCTGGACGGTACCTTGAGGTTTATCTTAAATTTTCCAATTTATGATAAATCTTAAGGTGCCTGAATGGGAAGCTAAGTACCCTTTCGCGTCGTCGGTGCCGTTAACGTGTCGCGAATGGCAAGCGCTTCGTTACCGCGTTTTCGCGTTGTAATAATCTCGCGTTTTCGCGTTTTCCGAAACCGGGAGTGTCGTACAAAGTATATATATATATATATATATATATTAAATATATACATCGCGCGACCAAATTTTTAATCGTATCGAATTAGTGCGGGAGTGCCGTTTAGTATCGCGCGTAAAATAGCGGAAATAGCGATATAAAAATATCGCTCGTGAGTGCGGGAGTGTTAAAAGTATCGTGTGTCAATAACATGAGAGGAGGAGGAGGCCTAGGAGAGGCATCTTGCATCAGCGGAGCAACCTGATGGTGAATATTTATTATTTGTATATCAATTGGTATAAATTGTACGCATAATAATTCAGTCTTATTATTTAAATGAATTAAAGAGAAAATGAGAGAAAAGGATTTTTATAAAAGTCATATAGAACTTTCTATTTAAAAACAGTTTCAAAAATTTATAAAATTTTTCCACACGTTTATCTATGCTTATTATTTTACACATCGGATATAAAATTTCGAACGATAAAAATTTTTTGAAATATTGATTGCCTTTTTTGAACTTTATTATAAATAAATTTTATATTTGTATGTTACAGAAAACGTAGCTTCGATAACTCCGCTGTTGCGCATCAGTGCCGGTGAGTGAGAAAAACTTTTATTTAACTTTAAGGTAACGAATTCGTAGAGATTGTAGATGTAGATGTCGATTGTAGACTGTACATAGAGAAAAATATCATTCTGCTGCCAAGAAAAGCGATGACTCAGTATTTTCTTTTTTTAAGTAAGTAGTTTTCTTCAACAAAGAATATATTCTTGATAATAATCTTCAAGTATATTCATCACAAGTGTTAGGAAATCTCATTATCATGTATTCAAAAGAAGAATTTATTTTCTCTTCAAGAATATTGTAAAGTAGTATCAAAGAAAAATCAAACTTACTTTACGTCAACTCTTATAATAAGCAAATTAAATTTTTGTTTTAATTTAATATTCTTGACTTAAAATACTGCACTTACTAAAATTCAAAATATATTCAATTAAATTTAATGCTTGTGGTAAATCTATGATATATTTGCAGATATACAAACTTATGATATAATTAAAATAAATAATTTACTTGAATACAATATACATTTTTCTCTGTGTAGTAATCCGTTGCCTTAAAATGGATGAGCTAGGATTATTTATGCTTTGCATCTATTGTTAAAATTTGAAGTATTAATTAAAAAAAGAGAATCAAGAAAAGAAAATATTTTGTAAAGATCTAATTTATTAAATAAAGAGCACGCATTAATAATTTTATCAATTTTATCAATTTTTTATTCTACTTTGTTTTTATAACGCGCACTTATTTTATTCTAATTTCTTATAGCTCATCCATCGTAGAATTTGTTTGTAGATATTGTTTTAAAACTTTATTTTAACTTAATATAAAGCCAAATGATTAATTAATTAAACAATTTGTAATATGATAAAAGTTATACACACACATGAGTTTTATATTTTATTAGAAATATATAGAAATTTGTAATAATTTGGCTTTGAGTTAAAATAAAATTATTCAAATATTTTATTAACGATCGTAAAATCGAGCGTTTCCTTACCATGAGCGTGAAATATTTACGCTCATTTGCCGTTAATTAATCGGCAAAAGAAGGAGCGTTTCTTCTTTTTCGATCTCTGATTAAAGATCGAGTGAAAATGTGGCCAGGATCGAAAAGTAAGTGGCCTGAAAAAAAGCTCTACAATAGTACATAATGTCGGACATTTATTCTCGCGGTTAGGGCACGCGGTTAGAGAATGTAATTAGGGCACGTAATTAAAATATACGTGAATAGAAATAGGCTTTCTTCGAATAATTTTACTTAATCGAAATATAGGATTGTTATTTACGGGGTGAGAAGATTTGAGTACTCTAATGAACATGAGAGGCTATGCCGGCGATAATATACGTCGATATTCATATAGACTTTTCTTATATTTACGATAATTTTAAGTATGATATTAAATATAAAAGTGAATTATGAATGTCGACGGTAGTTACTGATAGGCTCATTCATGCCGGACAGGTCGAAGGAAAAGACTAAGAGAGATACCAAGATTATATAAATATTTGTTATATTAATTATATTAATATTTTTAAATAAAAGTACTCAAACCTCCTCACCCGGTAAATGCCTCCGTTAAGGTGAAGATACCATCGAGGAGGAAAAATTTTTTATTTCCTTTTAATACAGAATTTAGTTTAAAAGTTATAATGTAAAATATGTTTAAATAAATTGAAAAAAAGGGGATTGAAATAAGAATACAGAATAGATAATAGAGAGAGGCAATTACAGTGTCAATAGAGATAATAGAGAAAGGCAATTACATATAAAGAATATAGAGAGAGGTAATTACAGTGTCAATAATCGAAAAAAGAATACAGAATAGATAATAAAGAAAGGCAATTACAGTGATTTGAATATCTATACCTGAGAACAAAGTGGAAATTCCGATGGAAAGAATAAACATGGCAAGTGATATTTTTTATGATGTTAACACAAAAGAATACAATAAACAAAAAGAAATATAATAATCCAAGAACTCGAAGAAGAGAATATATTGGATATAGAAATGCATAGTGACTGGATTAGAAACTAAAAGACAGTATGCGTACAATCTATTTATTAACAATAATACTATTTTGCAATTATATTAAATTTTATAGTTTAGGACGTTGTATTATATAAAGTATTATGCTGGTATGAAAGTTATAATAAAAATATATAAATAATGTTAGCTAGAGAATGGAACGTATGAATTCTTTATATTTTATATAAAGGAAGAGACTTATAATATTTTGCAACGTTTATATTTTTCGAGTCTTAATTATAAAAATTTCACAAGAAACAGTGGATTATTTGACAATCGGAGTTAATTTGACAAATTCTGTACATGTATTATTAATTAAATTTTAAAAAATTAATTAAATAATTAAAAAAATAATTCATAAATATCACAGACCAGTTTACTGTTAATTAAAAAGACTTATAGAAATACGGTTAAAAATGTTTTTATCCCAACAGGCATTTTGTGTTTTCTAAATAAAAACAAGATATAAATATGAATATAGAAAATGACAATGAATATAGAAAAATATTTATTTCATCTCGGAATATTACAGTATTTTTCGCGATTGAATAATTTATTTACTATCAATTTACATACATAAGTATCTTATTATTATACAGCACTCGTGCTACCGGCATTTCGTGCACATAGCACGGAACAAAACCAGAAATTGTGCACATTATCCTCTGAGAACATTTATGGATTGGTTTTGTAGTTCATGTTCGTTTTCAATGTCCATAGAGATCGCTTTCAGAGATCACCTAAAAGCAGACCATGACATTTCTCTCTGTAATGTGATATGTAGGCTGTAGTCAAGGAGACGCTGAAAATGCTTTGAAGCATGATTGACCAATCAAAGTAAAAAAAGCATGATTGACCAATCAAAGTAAAAAAAGTAAAGATTTCTTTAACTTGATTGATCAATCGAACACTTTAAAGCATCCTCAGCGTCTCTTTGTTCGCAGCCACAATTGATCCCCTGATCACAGATATCTATAATATAACTAGATCGCTAACTTTCATTAGTCACATTCAGTGGACTCAATGGTTGGACAACATTATTAGATTTTCCGATGAAATTCGACGCTGATTGGTCGGACCTGAAAGTAGAAACCAATCATGTTCGCTTGCTACTTAGCAGTTGAATCCACTGAATGCGGCCTGTGATCAGCTGATAGTTGAAAATGCGGCGCAGTTATTCAATATGGTCGCGCACAGAGTTGTTTATTACACGCTTACATCTTTATTTTTCAATTAATTAATTAATTCCCTCTTGTGTATATACGAGTAATATATATTGATATATTCATCAAGAATATACGACGCATGGAATTACTAGAGGATAAATAATTCACAAGGAACGTCGATATCGAGCACGTGCACTGAATGACGACTTTGTTAGGTTAGACTAGACGTATTTATATACTGGATAAACCGAGATGAATTGCTTCTGTAAAATTATTTCGCAGACGAGAAATGTGTACACTAATTGCTCGCTATTGAAAGAGACTCCGCGGAATTTGAAGAGCAAGAAACACAGTTCGCAGCTCTGGTTAACGAGGCAAATACGTGATCCTTATGTGGAGAAGGCGAAGCAGGAAAACTATAGATGCAGAAGCGCGTTCAAGCTACTGCAAATCAACGAGAAATACAAAATTTTCAGCCCGGGTCTGACTGTCATTGATTGCGGAGCAGCACCTGGTAGCTGGACGCAAGTCGCCACCAATTTAACTAATTCACACGCCAAAAATCAGGGTCCCATTGGCAAGGTATACGCTGTTGATAAATTGCCATTTTTTCCTGTGGAAGGTGCGACCGTCTTGGGAAATATGGATTTTACAATCGCCAAGACGCAGGAGACTCTGCTTGCATTATTGCAAGGTAAAAAGGCCGATGTCGTCTTATCCGACATGGCTCCAAATGCATCTGGTATAAGAGCGATAGATCACGATAATATAATATTATTAGCCTACGCGGTTTTGAAATTTGCACTGCAAATCACTAAGATACACGGTGCGCTTGTTATAAAAGTTTGGGACGGCGGCAAGTCGCAAGAGTTGGAGCAGAATTTATTGAGATTTTACGAGAACGTTAAAGTAGTCAAGCCTGACGCGACGAGAGACGAGTCGACGGAAAAATTCTTTTTGGCCAGAGGATTTAAGGGCCTGAAGACCAGCTGATCCATTTAGAGTCGACATACATATTAATTTTTTATTATTAAGATACGAATTATGAATATACGTGCGTGAGGACAGGTTGTTAGAATAAAAGTGCACAATAATTTTGGTATCATACGAATATCGCATTTTTTTTTTTACAACTCCTTTCACTTTGTTATCTAACAGGCGGCCTTGCACAACACGACAAATGCAACATACATCGATAGTGTACGCTATAAATAATACAATACAGTTACACAATGAATACGCATCGGAACGCTGTTGTTAACACTTATATTATATATGCTAAGTATATACATTTCTCAATAATAGAACTAATATGTACATGAATCGACATCTAATAATACGAGAGACATTACACACCACATTGAAACGCATTGTAGACTTACTGGCCGCATAATGTCAAGTATTATAAAAACTATTCGCTTTCGCAGCGAAACACGCGCTAAAGTAACGAAAGCTAATTCGAAATGTTTGGTGACAGTGGGTCTCGATAACTCCTGCTATAATAAAGATTACAGCTTTCTAATTGCGACATTATATACGCAACAAGTTATGATCGAGAAGCGAAACGATCTGACAAATTTCGATATACAACAGGATTTAGTAAATATTATTCGAAGAAAATAACCTTGGAAAGTTATTTAATGTAATTATTTAATCAATGATATATATTCGCTATTTTTTTTTATTTTAGAAACAAGATATAGGAAGCTAAAATAATTCCAGGAATATATTAATAACATATATTCGCTATTTTTTTATTTTAGAAAAAAAGATATAGGAAGCTAAAATAATTCCAGGAATATATTAATAACATATATATACATATTATTTTATTATATGTATATGTATATTATTTATAAAGTAAATTGTGTTTATTAAAAAAATTAATTTATAATTAACACTAAGAAATTGAATTTTTTTAATATGTAGCTACACCTTTTTGTTCGAACGATTCACCTGTCGATCTAAATAATTACTTTGCGTATTGATGCTTTTTTTCTTTCTCGCTCTTTCAATTCTCTCAAGTATCATTACCATATAATACTGTCTAGACAAATAAAAGCTTTATTAAGCGTTCTTGCTTATTGTAAGCTGGAAGCGTTTATTATAGCGGGTTGTCGATAACGTTTCCATCGAAGCGCATGTGTGAATATACGAAAGACAAAGCAAATATACGACAAAATTGATCGAAACTTATCGACTCGAAAAATTTCGATCATTCTTCGAATTATCGACGTGAAAGAACGATTGTTTCAGGTCACATCGAAAACACTTACACTACGTTGCCGGCTACAATGTAGGTGTAATTCATCGATTGATCTGCGATATAAAATAATCTAAGACGTCGAATAACACGCTCGCTCGTTAGGCGAATTATAAAATCGACTCGCTTAAAAATCTGTCAAAATCGAGAAGCGACTTACGTCTCCTTCTCCGAAAATTCTTACAACGACGTGCTCTATAATATTACTCCGTTACTATGCGATTCTCAAGATTTCATACGACCGGAAATCTCGATTTTTATTCCTACTCTATAATAATAACCCTAAAGATCAGTCTGCTTCGATAACACCTCCATTAATAGATTAGCTCGACATATCGCTCGTGAACTCGTTAAACGCCGCTTATATATCGTTATCTCGAAAGTAGTATTAGCGTTCTGACAAGCCCAATAACGATCCATCCGTTATACAGAGAATTCAGCAATTTATTTCGCATGAATTAATAACTCCTTTTAACGCTATTTATTAGCAATATATTTCACACTACAAATTTATTATTTCACACTTTTATCGCATATTTAATATTAAATATATCATTGTATGTTTTTAATCGGTGTATTCTTCGTGTAAGTAATGTGGAATTTTTCCTGATGAGTAATAACGGAGTTAATAATGTGAAATCAGCGCAAGTAAAATTTTATTAAAAATCAATGGTTACATGTATAAGTTCATTAAAGTTAACATAGTTAAGAAATATAAAATGTATGAGTTTAGAATATCGCACGTGTAAAATCAAATATGCAACGAAAATGTGGATCGTTATGAATTTTTATAACTGATAAAATCGAAAAAATATCACTTGTAAAAAAATTGAAAAACGATCTCAATCTTACGTTTCTCTGCTAGTCTATTTTAGCGCATTCTAAGACCTTATCTATGTTTCGCTTGCTTGTTTCATAAATATTAGCTTAGTCAATGAGATTCGATGTAAAGTTTCAACGATTTGATTTCCTTATTCGACGTATAGCACAGCAGTATATTTTTTTTTCGCAATTCAACATTTCACCATCGCTAAATGCAACGAGTTCGCAAAGAATATCCGATGCTTACAACTCATCGTGTATTTGTCTAAATGCAAGATGCAGTTGGAAGTTTCCATAAAAAATTTATTATTATGACGAAAATTCAGTATTATGCAAATCTCTTACACTAACATATTTCTTTTTCTATTAAATTTTGTTATCGATAACAAAACATAACTATCAAATTGCATTCTTCATATGTTGAAAGCGACTTGGTTGCATAGCTATGGGTTTCTATGGAAAAAGAATCCTTCCAGATTCGAACTTAATGATCAATATGACTCGTGACATATTTGTTTAGTACGTTTTTTACTAAATATTTTCGCTATTAATGAGTTCAGCTCGATTGTTTTCTTTTCACACGAGAGCCCGGAAGACACCTAGATCACTCCTTTTGAGATCGTCAAACTTTAAACGGCTCGCAGCATTCGCAACTCAAAATACTAGAACACGAATTACGGAGCATTTATTGTGAAATTACAGAATAAAATATTTTCAATCGATGATCCTTCTCGTCAATCCCATTTTTTTTTCCGAAGCTTCTTTTTCTCGTGTGCTGCAGCGATCTAAATGTCGACTTCGTGCGATCTTGGAATACTTCTGGCGAATTCACTTGGCACAGTTCCAAATACGGTTTACGAGATACTTTTTTAAAGGAAAATAACATAATAAGGATAATTAATTGTCGATTGGCAGTCTTTTCTTCGGCGTGAACACCCTGTTGACGTTCTCGGACGATATTTCTGGCGCGAAGAATCTCGCCCGACTTCGCAACCGCGATGTCCGATGAAGTCGGCGATGTAGCTCCTGAGTGTCGTCGGTCGTTTCGTCAACCGGAACCTGATCTCCGCGACGAACGCCAGGGTCCCTGACCAGCGGCATGCTGTTCCAGAAGTGAATCAAATCCGGTCTCTGCTTCTGCCTCTCGCTCGTCGGGACGTGATCGGTTTGCAGTCGCTCCGGCTTCCAGCTCGGCAAATAGACCGGTTTCTGGCGAACGGGGACGCTGCTCTTGGTGCTGGTGCCATGGTGAGCATCAACGTCGTCTACGGGCTGCTTGTGACCTAGGCTGTGTATGCTGTTGGCCTCGCTGGACGGGAATCTCACGTAACCATCCTGCCGCGGTTGTTTCGCGTGATCGGGAAACCTCACATAGGTCTCGGGCGAGCCGAGGTTTATCGTGGTCCGTTTGAAATCGTTAACGGGAACGGTTAGAAAATCGTTGGAATTTCCTTGCAGCGTGCTGTCTTCGACGGTTGATTGTTCCTTATCGGTCACCCGGGTTTCTGTTATCGCGTCTTCCTCCGGAAAATGGTACAAAAGCGACTCTATCGAAGGCAGGACGACCTTGTCGCTCTTCCTATCTTCGAGCTTCGTCGAGTGTTCGGTTCGTTTGCGTCCGGATAGACTGGTAAACATCGTGTCGCGCGCTTCATGAGAAAATACGACCTCCGGTTCGGTGTTGGACCGATGAGGATTCTTGCTGAACGACTCCTTGGGATCGTCATCGCTGTTCTTAATCTTTCGAGTCACGTCCGGGGACGTGGGAGTAGTTTGCAGCTTCTCGGTGTTTACGTCCAAGAGAGTCGTCTCCAAAATGAGGTCGCCGTCGATGCTGACCTCACTGGAAACATTGCTGCCCGCCTCGTCCTTGTCCTCCGTAGGCATTAAAGTGGAATCGTTAAAGTGGATCACGATCTGATCGCGCGCCTCAAGTGTCTTCTTCTCATCCGCGGTCTGGTTCTGCTGCTGATCGCGATGCAATCGCTCGATGTTTCGTGTGGGAATCGTCATGCCAGCTTCTCCGTGTCTCAGGATCTCCTCCAAATCCTCCTCGTCCGGTATATCCGTGCTGTATGCGTATTCCGCGTCTTCCTCCTCGTCGTCGTAGACGAAGTCCATTTCCGTGAACGTCTCGTTAGTTACAATTGATGGAGGTATTATTAACTTATCCGTTGAAGTAGCGGAGTCTGGCGAACTGGCAGCAATGACCTCCTTTGCGGTCTCGTTCGACGTGACGTTAGATATCTGCGCGATCGCGTGGCTGGTTTCGTTCTGTGTTATTGGCAGATCGTTCGCCACGCTTGGCAGTTTTGTGGATGGGCTCAGCAAAATCAGCGTGGACGACGTTTCAGTCAAGCTTTCCGGTTTTTCGGTTGTCGGGCTATTTTTCATATCATCGCTATTGAGTCTTTTCGAGGTGTTGAGTGAAATTTTCGGATCTATCGAGATCTTGTAATCCACCACCTCGGAGAAACTAGTGTCGTTCGTCTTTTCGATGAGATCCGTTACCGGAACCACTGTGTCAACCTTCTGATGAATTTCGCTAACATCGTCGACACTGGAATTTCCAGTAAGAAACGTCGTCTCCTCCTCGTTTAACATCGTATCGTTCATCTCGTATTTACTCACTGTCGCGATCTCGTGCGGTCTCGTCTTCTCTTCGTTATTCGGGGGAGTCTCATTGCGAAGTGGTAGCACGACCGGGTCCATCGGGAATGTCTTCTCGGGCTCGATATTCGATGGAGATTGAGGATCAGAGGGGATCAGAGGGATATTAAGTTGTAATGGACCTGTCGACTTTTTCTGCTCACTCTTGTTCTCAGCTTCCGATGCGTACTTGGCGTTCAGCCGTTGCAAAAGGAAGTTGTGTTGCGCGTTCTCGTCGATGTCGACACTCTTCACGCACCTGCCCATATCATCCGCGTGATAATTCTCGGGGCAGGCGGGCAATGCGGGCGGTGCGATGAACACGCTTTTGGGTGTTATCCTTCGTAGAAAAGTGGCGGAGTCTATTCCATGTTGAAAGTCGTTTTGCGCGTCCGCCATGAGCCACGCTTGCCAGGTGAAGTCGTTGAGGGAACCAATGTCCTCTGATTTCCTTTTGGCGGTGGGCGCCGACGACGACGATTCGTGTACGTTAAGGGGTGCCAATTCGCTGTTGCAGATCAATCCGAGAAAAGTCACGAAGATAAGAGACATTCTCCATCGAGAATGCCTTCGCCGTTGATTCAACATCTTCCTCGTGTTCTCGATGAAGAAGCTTCAAAGAGTGTTTGAGATATTCTCAGAGATGCTTGTCTATCCTTTGCTTGTCACCTATTCTTCTTTGGAAGCATCGGATGAATCTGCCAACAGATAGAAAGGATGATATTAATTATTATCTGTATATGTAAGTGGGATTTAAGGGGTCGGGAGAAATTAGCGATACGTTTACGTAACGTGACGATGAATTAACTTGAACCGCTAGGGCTTTCACTTAAGTAGCCGCTCATCTCCTAGGGAGCAATATTAACCCAGTTTCTAATCTTAATAGACGCCACTTAGTCGATGCGTATACCGGACGCAACGTTCCCCGAGGTAATTTAGGACTGGGAGTTTCCTCAGGAGTTTCTCAGAATGTTGCGCATCTGCTTTGAGCGCGTCTGAAGTGTCTCTAGAAATATTTCTATCGGTCCGCAAGCCGCATAAATTGATAAATTAGAGCGAATTAAGGCAACGTATCGCGTTTATTACAAAGAATAATGTATAAATATTTATTACGAAAAAGAGAGAAAAACAAATCGACGCAAAGAGTGTTGAAATAATTTTTCAAATGATTCCAAACAAATCATAAATATAATGATACAAAAAATAATGGTTCATTTTTATGAAGTAAAAGTTGCGTATTCTCTTAGGAGCACATAAAAAATCTGAGGATATATTTCTACGTGTTAAATTTGATGATACACATATGTATGCCACAAGTCAATTGCCGGCTTTATTAATTTAGTCAACCGCCCACGAATGTCACGTATTAATCAAAAACAATTTTTGAACGCGAAGCAATTTTTTCGAAGCAATTTTTTTGTACAAAAGCATTCGAAATAGAAAAATGTTGATTTCTGAAATTATATTTATTACTATTTTATATCAGTAAAGGAAAAAAGTATAATCATATTAATTTGCATGATGATGTTTCTTTCTGTGATTAATAAATCTATAAATACAGAATACAGAATTCACAATTATTCCTATTTGTCAATTATATTTATATTATATCTTTCTTTTGAATCGAGACTCTTGCATCTAAAAAAATAAACTTAATAAAAATAAAGGTACTAAAGAAAAATTGGTTGCATGCAGATTTCATTGTTTCTCGAAAAATAGAATATGTTTTAGCTCGTTACTAAGGATATACCGTTCGCATATATCCTTAAAAGGCGCGTTACAAAGTGCGTGCTTCATATGCGACTGAATAATATGTTTGCGTGTGTGTGTATGCACAGCGAGGAAAAGTGAATGCACGCCGATCTGTTTTTACCGTTACGCAGGCACGGGATTATGTCTGCTTCGTGAATAAGACGTACAAATATGAGAATCGACTTCCCGATCGTTTATGTGTCGTCGCCTCGTAGAATATATGGGGCCTCTTAAGGGTTCTTTTGCTTTCTATTTTCAGTAGCAATAACAGCAAAAGCAACAGCGGTATACTTTACGATGTTCTGAGCAAAAGAAGCTGCGAAATATATTGTATATCTCAGTTTATGCCATTAATTTTTATCGGGAACTATTTTAAGACAAATTTGTGTGATTGTTTTTTAAAGAAAAAAAAACTATAATATTTTTAATTAATAATTATCATGTTATGATGATTGCCTCGGCGCCTGTCAATCAAACGAACGATGTCGCATAAATTTTTGCTGCAAACAAAAATAACTTCATAAAAGTTTTTTTATTATTTATATTTTTTAATGAAAATCTCATATTTTCTATAAAATTTATATCAGGCAGAACAATTTGATGTTATGTTGAAATTTATTATTTTTTCAAAAAAAATTTTTTTAATTATTTTATGTTTAATTAGAATGAATATGTATATCAAGACTTCCTTGATCTTTTGCAATTAATGACATTTGATATACACAACTTATTTCCTGTTTATGTTATTAAAGGATTCGATTAACGACATAAAAAATTATATGTTTTAATAAAAAACGAATAATGTTTTACTTTAATTAATTTTAAATTGATTTTACTTTCGTCGTAATTCGAGTGTCACGTAAGCCTCATATATTAAACATGAAAAATTAATAGATAACATGTAATCGGATTTTGGATAGAAAAAATCTGGAAAAAATCTAATATTTTAAATTCACAAAATATGTTTCAATATGCGAATGCAAAATTTACATAATAAATTATAGATTTATTTATAAATTTATTTATAAATTAATATGTACCATAACACATTTGCATAATAAATTACAGGTTTATTATAGATTAATATATGTGTACCAATATATGTATGTGTGTATATATATATATATATATATATATATATATATATATATAAAACCGTTTCTTAATAGACAAAAATCAAAGAATTTCTTTTTATACTTTTCTATTTATAATTGAATCATAAATACATACAAATACGAGAATCGTAATTGACTATATTAACATTCTTGCATAAAATTATATATAGTTCACATAAAGATATATGAATATGATATATTTAGATTAACTATATATATTTCTATTCATTTTAATTAACCAAAAAATATAAATTTGCGTTATATTCAACGTATAAAAAATCGGAAAATTATTTACTTTTCGTATTGATGATGTGATTTTTTTTAAATAATATAAATTAACACACCCGAGTAAAAAAAAGGCTATAGAAGTTTGAATAATGTTAAATATCATTATGAAAAACGTAGAAATATATTTTTCAAATTAGTTCTTAACAAGATAAACGATTGCATTTAATCTAGGCTAATTTCTCTCTCTATCCAAAGAAATACTTATAAATTCTTTCTCTATATCCTTTCTCCATATCCTAAATTATATAAATTAATATTTTATTAATATTATTATTTATTTATTTATATTAATTATTATTTATTTATATTAATTAATATTTTATAAATATATCCTAAGATATATTTATAAATTATTCACTTCCGGAAAAGAAATTCGTTATTCTACAAATTTATTCCGAAAGCGACTTAAATCTAGTGCTGACATTTGAAGGATTAGACAAAATGCAGATACAAATTAACGCGATGCCGATCAACACGAGCTGATTTTTTTTCTTCTTTCCTTCTTGAAGTCAAACCGCTTAATTTATAAACGTGTATTCCGATGCAGATTGTAAAATATAGCTTCCTGCGAGCACAAGTCCGTTAACATTCCAAAAAAGTTCAACGTGTCCCGCGGCTGCTGAAATTGATGCTATGAATAAAACGACGTGTAATGACCGGGGAGATTGAATATCTTTCGCGCGCGCGATCATATTTATCAGCCTTTCCAATCAACGAAAGTCGATGCGTTAACATCGAGGTAAATGTCAGGCCGCGACAGGAAGCGCCGTCGTCTGGCTTTTCCCGTTTTTATACGAGTACGTTTTATATCTCGCCGCTGCCACTCGCGCAATAATTTCGCCTGGCGATGGGAAATGCGATTTTCCACGATATTGACAATCTCAGTTGAATTAACGCCCGGTCCCGGTGATCGTCGATATCGGTGATACGTTGGAGTAGAGCAGCGCGGATTGTGAATACTTGGGATATGAAACATCGATAATCGTTATCGCGAGTGGAGAAAGGACTGTGTATGATTTATGCGAGAGCTATAACTATATAAGTATATATCTACGTGTCTCTTGAGATCGTCGTTGCGATATCGGGACGATCCTTCCTTCGGAATGACCCTACGACACGCAGCGTAAGCACGTGGAAGTGTCTCTATTAAGAGCTGTTAAGGGCGTAAGGGCGCTCGATTAATGTTCACAGTTCCGATCGCGGTAAGATCGCTAAACTAGGATACTTATCCTTTATAGCCTATTTCAGCTATAATTGTTAAATTGGTTATTCAATGTATTCCGTGCCAATAAAAGGCGTCATAACTCGCTCCCTGCGCCGTGTATGAATATATTAATATGCACAGGATGCGTGTTTTTGCACAATTATTTACAAACCTTAAGAATTGAAATAGAAAATTCAGAAGATAAAAATAAATAAAATTATTAAAAATATTGGACTCGAAAATATTAAAATTAAACGAATCAATTTTATTTCAATGCGAGTCAAGTGTCGAAAATAATGAGACACGGAATTATTCATTGTTAATATAATTTTAGATGGCACGCTTTTAATATAATTGACTCCGATAATCTCTTTGTTATTTATTCAATCATCAAACTTGCGAAAATGGCTCAAAAATAGGGTCCAAACGTTTGCAAACTTTTCACATTTGTATTTATTGGTTCAGACTTATTTGTTTCGTATAATAAATGTGTTATAAGATCAACATTTGACTCCCATTGCCTTTAAAACTGATTAATTTAATTTTAAAAATAAATAAGTTAATAAAATAAATATAAAGACATAAAATATTGTTTGGAAAAATGGATTTGCCTAAAACTTCTCTGTTTTAAATTTAGTTCTTTTTTATGATAAGAAAGAAATATGTTTTAGTTGTATGAAAAAAAGGAAACAAATATGCTAAGTCTTTATTCCAATGTCGCGAGAATCAAAGAGCTAAGCAAATAAAATTCAAGCTTATTCGCAAAACAAAATGTACAATACGCGTATCTGAAAAAGAAAATAAGTAAGTGTAAATATATCACATTTAACACACATTATGTGATGCAAAGAAACGGCACTAATTCAGCTATAAATCGAGAAATTCGGACAGAACGAAATATAAATATAGTTCAAATTTTTCACTACTTGCCTGATTGGATGTGTTGACTGCTCGAGGTCACCGAAAGGGAGTTAACGTTCGTGACACTTTATCGTTTCAAACTTGTTATTTTTCAAAAATATATGTTCCTATAAAGACTATATAATACGAGTATAATGTCTGACTACCGCTCTCACCACTAGCAAGACATCAAATGCCGAGGTGTTTGAGAATTAGATCCGATTATTCTTCGTCGCCAGTCATTTTGACATTTTTTCTCGGTGATTCTTTTCTTATCAAGATGATTGCTTCATCGACTATAATGCTAATGGGAAATTAATGAGTCTTTATCAATTTGAGAAATTATACAGAATGAGAGATAAAAATGTAGAGAAAGTGAAATGTACACACATACATTCAAATATAATTATATAATTTATATATAAAATTAATAAGAAAATAGAAACTGTGGGAAAGAAATTGTGTCATCTAATTAAATTAAAATATAATACACACATTATTTCTCTTGTAAAGTTAATTATTTAGAATCTCGTTTCATATGTTTTAGATGTACCGATTCTCTTAAAGTGATTTAACAAGTGACTTAACATTGTACGCGTGCATTGTACGTTGACATCCTTTGATGTCCTGAATACGTTTTTCGCGCAAAGCGTTTTCGCTATTCAAATGTGCACCGTAATAAAAATATCAATGGCTGCTCGGCTTCGACGAAAAAGTTTTCATTAAACGTATTTTACAGAGTCGGGACACACGAGCGATGTATGTAGTTCGCCAACGATTATCCATTCGTTTCAACGAACACTTAAAGGAAACGTTTCACTGATAGCCAATGGCGAGAGTATTTCCTACGCGATTCGTTATCCGCGTTTGTCAATGAACAGCGACTTTGATTGCTCATGTACCAACCAACGAGCGTTCCTATCGGAAGCTTTCTCCGATAAGGTTGTCATTTTCGACGAAAAAGGCAGAATGGTGAGTTATATAGAGAGGAATGTTCGGAAAATCCGTTAATTAACGCTTCAGCGTTTATTAGGGGATTATAATTAAACGATAACGCGCGCCCATTAAGCTTGATTTCCTAGAAATTAATTACAATGTGACGTTCCATCTGACAAACAAGATTATTCGCGGGGAGGGAATTGATTTAATTATCTAACATTTATGAGTTCTATTGTCTTTTAAATTTTTTAATTTTAATCGTGGACATTGAAGATTGATTAAATCAAAGAAGATTAATTAAGGGCCATTTAATCGCGACAATGTTCACATATTTTTCTGATATAAAAGTTTATATTTAAATCTTTAAGATTTGTTTTTTATTTTCACACAATTATTGTAATTTTATTTAGCAAGAACTGCTCTAATTTAATTGTTTTTATTATTTATTGATAATTTTTATAGAAAAGTTTATATAATATTTTTTAATTGCAATAGATACATAGAGTTTTTTAAATATAAACTTTTAGATTTAATAGATTTAATAGAAAATTAACTAACATCTAGAATATATCGCGTGGAAAATTAATGATAAAATGATACATTAAAAATTTTCCGCAATATGTTTCCTTATGTAATTACATTGCCAATTACTGATATGATTGTCGGACTTTTCTAATTTGTAGAAACGTTTGTTGTTCTGAAGAATCTGGACACAGATGGCAGAATAACTATTAACCTTTCGCGATCCGAGATAGTGTTGAGAAATGGGTCGATATCAAACATTCTACAATTATTTGAATATCAATTCGTATTAACCAATATTATCAATATTTTTTCTTTATTATAATATTTTATATAAAAAACTACGAAATAAAATAAAAAATAAAATTCTTTACATAAATAAGGAAAGTGTCTACGAGTTATAATCACTTATTGTTTTAAGCGTTCACAAAATCTACATAGAGTAAAGATATGTAAAAAAGTAAATATATAAATATATAATAAATAATATATATAATATATATAATACATATATAATAAATGTACATGCGTAAATATTAAACTTTTTTTTGGACTACACAAGAATTGATTTTTCGCAAATCAATCTTTAATGTTAAAATAATTTCCGGAAATATAAAAAAATTGAATTACTAAAAATTAAAACTTAAAATAAAATTAATATCTTTGTCTCTAAAAATTTTAAGAATGTATCAAGATTCACAGTTATATATTAATCAATAACAACATTTTTTGTAAAATTAAGCAGAGAAAGAAAATCTTTAGAGCTTATAGCAAATTGAAAACATACAATTTGACGAAGAAAGAGATATATTGAAAGATATTAATCTTCAAACGAGAACCAGATGTTTGGCCGACTTTATTCATGTGTACATATATTTCGTCGAGAAAAAGAGAAAGAGACAAAGCTTCTACGTTTTCTTAATATGGTTTATTTATTATATATCTCGTGATGCAATCGCTCAAAGAAAACTGCATAAACGCATCGTGGAATCTAAATGTATTTCGCATTCAAATGCATTTCGTATTCGAATTACTCGAAGCAAATCGCGATCGAACCGAGTGATACGTACGCATGAGAATAATTAAGAGACCATCATACGTTGTTTAATATGGCGCGATGCTCTCGTTTTTTCTGTGAATTATTGGCAGAATGCAGGCATTGATTTTTAACGCAAATGCGTTGCATATAATTAATACAACGCAGCTATGATAATATTATCCGGGAAAATTAACGGTACACTTCCGCTGATCCGTTTAATTTAATTACAAATTGATAACAAATCAACACATCCATGAATAAAAGATTATTTCGAGTCTAACACAATGATCGATGCATAGAATATTTTAATATTATTAATATGATGAAATTATGAAACGACTAAAGATCAAATCGATAAGCAGGTCGTTCAGAAAGAAGAAAGCTTCCATTTCTAATTAAGACTATTTTTTACAATATTAAAATTATTCCCTCTATCTCAAAATCGCCCCATCTCATTAAATTTATATATATATATATATATAAATTAAATAAGATGGAGCAATTTTGAGATAGAAGGAATAAACTTTAATATTGTAACTTTAATAAATGCAATGATTGTATATTTTCCAATGGGAGTTTGACCTGATTCGTGAACGAAAAAAATAAAACAATTCGAATTTAACATGTATATATATATATATATATATATATATATATATATTAAAAATTCGAATTATTTTATTTTTTTCGTTCACGAATCAGGTTAAACCCCATTGGAAAATATGCAACCATAAGAAAAGGCGGTAATCTTGGATCACCCTGTAGAAAATCGTGAAGAGTAGAGATTTATCCCGAGAGGTACTATTCTCGGTCGGTTAAAATGGCCTCGAGATGACCAATGGTGATCGCGTCTTCTTCGACTTTCGTCGCTTCTGAATTCTCTCGCAAATACTCTCTTGCTCGAATCTGCGATGATTCACTGCGAGTTGACCTCTCCCTAAATAACGCGGCGCTAGCAGTGCGAATTCAATATAATACGAAGTAAAATAAATCCTTGCGCTCGGATTATCCCGAGATAATCAAAATCTATACATGTTTTAAAGCTATTTAGCAGACAATAAATATCGTGTAAACAATTCTTTTTAGAAGCGGACATCCTTATTTCTAAAGTGAAAATTCGGGGAAGAATTTTGCGAACGTTTCCATAATTTATTATGCATTAATTCAATTGTAATTAAGAATAATCGAAGATGTGCGATGATAAACAGGTGTGTAAGAGAGAAAATATTGAGACCGAGCTCTACGATCGTCGACTACGCGATAAATAAATCTTTGTTGCTAGCAAAGACCACAAATCTGTATACGTGGACGAACATAATACGGTGCAGCTAGAATGTGAGAGTAGAAGCCTTTCGAAACTACGGCTCTAAGCGCATTCCTCAGGATTGTAATCTCGCAGTTTCTCGGGTGATTAGTAAATCCGCTTCTCTCTCGGTTTCTCTCCAACGAGATTCCGCTCTATTGACAACCAATGACCGTATTTCGAGATAAAGTGACCAAATATTTTTTACTGATGCATACTGACATTAACGAGGAATGCGCGTGATCTATTTATAAGTACATTTTAAGCTGCTAGATTACTTTTCGTAATAAACTTGATTTATTTAATTTTACTTATGATTTTATTTATAGTTTCATTCAATATATTTTATACTATATATTTTATTATTTGCACTTATCGGTATGTTTTTCATTTATACTAATTGCATACCTACATGACGTTATGCAAGAGTAAATTCTTCAACTTCGATTGTTAATGAGATGCGTAATGCATACTTATTAATGAAAGTTTAATCACGCATTCTCGAGTATGATAACAATTTCAACAAATCGACTGTAAATTCTTATCTTTGAAAAGTCTGACTGAAAACAAGTTGTCATAAAAATAGCTTATATTCCTAAGAGAGAAATTCTTCTTAAGCAAGCGCACTATTTCTACAATAAAGTTTCATCGAAAAAAGTCCTGCAAGTCATAAATCACGAGTGTTCATAAATCCTGAAGGCGCAGATGCAACATCTCTTTCTCTCTCTTTCTTTAGGACACCCTGTAGTCTAGAGATGCGAGTACGAGTCGCACAGCAGGTGCATCTTCGCTAAGAATCTCCTATATCTCCAACAGCATGCACTTTGTCTGCTCTCGTACGTATCCCGGAGCTGGTGCATCTCGGCTGAGTTTGTATTTATCTGAGATTGAGTGCAGTTTGACCATGGCCGTATATATTTCAAAGCGCCTCGGCTCCCTCGCTCGTGCTACATATACGTGCGTACACGTTCTAAATCTCTGATACACCTTACTTGCATCCAACAGCCACTTTTTGCATACTTGTTGCGCGAATGCTCAACTGAGTAGTTCGATCTTTCTCTCCGCGCGATTACATTTCCTCACAATGGAATATCTATGCTGCATTAATCGATGTTTTAGATCGTACGTTATCCCATATTATGCAAGCAAAGGATAAATGCGCCAATTTGTAACAATTTGTATTTTTAGCATTAATGCATCATTCATTTTTTTGCTACAATATTCACACAGTAAAAAATTTTGTGTTAAATTTAACATATTTAACATGTCCCAATTTATTCACTTTAATTTTAATGTTAATTTAACAGGAGGCAAGTATGTAAATAAATAACACAAGTATGTTTAAAAATTAACACAAAAGTGTAACACTTAAACTTTATCTGGAAATAAAGTTTATGTTAAATTTACATATTTATAATGTTAAATTTAATTAAAAGAAAATGTTATTCTTACATTTTTTATGATAAATAACAGAAGAGATATGTCGATTTAACATATGGAAACTGTTATAGAGAGAAAAATAACACAACTTATCTGTTCATTTTAACATATAACATATTTCATCAAAAATTCGTGCATTTACATATTAATTGTGTTGTTTTAACTCTTAGAAACGGTGAATATTAACTCAACGCAGAAATGTCAAAATAACGCAATGATAATATGTTACATTAACATAAGAGTATGTTAAAAATTTAACACAAAAATTTTTACACGAGAAAATTTTAACAGAAATACAAAATGTTTTTTACCGTGCAGGAAAACAACCTTTGAATATTAAAGAAAAATTTTACTCTTGATTAATGAATTTTTACTTTTGATAATAATAAATTATTATACGCGGTGCATAAATAATATGTCAAATAGATTAAGTGTTCGAGCAATGTTTCAGTCAATTATCACAATTCAAATGAATAAATGAATAAATAACCGGATATTTATAAGAAAATAAAGCGAGTGCATATACTCTAACATTTTACGACTTTATTTAAATGAGATCTATGAAACACTGTCTTATGACACCGACAACGTATAAAAAATGAATCATATACTAGATCAGCCGAATAAATTACCGGAACTCGTTGTTAATGCAATAGATAAATAAAGGTTAAAATAGATGCGCATATTTATTCAGTATATACGAAAAATATCACTTTTGCAAAATTTTTTGACTTTTATTAAACAGACTATTAATTACTATTATTACGACGTTGACGACATGTCAAACAAGCAAGATAAATGCTAGAGCAACTGAATCAATTACTCAGCCTTTCCAAATAAATAAATTAAAATAAGGAAAAAGGATTAAAAATTATGTATTTATTCAGTTGCGAGAAATTTCTTGGAATTGTTCAGGTATATAAAACTCGTCGATAGTACGAACATTCACTGTTTTCTACGAATTCAAAATTTCGTCATATTACGGCGAAAGTTGATCGACAGGATCGCATCCTGAAGCGGTACGCTCGCCGGTTAACGTAATCGGTGCGTTAAATTAAATACGAAATTAGGTCCGATAATGTTAATTTTTGAGTGATTTATGATATTAATTTTTGAGTAATTCACCGTCTGAGAGGCGGTCTCGATTGATCCGAATTGCTAGGCTTTTAAGTAACAAGACGCGAGATCAATATCCTTCGCAGCATCGTGTTCGCTGCGACTGAGATATGACACACTTCTTCTGATACGATTGTCTGGGAACAATCGATTCAACGAGAACCATCGATAATCATGGCGTCCGCAATTAAAAATGAAACAGAAAAATTGAAGGTTTCGTATTTCGCTCCGGACTAATGGTTGATTAGGAATTAGTTATACTCGATTGATAGTTAGTCGTTTT
Organism: Camponotus fellah; assembly: GCA_030586385.1. NCBI lineage: Eukaryota > Metazoa > Arthropoda > Insecta > Hymenoptera > Formicidae > Camponotus > Camponotus fellah. Next base: position 86,808 of record JAPIVC010000055.1, on the reverse strand, counting down.
TGAATTCTTAAAAAAATATATATATTGTAAGTTGTTTAATAGTTAAGGAATATTAGCTAAGATATTAACTAAGCATTCTTTATACTAAAGAATTTTGCTACTTGAATTATTAATAAGAATTAATCTACTATTTAAATAAATTAAAGATTTTAATAAAAATTAATATAATTTAATTTAATTAAATTATAATTTAATTAAAATTAATATAATTTTTTCAAGATTATTTTATTGCATAATTATAAAAAATTGATATCTTCAAATATTAATACAATTTTTGAGTCTGCTTAAATTGTTTATAGGTCCTCTCTTTCTCTTTTTTTTCTCTCGGTATTTTTCTTTAATAATTGAATAAGTTTACCATGTATGTTTTAAGGGACGCTCGTTATTATTTCATCGCAAGGTCAGAGGCGTTTTATTAAGAAATGACTAAATCGCCGGTTGGCACAGAGAGATCATATTATAATATTGAATTTTCGATATATACGTCACTTTTGTTTAAAAATTATGGACACCGTCACATCGGAATTATGAGGCGATATAAAACTTTTTTTCCGTTATTACCTCGTCTTTTTTAAAAGTACGTGTACCTCGAATCGAAAATCGAAGTTGGCTCTGAGCCAGAGATGTAGAGCGCTTTTTCCGGCACACTTCCTGTTTGCCTCTCACACGCATACACATCATTTATTATCTGTAATAATTTATATTTCTACTCGTTGACCTTCGTTTAGGCTATCACGACGAAACTTCGAGATCATTGTCCCGATGTGCTTTATATGCGTGTTACATACAAACACATGGAATTATAATTTTTATAAAATTAATTAAACATTATTAGAGTTACCTATTATTATATTCAACTATTACTTATTATTAGTTATAATTATTGCTTAAAAAAATACTTATCTAGAGGAAATCTTCTAATAAGAAGGCAAATTTTCCTGAAATTTTTAAGGAGAGAAGGAAACAATCTTTTATTTTTAACCCCTTTAAACGCGTTTGATTATTATAAGAAATTACTTTTTCTTTCGTGCTCCCTCTATTTACACTTTTATCTTGTTTACATTGGATTTACTTCATTTTTTTTATGATGGACTCTCTCTCTCTCTCCTTCTCTCTTGTGCGTATTACGTGTAATCATTTACTATCATTCAGACAAAGCCGGACGAGTTACGCGCTTCGTTTTCCTCTCCGCGCCGCGGGCGGGCCGCGTTTCTGTCACGCAGGAAAAAGCACGAGCTGCTCCGAGTCTCCGCTCCGAGAGATTCAGCGGGGTCAATGAATCTGATCTGAAAAGCGGCGTGTACTCGCGGTGGCTGAGCTCGTGGGAGCCGCAGTCGTGGGGAACTACACAGTCGCGACCTCGAGGCCTCCACTCCCGGAGGCGACGACGGCGGCGGCGGCTTCTGCTCCCTCTTTTTATTCTTCCTGGCTGTCTTATTTTTCCCGGTGCCGATGCACCGCGATAGAATCATATGCTCGCGAACACGCTCGTGACGCTACGTACGGTCAAAGAGGTTCCGAAACTGATGACAATATTTTTTTTTAATATGAACACTTATATTGGAAAAAATATAAAAATATTAAAAAGAACTGTTCAATATATTTTAATAAAAAATAAAATTAATTATAGTATGATAAAAATAAAAATAAAAAATATGTGCACTTTGATATAATGATAAATTTTATTTTTATAAGTTTAGATATGCAATATCTCGATCAAAAGTATAGTATCATCGCCAAAAAATCGCAAAAAATACAAGAAAAGAATAAAAGAAAATGAATGAAAATTTAGAAAGAAAGAATAAAGTTTTTTATGTTTTTTTTCTTTAGATGCTTTGCTCATGTTTCATAAAATATGATAAATATAAATATATATTATCTGTTATTCGATTTTCAAAATTAATTACTGTACAAGTATTATAAGTATTTATTTTCATATTGTTTAAAATTTATATTACTTTACTTTTTAATATAATAGTTAAGTATAGACAATTTCTATGTCAACAATATACGTTACGTAAATGTTATCTATTTCTTCTCTCTAAATTTTCCTCAATAATTGTAGAAATATTTGCAAATATGTGCTAAAATAAATATTATATATATATATATAGTAACAATTTGGAGAATAAATTGCTGTCAAGAAAATCAAGCAATATTGAAAGCAAAAGAGAACTAATTTCAAAAGATTTCAAAGATTTAATGTTTTTATTATTATTTATTATAATTTTTAATTTTCACGATATTAAAGCATAATATCATAAAAATATAAATAAATAAAATAATAATAATAAAATATAATTCTTATTATAATAATAAAATATAATAATTATTAAAATATAATTAATTAAGTAATATATATGTTTCTTTATAAAAGTAACTTCCTTGTTTCTATAAGTGATGCAATACTTTTGAGCGGTAGTGTATACGATTCGTTACCATGCTCGTCGCGGAAACTGCATTCGCGGGAACGTGTCGGAGCAATTTCGAGTCCTGCGTAGATGTTTTGAGTCCGTGACATATCGCGTGCATGCGCAACTCGAAGGTCCGCAACGGGAATTCCAGTACATGTTTGCAACATGTCTGGCTGTCGTCCAAGGAGGTTGAAAGACACAGCGGTAATAATCGGCACGGCCAAAAGTTCGTCTGGATCATGAGAATTAAGTCTTTGGCACGTCGCCAAACTCACTACCACGAGCGCAAAAATTGACACTCCCTCCGATAATGTTAATCGTAGACACCTGCTTCCGAGACTGACTTATGAGTCTGGACCACGCGCTGGATCGGTGGATCTTCTTCTTTCTGCTCTTTCGATGTAGAAAATAAAATCAAAGCCAGCTTTCTCTTTCTCAGTTGCGGTTACGAATATAAGAAATACTCATAAGATATTCTAGTTGGAAGGAACTTTAGATATTACAAAGATTTGCTTTTTCTTAGTAAAATCCCGTAGAATGTAATCAACAATTATTTTAACTTGAATTTATTAATATAATAAATTTATTTGTGTTATTCTTTTTATTTTGTTTTTTTTAAACAAGTCAGCTACGAATTTCGTAAAAAAAATGACTTGATATTATTTAGAAGAAATAAAAAATGTATGGTTTTAAACAAAAGAGATAATATATTTCTATTTGCTCCCAGTGTTGAATTTCACTGCGACAGCGAAGATAAAAAGATTAAATTCGATGTATTTGAGACATCCTTATAATAACGTCTCGTCGATGTAAAAATATATTTACATGACGCGCTTTGAAAATACACGTGCGAAAAGAAAAAGCGCGCCGAAATTTATTGTGACATCTCGACGTCATTATATTTGCTCGTTGCTAAGATGGGATCGCGTTTAATGTCAACTTTCGAGTATCAAGTTTTTTCATGCTTGCTATCGGGATTTTTGATATTACGAGGACGCATTATTATTACAACCTAAGCATTGAAGTCTAGACAAGTTCATAAGAAGCTTGCACAGAGAGTTTATAACACACACGTGGAGATAAATATTACTTATATAATAAATCCCTTCCTCAATTTAACGCTTAGATGAATTAAAACTATTGTGTAACTTTCAAGGAACATCATTATCTTTATTATCCTCATTATCTTGAGAGGATTAAATATTTTTCATGAATTTCTGTAAATTCTACAGATTTTTATAGATGACATATATAATAATATAATTATGTGACACTGAAAGATGATCCATCTATTAATGTGATTTTAGCATTTTATTAAGATGTAAGTGAGAATTATAAGGCATTATATCATTATGTAAAGAACATCTTCAAGGATGCAAATATATTCATTTTCTCTAGATAGCTGAATATTCTTGAAAACACGAGGTCTCCGCCGACTTATGCGTAACCTTCTCCAGTCGTGGGTCAGCAATCGCCTTCTACGTTTAAAGATAATATCAATATCTTTTATAGATATAAATAGAGAAAACATAAAATGTGAACAATATGTTTGAACAATATGGTTTTTTGTGAAGAAAATAACACTTCGTTTTTCAAAAATTTCGTTTTTCCTTTAGACATATAACATCACTATATTTTGATTATTGCAAGTTGATTTTTTGTTATTTTTGATTTTTTAGATTTCAATTACTATTGAAATGCAGAACGTATTACAAATGGTTATATAATTATGTAATTATTATTTTTTAATTAGGCAAATTCTTTAAAAACAAATCGAAATTAAATAAATTATTTTTACAGATACAAAAATACAGTTTGTAATTTTTAAAAATGTACTTTAATTACTATTTTAATATAATAAAAAACTAAAGGTCTTATAATTTTAATTTACTTTTTCAAAAAGTGATGGATTAATGAGAGTTTTGTAATTAAAATTATATCGAATACAATTTAATGTTTAATTAAATGTTAATTTTTGCTATTTTTGCTAACTGAAAATTATCCCAATCATGTCGTGTTTAATGTGTGCCACAATAAAAATAAATTAAAAAGGATTGAGAAAGATAAATTATAAGGATTTTAATTTTTTGTTAATTATATTAACAAAAAAATATATCGAAAAATATAATATTATAATTAAAACAACTAAATTTCTTTTCCAACGCTTGTTTTCTATTAGAAAAAAAATTGTTTTACATAATTCAATTTTTTTTACCTAATGATATTGCGTATAAATATAATGATTTCAAGCATTAATATTATGAAAAGCTTAATCAACGTCATTATATTATGCTGTCATACTTTTGCGCGCAGAGGGACGCATGTTTTACGACGCTCCGACCACTGTCGGCGTATCCTGCAAGGTGTTTAACGTTATTCCACCTTGAAGAATGCATTACGAAGATGTTCTCACTGACAGGAAACAATACGAGCCGCCGGCAGATAAAGCTTATTCACCTTGTCCCGACACTTGTTGCCCTTCCTAATCGAGGAAATGTGTTCGCTTTCTATCGGAAATAAAAAATAAAAAAGAGACACGAAGGCTTCTCTCGTAAAATCGTAATCTTAATGAACATCCTGATGAGTTGTGCTAATTTGCAACTGAACAGATAAACTTATATCGATGTTGCTTGGACAAAGAAAATAATAAACTAAATCCTGTACTTTTTATTTCTATTTATGTATGTGTATTTATCACTTATTTTATGTCTAGAACATTGCATATAAAATAATATCTGTTAAAGAATGACAAATAATACGATAGATTAATGATGATATAATTAAAAAATACGATCTGCTATAATAACGTCAATAACGAATTAACATATTTTGTTCTATTTATTTTAAACTATTTATCGTTTTGATGCTGAAGAATTTGCTGAATTTATTCATGTTATTGCAATCTGTTATCTTCGCATTCGAAAACTTCTGAAAAATTAATTATACGACATTGCATTTTTTTCAGAAAATTAATCATTGCTACGTGAGAAATGGCGAAAGAAAGAAAATTGTATTTTGAACAACTGTGTTAGAAACACATTGCATCAATGGCATTTATCACACTGAGAATAATAATGCGACGACATTTATAATTAATAGATTATTCAATTTGCATGCGTGTCGAAAAACCGAGAAGAAATTTCGCAAGAATTTATTAAGAAATATTAATTAAAAATATATCGAGTTTGAATTAATGATGATAATTAAAAAATATAATTATGAAGAAATAAATAATGTTTAAGAAAATCTTTTTATTGTGATTTAAATGATTTACGATTTTGTAAGCTGCCGCATCATATTTTGCCAGGATGTTCGTTCTCCGTTTACTTTTTTATTCAGTTTACACGAAACACCATAACGTGGAATTTATAAAAAAGCCACGTACAAGGTAGGTACAAGAAGCGCGTAACATGCTTACCTTTTCTAGCGCTTCCTTTTGTTAAGGTAGACAAGCAGGTAACTATTCCACTTGATTCGCCTCCCTGTTTTCGTGCGAACCTGTCATAACGGATCCCGCTGTTTTGCCGCGCTTAATCCTTCGCCGAAGTTAACGCGTTTTATTATGGCCCCGTCAAAACCATATTCTTGTAAGAGGGTAAAAACGTTTCGCTTCGTTTCGTTGAACCAGAGGCCAGAGGCGTAGAAAATGACGCGTGTTTGGAATCCGAGGGGAGAAACCCGGCTTCTATATATTCTTTTTCTTTTTAATTCCCAAGAGCAAGCGCGCTGCTTAAAAACGTGACTCGAACCGGATTTCTAAATCTGTTCAACAACTGGCTATATTTAGAATCAAATGTCTTTTTCTCAGCATGGTATATGAACAGCAGCACGATCTTTTCTACCTTTCTGACAGGGTCCTCATCTTATGCGGCTTTATCTCGATGCGTGTTCGAAGCGAGAGGATAGAAAAGCAAAAGTGGATGCGTCGGCTTAAAAAAGCGTTCGGGCCAGGCTCGTCAAGTGGCTTTTTTTTGAAGTCCCAATTACATTCCGCCGAAAAACGGCTCTCGTTTACTCGTATTATCCTTGTGATTGTTGCTGTCTCGAAAATTTAAAAGGATTACTAAAAAGGTATCACCTTCGTCTATTTTATTAAATAGTCGAAGAAATGTGTAGACTGAACATCGACAATTTGTTCATTAAGTACTTAAAGAAATCCTGCAACATTTTCAGATAATTGAAATAAAAAACGAAAGATATGTTTCTTTTATGACTTTTTTTCACTTGCTTGATTTTTGCTGTCACTTTTAATAACAATTTCTATGGGAAACTGGTAAACTTTGCCCACTTTACCGGTTTAACGATATCTTGATTATTCCACGAGTGGGGCAGAGATCTCGCGGCAGGTATTCAGATTATGCAAGCTCTGAAACAAGTGATCGGGCTCAACGGGCCGCGGCGAGCGATGAAGACAAAGAAGTTCAAGGCAAATTGAAAGTAGAAAAGAGACTCCGTTACTAGCCAACCCGGGGAAACGGATCGCATTTGAGTGGAGCGCTTTATACATAATATGTATCGCAGAAAACTGACATCGAGCCATATCGGCTGGAATCACGTGATTATTATGAAACAATCGTATATAAAAGAAAAAGCATTGAATAATTAAGCGCAATCTCGTAGTCATTATCGTTCATTTTATTTGATAAATCCACACATGTTCATTTAACATCGTGTAAGTTAGCGTGTAAATAGTACTTTGTGGAACATTGACCCACAAGTCGGCTTTTGGCCGGGTCTTGGAAAACGAGATGAATATCGAAGGCTGCACTTTCACCAAGCTCAACAAAAACATTCTTGTCCGTTGAGCTGTGAGCCTGTCCTCTTGAAAAAATCCACCCTCGGTGTTGGAATCGAGCGATTAGGAGCGTCTGTGCATACACGCTCGGAAATTTTACACGTACTTCTCATAAAGAATCGCTAAAATTCTTTGGCGAAGTGAAGGTTTCCTTCCAAGCGAGCACGTTCCCATTTTATCGGAAGTAATGCATTCTACCTCACCTCGGCGCCTCTGTGTCGCCATTAAGATATGAAAAAATAATTTTCCAATTTTCCCTTGTCTGATTTGTGCTTTTGACGTGTTCAAGAACTTTTAAAATATTTAAGAATGGTTTTCTAAATATATATAATGTGCGCGATCTTTTTTTCTCATTTTTTTCTAATAACTGGAATAAATATTTGATTGTAAACACGATATAAAATAAAAGAATTTGATTAAATTTATTTCTACGTATTACAATGTGATAGAATCTTTTTCAACAAAAATTTTAAGTGGAATTTAATAGAATTTTTTTATTTTCAAAATTATGATATAAACTTACATCAAGATATTTAATAATATTTCATATATAATAATTATGTACACGTTTTATATGTAGTAATTATGTTTAATATATAATTTTTTATTTTTTTAAAATAATATACTCAGATATTTAATAATATTTTAAAGAAAGAAAAAATAATATATATATATATATATAATATATATATAATATATAATATATATAATATATATATATAATATATACATATATATAATATATATATAATATATATATAATATATATATATATATATATATATATATATATATTATAAATCTATATAAATCATCGATCATAAGTCATTTTGAATTTTATCGAAAAAGAATTTTTTATTTTTAAATTCTGCAACATATTACATAACTAATTCGAAATCTCGAGATTACAAATTCTATGAGAAACTAAAATAAGAGAATTTTAACGAATAATTTATTTTTAAAGTTAATATATACGCATCAATATATTTAATAATATTTTAAAGATTGCAAAGAAATAAAAATATATATTAAAATATATATTAAAAAATGACAGAATAAATCTCATCTTGAATTTCAACAATAAATTTACTTTTAAATTCTTTATAACACGTCATTATACATATACATTAATTATATATACATATAATTAATTCAAAATCTTGAGATTACGAAATATTCTATAAGAAACATGCAATTATTTCATAATCGAGAAAGATCGTCGCGGCTAATTAGATAAATGGCGTAACACATTTACAAACACGCCTCGGACGAAAAATAGCAACGGCAGTTATTTAATATTTAACGGCAGTTTCATCGTCGTCGTCATCGTCGTCATCGTCATCGTCTTCGTTTTGATCGTCGATGAGAAGACACGCGTGAGGACCTTGAGGCCAACTGTCTCTCGCTTTGATAGCATCGACTAACCAATTAATCGACGCGCGCATGTGGTGCCGGCCGTCGTAAAATAACATCGTATATATTATCTTCTCGCGCGATCGCCCGACTTTATCGCGAATTATGTTTCCGTGAAGCATCGTAGCGCCTGTGGAGAGCGCGTGCGAAAAGAGCGCGAAATGAACCTCGTGATCTCGGATATACTCGCGATAAATTGCGGCGATTCGTGACGTGTAATTCGGACGACGATGAGAAAAAAAAGAGAGAAAGACAATATTTCGAGTTAACAACCGAGACTGCGCGAGATAATAAAAATAATGATGACGAGGATTTAAATGGAAAGCAACAATAATAGAGCCGCGTAAAATCCGCTCACCGTCCGCGATCGGTTTAAAAGAGCGCAGTAAAGTCTACAGGAAACTGGTTTGGCAAATCGTCCACTTCCGATATTTCGCCGCCGACTCCAATTGGCCGCGGCCAATTGCGTGACGAATATTACATAGCTGCGCCGGCTGTTGCTCATTATTGAAAAGAAGAAAAACGGCAAACCACAATGCCATAACGTGAAATGTCTACCGTGTAAACCGGCAAGTACTGCAACATCGCCCTAATTATATATGCGCTGCAGCATATTTCTATTTCTTATCTCCTATATATATATTCGCGCGAGTCGACATTCAAGAGTTTTCATCTTTTTCAACGTTTTATCTTGTATTCCGCCATTTACAAAGTAGATACGATCTGACGGGAAAAAGAAACGCACCACCTAAGCGTATGAATGTTACAATGACAAGCGCTTTTCGATAAACTGGAACACATTCTTGCTAGATTATAACTTCGAAATGAATAATTACGCTGACAAGAATGCAAGAACAAAAGCTTTTTATTAGCTCTGCTTGATAGCAACAACAGGTTGATATGTTTAATTTATAGGCAATTAAAATACCTCTTGCCGTGAAACGCTATGAATATCATAAATAAAATCAGGTTAATTTTATCTGAACAAAAAAAACGTCTGATATCCAAACATGAGTAATAAAAGAAAAGAAGGTTCTGCCGAATGAAACTTTAAAGATATATGTAATATAATAAAAAACTTTAATTGTCAATTAGTTTTACATGATCTTTACTTTAATCCTATTTGCCTCCAAAATTGATAAGGTCTTTAAGATAATGCTTGGAACGTCAATTAGTGAGGTTTCCGAATTGCGTAATCGCTTCATCATTGACCGAAATTCATTGATAATCTGTACTCATTTAATATCTATTTATATTTATATTTTTCACATTAAGTTAATTAATATTTTATTGCATTAAAAAAAATGTTATCTTTGTATATAATTTGAAAACATAATTTCATGATTATCTCTTTTAATCGAATCAATTACATTTCATAAAAAACACGTAGAATAAGATTTTGTTTTATTTAAGGATTCAAGACCGGTCTTATATAAGATAAAAGAAAATTTTATTGATTTTTTATAAAATTATCCTTTCGATTAGGAATATTGCTTTGCTCACGAAACACGCCTATCACTGAACGGCATTATAAAGGCCGAGATAGTCCAGTAGTTAGCGCAGAGCGGTGGCCAGCTAATGCCAACTACCGCAAACTGGAATCGATGAAAAATCAATGCAAGTCCCTCAGACACGCTCTGATAGACTTCGACGCTCGCAAGTCTCTCGCAATTCGACGGCGACTCGCGCCTCGGCTCTATCGCAAGAGCGCTTTCTTTTGCTACGGGAGCGACACAGACGAAGGTAACAATTCATGCGCGATAATTATACCGGCGAGTTCGCATACTTGACCGATCAAATTGGAAGGCGATAATAAGAGCGTGCCGCGCGATTGGTATCGCTTCGCGATTTTCAAATAGTTTCCCGCTCGAATTCCTAAAGTTCCCGAGAACCGCTAAAGAGATTATTCCACAAGTTGATGACGAAATAATACGATACTTCCATTACGCGATCTCAGTTTCACGAACGAGACAATCAGTAATAAAGCTGAGAGAAAAATTGGCTCAATTCGTTATCGCTTGATTCGTTATTATTTATAACGTGGCGAAGAAATTGCTCGAGTGCGTCTTTGGTAAAGATGATTCCGATTTGAGACAAGATTTGAATAATTTGATAATTCGTTCGGATTAGAGATGTAAAAAAAATGTCTTATTTTTAGAAAACAAATTAAAAAATAAATAAAAAATAAAAAAAAATAAATAAAATAAATAAATTAGAAATATAAGAACTATAAATTTTTTTAAATATATTAAAATAAGATCTAGATTAAAATACATCTTTAACAATTATAAATTTTTGTGTCTATAATAAAGAAATCCATTCAAGTACAATTTTGATTTATTTTTAAAGAGTTTTTTTTGGAGAATTTCTTTTGGAAAATCTCTTTTGAATCTAATTAAATAATAATTACATAACTATAAAGCAAATTAAAATGCGACTTGCATTTAAAATAATTGTGGTTAATTTAAATTTATCATTTAAAAAATCAAAAATAATCAAAAGCAATAATCAAAATAAAGATGTTAAAGATCTAATAAATTTTGAAAAAAACGAAGCTCAATTTTTTCACAAAAAACCATATTTGAAAAAAATTTTTCTTTCTATCTAATCTTTTCAGTTCCGGCTGATATTCAGATCACGAACTAATTATATTTTAATGGAATAATCTATAATTTCACATAGTCCCATTTTTTGATTTTTCATGATAATTTTAATTAAAATCTACCTATCTGTATCTAATATGGTATTGCAATTTCGCTGCACGTCTAGCATTTATCTTCGAAAAACTCGTTTCCATTCTGTCTTTTCCTATTGTATAATTTCCTATACAATGTTTCCTTCCCTGTAGTTGGTGGAGAGAAAGAATGACTATGCAAAATAACTAGAGTCGTGTCGTCGCAAAAATTTCACACAAATTAATAGTGAAAGGTACACTTCAGCGCAAAATTTTGCGATGTGAAACTAGAATTTGTAGCTGGCGGAATAAAAATCCACGTTATACATTATTTATCTATTATATTGTTCCAACTTTTATATAGTATCTCAAGTCATATACAATTTGTACGTATGTCAATTTTGATTTAATTTTTAATTTGTACAATATTACCTAGTAGTTTGCAGCTGCCTATTGCGTGAATTACGATGAGCACAAAATCGTTTCCGAGATGTTCCTTGTAAAAGACAACGTGCAGTTTCGAAGAAAAGTATTTTTTACATATAAAAGTTGCATGTATAATCGCCTTGTTTTTCCCCGGATCATTAAAGAACGGGCGTGATTATGAAACAGGACTTTCGTCCTAGAAAAGCTGCATTCTCGAAGTTACAAACACATCTGCGTGAGAAGTTGCAGCGTGTTTGATAGAGATAGGGAGCCATAGGCACTCGCTCGGGTATTTTTAAGGCATTTCTGGCATCCGTGAACATTTGGCCGCAGCATGACGCGTACCATCACCGTGGAATTTATCACGAATCATCTGGTCGCGTGCCGGACCTACCTCAATGCTCAAGAGGAGTCTCGCAGTTTTTGTTGTTCGTATTCCATCCCGCCAATTACTTAACAGAAAAACAACCGAATTGCGCAATCATTTCATCATTGACCAAAATTCATTGATAAGATGACTTTAACTTAATATCTATTTATTTATATATGTCTTTTTATATAAAGTTAAGTGATATTTTATTAGAATAATAAGATTAATATTTTTTATTCATATTAAAAATATATATAATCTCTTGTATATAATTTAAAAACATAATTTCGTGATTATCTCTCTTAATCGAATCGGTTACATGTAATGTAAAACATGTAAAGTAAGTCTCTGATTTTATTTAATAATTTGAAATCGATTTGATGCGAGATAAAAGAAAATTTAGAGATAAAAATTTTATTAATTTTCTATAAAATATAATATATATAATATATATAGAATATAAAATATAATATTTAATTATTATTAAATTTAATTTTCTATAAAATGTAATATTTAATTATTATTAAGTTTAATTTTCTATCAAATTTATTTTTTATTTTTAATATATTTTTACTCTCTTCATCTTTTACTGTGTGCAATTGATTGTATAATAATAGGTTCTGTGTTTAATTTACAAAAGTTATTTGCGCAATAAAAGATATGAACAATATGAACATAGACATGGTCTTCTTTCAGGCTACGATAATAATTACAGTATCACTTAATTAGCAGACTGGTGAGTGCCACAAAGTCTCACCGTCGTTGTTTGCTCTAAATCATTCTGATAATTGCTCTAACACGCTCTAAGCATCAAGGCGGTTCGTCTAATTTAGGTTATCTCGTATTATACGTGATTAAGTTAGTAAACACTTTAAAATACGACGTGTCATGTAATGAAAAAATAAAGATTGCAATAAATAGGAAGTCGCTATAGGTGCGCATGACGATACATACGGTAGAAGGATGAGAAAGACGGCTTGAATGCTCTTGCATCCTCATTGAAGTTTGACTCTTTGAGAGGAACTTTATATTTCATACTGCTGATAAGACGATAACTGAAGGCTTAGTTTAAATGCTCTAAGAATATTGATTAAAAAAATTGATCATCTTTAATTTTTAATTTCTTAATATAATGTAAAAAAGTGATTTGTAATGAGAAATTACTAGATAATATGTACTCTCACGAATTATTAAATATTAATATTAATATCAAAAATAACAATAATAACAAAAAGATATATTTTATCACAATATACACTTCGTCGTATTATAATATGTTCTAATCGTCGATATTATTTATAAAATTATATTTAAAAAATCAGTTGGTGAAAGGAAGTACGTAGTTGTCTTTAAGAAAAAATATGTAACTCATTGCAAATTTATATTTTTTCTTAAACGCAACCATATGCTTTTTATTCACCAATTAATTCCTTTTTTTATTTTGTACATAAAAGTATTGAGGCAAGATAATAAAAAAAAGGAATATTTTACAAGATATTTCGAGGTTCAATTTATGTAAAAAAATTATATCAAATTATTTTCTAAAAATATAAAATATCTTGTAAATTATTCAATTTTTTTAACGATGAATTCTACCCTTATGACTTTTTATATCGAATTTTGCGAGAAATCGATTTATATGAAAACATTAAGGTTGTTTATTAAAAAAAAATCTAATTTCACACTTTCATATTTAATCATTTATAATCTTGAAAAATATAACGTTAATTAAAATTCAAAATTATCAATTTCTTTCCTCTCAAAATTCTATTAATCTTGTGTGAAATATTTTTATACAACGTCAAATTTTGAAGGAAGCACCTTCAATTTGAATTTCAATAGAAGACAAAATAATGATAGAAAAAAGAAAATATTTTCTCTTTCATGTAATGTACGAACTGATATTACGCAATTATTATGCACAGCCATCGAAAGGTCTCAATTAATTTGTCATTTGAATTTAACCATCTCTTCATAAAAGTACCCTTCGAACAATTGCAAAATTTACGGCGATTTTTGTCTCATTAGCAATATGACTCATTGTATTAATTGTGTAAATATGCGGCATTATATTCACACCCTGTCGTCCATAAAATAACGGGAATTCAAACTCATAACATTCACCATGATACGATGAATTCGCGCTTGCACTCGCATAGAGAACAGCAAAAGGGCGAACACGTTGTGATACGGTAGTCGTTTCTTTGGCTTTTTCAAAAGCCGGACATGGCCGGAGCCGTTAATAGGACACGCGCATGCATTCACGCGGAAATTATGGAAATCGACGGTGACGATTTTGCGCGAGACCGAAGCTCAACGACGAACGGAAACGACGGAAGAGCGGAAGAAAGGGGTTGAGAATGAAACGTGGGAATAGCCCATTTTCTTTTGCCCTGGTACTATTGATCTTTTTTTATTTCAGAACAATAGTGGATTTTTTATGAAATTGAAAATTTGTTTAAAAAAATGAGAAAAATATGTATCAGTATATTTTTATACAGCAAGCTCTAGATTAAATATTATAAAAATAAATTTATGGAAAAATTAATTTAAATTTACAAATATACTTACATCATTAAAAAAAATACTATTTCATCATTAAAAATCGTATAGTTATTGTATGTTTTTTGAACACTTATTTATTATCTAAGTTTATTCTAAATTAACGAATTTTCTCGAATATCCATTAATTTCAAGTATCAATAAATCAACATCTAAAGTATACAAGTAATATTTAAATAAATATATCCAAATAAATAAATATAAATTAACAGTAACAGTAACAGATACAATATTTTTCAGTTAGTCATGTCTATAAAAAAATTTCTATATCTTTTTATATTTCAATATTCGTTAGCTATAAAATATAAATAGACGAGCGCAAGAACAGTAATTCTTTTTCACTTGTTTGCTATAATAAGCATGCCACAAAAAGAATCCGATAGAATTGTCGATGATGCGACCCGTTTCCGGTTGAAGAAGATATACAACTTGACTGACTTAGCAGTTACATAGCGACCTTAAAGATTTTTTAATCAAGGAATAAATTATTCACGATTATGCTAATTATATTCTTAATTCCCCATAATTTATTGTGATTGTGAGTGAATACTGGTTGTAAAGGCGATAAAACTTGATGTAAATAGAATAATTTGTCGTACTTAAAAAACAATTTATACTCAATTTAATTTCGATCATTTATTTTTAACTTGCAATTATTTATTCTCAAATTTATTTACACATTTATTTGAGTAAATTAAAATTAAATATGAACGTTTTAGTCGAAAAACAGAACAAATACAAAATATAAAGTATTTATGTTAATTATTATTTTTAAAATCTTTTAATTTAAATTTCTTTTTCAAAATAATATGCTTTTTTATAGAGAAATATTATAATAAATTCAAATAATATATCGTAATAATATTTCATAAATAAGAGTCAGATACGGATGGTAGTGGTAAGGTTCATTGAAAACTAACTTTAATAAATTGTTTTCTAAGAGTGTCGAGTGTCGTTTTTTTCATGTTTTTTCTAAATTAATAAATATAAAGATATTAAAACATGGAAAATCCAATAGAGAAAAGAATTCTTAGTAAATTTTTATTTAACTTAATCGAGAAATTTAGAGAAAATAACTGAAGATTAAGCGTAGTGTTAAAAGTCATGGACGGCGCCAAAATAATCAAGATGCTCCACAATACTGGAAAAACGTGCCAAATCGCGCGATAGCGCGAGTGAGATTCTAGACGGTGGAGCTGACGACGCAGGAACGCGATTCTCGAGTCTCGCACTTTATCTCGCTTATCGAGAAGTAGGTGAATTTTCTGAACGAGACTGCGACGCGCGAGAGAATGAGATACGTGCCAAGTACGTAAGAGAAAAAAAAAACAAAATTTATTTTACCAGTTGATTCTCTTGATATATTGTGTGTGAACAGAAAATTATTAGATAAAAAACGAGCAAAAATATGGCAAACATTAATATATACAGTATCACGTCTGGAGCATCAATCAGAGTTTTCTTTTCTAAACAAAAAGTCTCCGGATGTAAAAGTTATTTTTGTATTTTACGTAGTTTCGGACCTTCGAACGGACGTGTCCATTTTTCTAAGCAACATCTTGTGTGTTCGAGAGTTATAGCACTATTTCATCTCTAATGGTTCGTGTAAAAGCACGTAGAAGGTAAGAGAAAACTTTGTACCTGTCGCTCTCTCGATCGGAAAGGAAAATGATGACCATGACGACAAATGTATTTCGTGGAATTATAAAGGTTGGATGTTCATCGAAACTTTTTGGGATTGATCATAAAACCAGTAGCGATCCCTAATTGGACGAGAAACGTTTCATTCGGCAAAACGACGATGGGAATCAATTTCTTTCCCGCAAATATTCTGAATTAGCATCGACTGAAGGTTCTCTCGAATATTTCTCCATTTAACGCTATAAAATGTTTCATTTATAAATCTATAAATTTTTAAATGTATAAATCTCTTCCGTTTAATTATCGAAGTAAAATTAAAAATAAAATAAAATAAAATAAAATAATAAAATAACAATATAAATATTTAAAATTAAAATTAAATAATCCTACAGTACTGATTTCTACATCTTTTCTGTCGCAGACTCTTTAATTTCACCTTGAGATCGGGGCGTCCCTGGACAACCAAAAAAGGGTTTTTAACTTTTAATAAACTTTTACTCAGATTCTGTAAAGTCGTCGGTAGAAAGATAACAGGTTCCTGCATTTTTTCGATAATGACGAGAAAGAAAATTCGAATAAGTGTCAGAGTGAGAAAGCGAAACGCACAATCGCACAATATTTACTTTCGTATAGCATCGAGTAAAAATTATCGGAGGAATTCAAGAGGTCATGATCAAGGTAAGAGGGTCAGTGAAATGCGCGGAAAAAAACAAGAAGTTGAGATGCATCATCATCATTGATGCAGTTCTTCAATTCCATATTGCAATTAATTTTAATGGCCATTGAAATTTATCGTTCAAAGTGAAAATATACCAGGCATATAAAATGCATTTCAGTTGCATTAATATGCATATGTGTATATTTTGATAAAAGAAAAATTATTACTTCCAAATTTATTTACGTAATTTCAAATTGAAAAGATATTATATTATAAAGAAATCCATCACATAAAAATAAGTATAAGAATATTATAAAATACAAAAAATAAAAAAATGTATCTTTTTATTTGAAGGAGAAGATATTTGAAAGAAAAATACAGCAGACATATATATATATTGAAATTTGCCAGCTGTGTCAAGTAACTGACATATGCTCGCTTAATTGAGCGAAAGCTTTTAGACGAGGATCCAGAGTGGTTATAGCCAGCATGGTCGTTTATTTATGTCAAAACTGTATGGTACATTTATCAGGCATGATATATTTGTCCGTAAACGTTGCGTTAGTACTCACGATTGGCGCAATATGTTTTTGGCCGAATTTATTGGTTGTTTGAAGAGCGCTTAAGTTCTTACAATGCTTTAAGTAAGATGGATAAACTATATTTTTCCAATGTTTACAACAGAATCTCTCAATTTATTTATAAATTTTCTTTTTATTAAGCTTGATCATTTCTGAAAACGATTGATATCGATTAATCTAATTTGATATTTCGATTTTAATCATATTTTTTGGATATTCTTTGGAGAGAATCTAATTAATTAACAATTTTAATTAATTAAATTTACTCTTAAAAATACTTTATTACATTATTGCTTATATATATAGAATATTTTTCATTGCAAATTGTTCTACGCAGAATTTATCGTGCGACGCAAGCTCCGTTCGCTTCGTAAATTGCGTTTGTCGAACATCTGCTTTTTAAACATCACTTTAGATCATCATAAATCAAAATTTTACGCAACGCTTGATAATAAGAAGTGCCAAGGTAATTGAGGGCGGCCAAGGACGAAGATGCAAGTAGCGCGTGTTCTGTTTACACTCAATGTCGACCCAAATTTCATCTCGACTCTAATTCACTTAGGCGACCTCGACCATTACACTTGCGTGTTGTCGAAATCAGAATTGCAATAAGAGGAAATTTTCTTACAACGAGATGTAAACAAATTTCAGGCAATTTTCGATAATAATAGAAGCAACTAATTCGCTTAATTTTGAGAGGCAGCTTCCGTTTAATTTCAACATCGACAAACGATAGTTACGATCTATCTATCTTGATCGTAACTATCAACATTCGCTACCGTAAATATTATTCTCTATAAACTTGTTCTTCGATAACCTTCTCGCGATATGTCAAGTTATGCGCCCAACTGTCTGGAAAGCTTTTGGATACGTTCCAAAATACACGGTGTTAAAAGAAGCTTTCTGCGTTTCTCTCCTGGATAAAAGCGAATTAGTATGAACGCCTAATGAGGCAATCCTCATCGAGCTTGTGGTTTTCGACAAGGCAAATTCGTCGCAAAAAGATTCGTTTATTCGAGACTACGAATATTTTATGCCTGCCAATAGACTGAAGATTTTACAAAATATTATATATGTACAGGATGATTCAGAAATACTTATTACAAATTTTGGAGGCAAGTATTTTACGCCTTAATCTTTCGATTATAATTCATAAACCAGACATACACAGTAAAAAATTTTGTGTTAAATTTAACATATTTTACATGTCCCAATTTATCCACTCTAATTTTAATGTTAATTTAACAGAAGGCAAGTATGTAAATAAATAACACAAGTAATATGTTTAAAAATTAACACAAAAGTGTAACACTTAAATTTTATCTGGAAATAAAGTTTATGTTAAATTAACATATTTATAATGTTAAATTTATTTAAAAGAAAATGTTATTCTTACATTTTTATGATAAATAACGGAAGAGATATGTCGATTTAACATATGGAAACTGTTATAGAGAGAAAAATAACACAACTTATCTGTTAATTTTAACATATAACTTATTTCATCAAAAATTCGTGCATTTACATATTAATTGTGTTATTTTAACTCTTAGAAACGGTGAATATTAACTCAACGCAGAAATGTCAAAATAACACAACGATAATATGTTACATTAACATAAGAGTATGTTAAAAATTTAACACAAAAATTTTTACACGAGAAAAATTCCACAGAAATACAAAATGATTTTTACCGTGTATGTATATGTAATATTTGTTTCTTATTTAGATTTATAGATTTATAGATTTATTAGATTTATTGTGGTAAACTTATTTCCAAAATTTGTACAAATATTTCTAAAGCGCCTTGTATATGAATTTTTAATATTTGATAAAAGACGAGAAGTCGTCGAATTATTTATAATAAATATTTACCTTCTTTATTATTAAAGATATTGCAGTTATTTTTATCAATAAATTTCATAGAGCATCAAACGGAAAGTAAACACGTGAATTTTCGAACATAAAATTACGAATCGCGAATGTCAAAAGTGTTTAAGCTTTCGTGCGCGAGTAAAAGCCTCTGGTCGTTATGTTCTTCGAGCTTTCAAGAAGACTCGCTCAGAATGGTTGGTAGTGTTCGCAAAGTGAATTCAGTCTGCATGACCGAGGATTACCGAGGATAACGGCAAAGAGAGATAAAAATTTCGACGAAACTGTCAAGCCGATGGCAGATGCTTTTTTCCGTTAAAAGCGCGATAGGCGCGAACATGACAAGCGACGACAGGAGAAATTCCGATGAAATTTCTTGCGACACAAAGTTGCAACGCTCTTGCAGCAACGACGAATGAATTGGAGGGTGAATCACATCTTAAATTAAAAGAAAAACGACCCGTTCATTGACTCACTCGCTTTCTCTCGTCGAGAAGGAAGCGCAGCAATTACTTTTACGACCGATCGCTATACTTTCACTAGGGCCGCGAGTTTCCAACTATAATTCGCTGCAATGATATTCTCGAGCTCGCGGTTACTATATTTAAGAATTACTATATTTAAGGATTCCAGAGAAAACGCGTCGACAGCCGCGAACGGAAGTTTAAGTAAACTGCACGACCCGCGGCACAACGAGTCGCGAATCGCGCGCGAGCATTCGTCACAATTGTTTCAAACTGGCCGCACTTGCCGCTTGGTTTGATCCCGATCGAGATTTATCGTCGTTCGCAATCCCGGAAACACGCGGTCTCGGCGTAAATATTGACGCAAATTATCGCGAACGCGAGGAGAGGCCTTCGTTACGTAATCGCGACGTTATTTAACAGTCCGCAATTATAACAGTCCGCCGACGCAGGAATTTGAAACATAATAACTGGCGAGCGATGTGGCCAAGAGAATATGCGCATCATCGCTTTGCTCTCCCTGACCTCGACGGCCTGATATTCGCATCAAAAAAACGATATAATACTTGAGATGATGAAAACGCGCAGATGATATGATCCGTGGCGCGAAGAGGGGCATTACGTCTCTATCAATTTCTCTCGCATCATCTCTGTACAATCATAACAATCGTAATAATTTCTGATTAAATTAAAAAAGTATCTTTCGATAAATCTTCTATTAAATTAAAAAAAGTATCTTTCGCTGAATCTTTTTCGACACTTATTTCAACGCTGATTTCTTATATTTTTTTTTATATTTTTTGAAGGAAATTCGAGACCATCAGCAACAAGCAACTTAAAATATGCCCTATGAAAAACAGGTCTCGTACGCTCGATCGATCGGGGGATAATTCAGTTAGAGAGACCATCGATTTTGCCGATCGTATCTGGTCTTTTCTTACGACTAACTGGTTTAGATGATGAATTGACCCGATTGTTAACCTCTTAGTCTTGCTCGCTAGCAACGCTCGGTTCTTCCGATGTAATTCGCGCTATGGCTTTTGATCCACTGCGAAAGTTCAGGGCGATTTGCGCTTCGAGGAAGAGCAAATTGAGAGAACGGTCCATATTAATCATACTAGTACGGTCGTTGCTCCGAAATATTAAAAGGATTTGTCATCGGCAACATCTATTCAATTGCACTACCAGCTGCTCGATTAAATTGCGCTCTCAGATTTGTGTAAAATTTAAGCTGTTTTTCTGGAAACACTTTATTTGATTCATTTTACATGCGAGAAACATCGGGTTTTGAGACAGTGAAGCGATTATACGAGAGAAGTTTCTTCGATTGCGGGGGAACAAATGATATTGCGGTTTCCTGGGCGACCTTAAGACCGATTTTAGAATGTCCTTTGGGAAGAATCTCCCCGAGGCATCGCTCTTTCTCGACACAATTTATGTCAAAGCCCAAGCCAAGGCCGCGGAAAAGTTTCGATCTCCATCACCGAGTGAAGGTAGCTTCTCGTTTTGTGGCTCCCTTGCCTCGCGAGAGAATCCTCTTTGCCCATCCACGTTCAATCTCCGGAAATATTTGACTCACATTTCAATAATGTTGCTTAAATTAAAACTATCTAGTAATTAAAAATAATAAATTTTTGAAATAATAAATAATAATTCATTTCAATCTGCGCTAATCAATAGATATTCGACAAAATTGAGAGGATTCTCTAGCTTCTAGTTTTTGTCTCAAATAATTAATTCCAAATCTCATAAATCTATGTAGAAGTTTTTCAACTGGGATTTTAATTTTAATGACATAATCTTCGGTCATTCAAAAATTCACTTTTAATTTGAATTAAATTAAATTTTAGGATGTCTCGAGAGAGAACTATACTTGATCCCGGAATCGAAATGAAGCTCGGTTTTTCGGTTCTGCCGTGCGATCACGTGAGAATACGAGCCGGGCCGTTGAAGCCCGTCGTGCGGGTTGTGAAACAGTGTCAGTGACCGACAGCCTAAGGCCACCAGACCGCCTTGCACGGAGAACATCGTCTCAAAATGATTTAAGTGTCGTTCACACCGAAAAAAGAGGCGACGTTTATGCCCATCGGTGCTTAAACGCGAGAACAGCGCTCACGTCGCTTGTGAGAGAAAAAAAAGCCGAGATACCACGTCTGAAATTCGATTTGCTTTCACTCGGCGTGTCTTATCGATTCATCCCGTGTCGTTCCCCGCGCGATATATCGATTGCATAAACACAGGGATTTTGTGTATCGCGTGAACAGAATGCGTTAGTTGCTTTCATCCAAGGCAAAAAAGGTAGTCCTGCGCTGTGCACATCCGTAATTTTTCCCCTGCGAGAAATGTCTGCAGAAAATAACGAAGATACGCTTTTTGATGATATGCACAATAATTAATAATTGTCTTAATATCGCTAGTCAATTAATCAAAGGATCAATAGAAAATAATATAATCGACCAAAACTAGCAAAATTTGTTTATTGATTACGACGTTTCGACCATATGGTTGTGGTCCTTTTCAAGTATATGCGATCAAAGGATATATGTGAACCATAATGTTGTAAATTCAAGAAATAAAATATGTTACAATTCAATAGATCAAATTTAAGAGAAAAATTGATGTGTCCGCGTGAAAGTTAGTTCCTTGACGAAGTTTCACGCGGATACATCAATTTTTCTCTTAAATTTGATCTATTGAATTGTAACATATTTTATTTCTTGAATTTAATAATAGTGAAATGTAACGGTTCTGCTAGTGACTCTTGTGCAGTTTACAACATTATGGTTCACATCTATCCTTTAATCGCATATACTTGAAAAGGACCACAACCATACGGTCGAAACGTCGTAATCAATAAAATTTTGCTAGTTTTGATCGATTATATTATTTTCCATTGATATGCACAATAATTGCATGAATCTAATTATTTTTTAAAATAAGCAAGTTTGAGCAATAAAATAACACACGATTGGCATAAATTAATTAACATTATTACACGTGAAACGCCACTTCGCATCTACGAATCAATCACGATCGATACGGATAGAACCGAATCGAGAGCTTTACCTGTGCTGAAGCCGGCATTAGAATCGACCCTGATGTTGCGGTCATCGCGACCGCGATTGAAATAAATCCGTTACAACTCGCCCGTGTGACACGCGTGTCTCGCGATCGATAGCATCGATCTCGGAATCAAGATTCATCCGCCAGCGGCGGTCGCTGGCCCTGAGAGAACCCCATCCCTCTCGCGACGATCACCTTCGATGTGGGTTTGGCACTGATACAGACACACGCACATACACTCACACCGTCTGGCCCACTTACAATGTCATATAGGCATTGCCAATGATCACGTATTTTTTCACAGTCTCGAGATAAATCGTCACCTTTATCTTATTTTTGAAATAAAGAAAAAATCCATAGAGTCAGCCTATTGGATTAATCGTAACTGATTGACGGGATTTTATAAGTAAAAAAAAAATTATTTTATTATTATTTTATAAGTAATCTTGCTAAGTAAATACAAGGTACCAAAATCGATATCTATTCTTGTTTACCAATTAGTGTTATTTTACATATTTTTTCACAGTCTCGAGATAAATCGTCACCTTTATCTTATTTTTGAAATAAAGAAAAAAATCCATAGGGTCAGCCTATTGGATTAATCGTAACTGATTGACGGGATTTTATAAGTAAAAAAAAAAAATTATTTTATTATTATTTTATAAGTAATCTTGCTAAGTAAATACAAGGTACCAAAATCGATATCTATTCTTGTTTACCAATTAGTGTTATTTTACATATTTTTTCACAGTCTCGAGATAAATCGTCACCTTTATCTTATTTTTGAAATAAAAAAATCCATAGGGTCAGCCTATTGGATTAATCGTAACTGATTGACTTGGGATTTTATAAGTAAAAAAAAAAATTATTTTATTATTATTTTATAAGTAATCTTGCTAAGTAAATACAAGGTACCAAAATCGATATCTATTCTTGTTTACCAATTAGTGTTATTTTACATATTTTTTCATAGTCTCGAGATAAATCGTCACCTTTATCTTATTTTTGAAATAAAGAAAAAAATCCATAGGGTCAGCCTATTGGATTAATCGTAACTGATTGACGGGATTTTATAAGTAAAAAAAAAATTATTTTATTATTATTTTATAAGTAATCTTGCTAAGTAAATACAAAGTACCAAAATCGATATGTATTCTTGTTTACCAATTAGTGTTATTTTACATATTTTTTCATAGTCTCGAGATAAATCGTCACCTTTATCTTATTTTTGAAATAAAGAAAAAATCCTAGGGTCAGCCTATTGGATTAATCATAACTGATTGACGGGATTTATAAGTAAAAAAATTTTTTTTATTTTTAAGTTGTGAAACAGGACCAAAACGGGTTACCAATTGACTCCCGCCGAAAAAATAGAAAAAAATTATTCAATATTTTATAAGTAATCTTGCTAAGTAAATACAAGGTACTAAAATCGATATCTATTCTTGTTTACCAATTAGTGTTATTTTACATATTTTTTCATAGTCTCGAGATAAATCGTCACCTTTATCTTATTTTTGAAATAAAGAAAAAAATCCATAGGGTCAGCCTATTGGATTAATCGTAACTGATTGACTTGGGATTTTATAAGTAAAAAAAAAAAATTATTTTATTATTATTTTATAAGTAATCTTGCTAAGTAAATACAAGGTACCAAAATCGATATCTATTCTTGTTTACCAATTAGTGCTATTTTATTAGAATTGATGTGAAATTGGTCTCTGAGACTATTTGTTAAAAAGTCTAAAACAAGATTATTAAACCTATAAGATAGAGAGGAATCTTTAATAAACAATCTATGAATATAAATTTAAACCTATAAGATAGAGAGGAATCTTTAATAAACAATCTATGATACAATCTATAAATATAAATTTTTATCTTGCAATTCTAGAAATTAGAGTCCAAAAACAAAGTGGCATGCCAATTTTTACATTCTTTTCACTAATTCCTTCAAGTGAATATGAAATCTAAGACGCATTTTCTACTTCTGTATCAGCCTAGTCCGAGGAAGTTACCTCGGCTGTTTCCTGTTGACCCTTGAGTCGGACAAAAAGAAGACAGCCGTTCTAGTGAGTGAATAAACGACAACGTCATCCGTTTCGCGAGAACTCTCCCGGTCTACCCGTGGGAACCGTTACACGCGGGAAAATCGCGGTACAAACACGGCAGAAAATAGTTCTCTCGTTAATCACCGCATCAGATGGTGCGCGCACGTTCGCTCGCCCCTATAATTAAGCCATGTCTAATTGATTTCTCTCGCGTCAAATATGGAATGAGAATGTATGACGGGTAACTCCGCTTGAGTGACGATCAAGTCGTCCGTGTAAAACGCGCTGGTGAATTACATCGGGGCGTTTGGTCGACCGTAAACCTTGCTCGGACCCCGGCTTCGAGAAGAAGGGTTCTGTCGCTGCACCTCTGCTGTCAAATTGATCGATATATTTGCGTCTCGCGGAAAACGTCGATGATCGTAAGATATAATAAAATTCTGATAGATGTAACGTACTTTGAAACGACAAATAAATATTGTATAAATATTGTATAACGCAGTCATTAGAAACTGGATTAGAGAAACAATTTAAATATATACAGTGTATCGGTCAAAAATATTGCCCCATGTTTCCCCAAAATACAGAAATAAATGACTAAAGTGTTTTATTCTTTTTGTCTTAGCTTTGATCATATTTATAAAATATGAAAAATATATATTTTCTGTTTTTTGGTTCCTAAGATTAATTATTGTAATACTTGTTTTTTTAAATATTTAAAATGTATTATATTACTGATATCTTTTAATATAATCGCGTTAATTATAAACAGTTTCTATATCTTTACAACATGTGTTACATAAATTATCTATTATCTATTTCTGTCCTCTATATTCTCTCAATATCTTTGAACATATTTGCAAACATGCAAAAATCAAATATCAATAACAATTTAAAAAAAAAAATCTATTATCAAGAATGCCAAGAAGCGATATCGAATGAGGCAATATTGAAAGAGAAGAGAAATTTTAAAGAAAAATTTAATATTTCTCTGTTATTATTTGTTACAATTTTTAATTTTCACGATATTAAAGTATAAAATAATCTGATCAAAATAAAATGACAAAATAAAATCTAATATTTATGTATATTTTTGTTCATTAAAGTAATATTAAAGTTTCCTATTTTGTATATAAGTGATGTATATTTTTACTCGGTAGTGTAAAATAATTTTATAGAAATTATATAAAATATATATAATTTTATAAAAGAAATTACACTTTTATACGAAACCGTAAATAAAATTCTTTCTATTTTCTTTATCTATAATTTTCTTTTTCAATGATATATATTTCCTTCTTTTTTTATTATATTTTTTTCAACATTTTTTTAATATTATTTTGTCATTAAATGGACTTTTAATTATAATGCTTCGTTCGTCTATACAAAAATTCCCGCGAACATGTCTCACGATGATGGCGAGTCCGTGTCGGAGGCACGCTTGAGATCTCTTACAGCTAATTCCGAGAATTTCGCGATCCCGCAGACATATCCATTCCCAAAGAAGATTCGACCAGCACTATCTCCGGGCTACGTCATATTTCAGCGCGGACGACAGGTACTCGCCGTAAGTAAGCACCTGGTCGCGTAATTGCCCGCGTCAAGTCTTATGATTACTTTAATAGCGAACCTCCCGAGAGCTATCGATCAACAAAAAGAAAGATCCTTTCCTGCACTGTCAACTTCTCTTTAATTGATCATTTCCTCCAAAAGAGATACGCGCTACAACGAAAAAAGATTTGCCATCGATATTTTTGTGTGATTATAATCCAAATGATTTATATCGATCTGATACAAGATTGAATCTTTAATTTAAACTTCGTTGTTTTAATTCATGGAGGAAAGAAATCGAACTTTACATATATATATGCTGGAACAGCAATAACTATTCTTACATTTGCATTTGCATAATTGCAATAGACATTTTTGCATGATTATGATCATTATTGCCACTTACAATAATGATTGTTGATTGTTATCGCTTTTCCTTTTCAATTGAAAAAAAAATAAACGATGAAATTTTGGAGACAGATCTAGTTAGATCTTTAAAATTTTAGAATCTTTTGTATTCCGAAAGAAACATTTATAGAAATTTTGAGAGATTTTAAATGTTACAAGCTGATATTTATTGATCGAAGATGCGAATACAACAAGATTGAATGCAACATTACAGAGAATATAAAAAATTGTAAAAAAATTATATGATAATTTTTTATAATTTTTCTTTCAGATTTTTACGAAAAATTTTATATGCAAAAAAATTTAGGCTTTATACATTTGTATATGTAATTTTTTCAATTCAAAGAATTATATTTTTGCATAAAAAATTGTAATATATTATTTCAATTTTATATATTATAAATAAAATACTCGATTTTTTCCGTCCATCAATATTTAAATTCTTCTGTAAAGAGAAGAAAATATAATTTTGCTTTCATGAATATCAAGAGAACGAATTTATTTTTGAAATATTTGTTTTATATAATTTTCATTAATTTATATATAAAAGAATTTATATTAAAATAAAAAATGTAAAAGATTTATAAAAAAATTATATCAATATATATAAAATAAAATAACTCATTTATATATATAAAATAAATATATTTTAGTATTTCACAAATATATTTTATTATATAAATAAAGATTGAAGCATCTATTTTAATTGATGAAACACTAAAATACAAATAACAGTCTCGAGTATTATTATTTTTTACGTTAACGTGTCGAGAGGTGCCTTTAAATTACTTAAATATTGCAGGCAATCAGCTCTTTCTCGCGATATACACATAGCCTCGTGCTGACTCGAAACTGTTCCAAGGTGGAAGCAGTCGATACACGGGCGTTGAATGCCTTATGAAGTACGGACGAACGGACATCCTGGCGTTATGTAATGCCGCATTCTCCTCCCCTGTCCCCCGCAATTAAGTACCGTCTGCTGTTAACCTTCCAGCCTCCGCGTCAAATGCGGCACTCCTTTCTCCGACTATATATATATTCATTAGCGAACTACCGTTTCCAAACGGGGTCAACCATGAGAGCCGAATTCACCGGCAAAAATCGAGACACTGCCCACGCGTCAGCAGGACGCTGCAGAAACAGTAGTGCGGTGAGAGCCTTGAACCTGAAACCGCTCACTACCGCGGAATAAGGCACGAAAGCAAGACACTTTTTACCGTTTGTATTAAAAAGATGGTTGATTTCCATAGTGGGAAAAATTATAATTTACATCTTCAAGTGTGATATATTTTATATGTGCATTGAATTATATATATTATATATATTTTCATAGAAAATCATTATCTTTAAATTAAACTCGTTAAATATGTACTATAAGAAAATTAATTCTTACGTTAATTACGTTAATTATATAAATATATACATATAGAGTCAGTCATAATTAAAAATGTCTAGATAGACTTTAAGTCTATTGTTTTTCTTTTCATTTTAATTTTTAATTTTGTTTAAGATTGTTATTTTGCTTCTATTCAGTTATAAAATTTGGATTTTAAATTAGAATACTTAGAATATTGAAGTTTGTGATTCTCACATTAATCCTTTAAAATTAAAATAAAATTCAATATCAAAAATAAAATCAAAATCAAAATTAAAATTGAAATTGAATTTAAACTTCAATATTAAGTATTCTAGTCGTTTTGTAAGTAAAGTCGTTTTGATTTTAATTCTTATTTTTATTTTTCTATGCAGTTGATGTTATTTATTTATTTTTTTATTTAATATTATGCTATGCTATTTTTATGTATAATTTTAATTTATATAATTTTAAATTAATATTGTTGTTATTTTATTTTTTATTTATTTTATGATGATTTTTATTTTATTTTATTCCAGATATCACCAGACGCTATAGACATTTTAATTTAGATATTTAAGAAGTTCATTTACACAAAAATTAGAAATATAAAAGTGAAAACCGAAAACCAAAATTTAACAAATAAATAAATACGTAAAAGTAAAGTAATATATATTGAATTTTTATTGTTGTGTTAATTGTTGTATACAAATTTTCGATTTAGCACTCTTGATAAGAAAATGTAGAAATCTTTGAAATAATCATGAGTTTTCTAAACTGTGAAAATAGAATAGTTTTTCTCGTTTCACAATACTGGCATTATTTCCAGCTATCAGAAAGCCAACGCGCCGCGTAACGACTTGCAGAAATTAACGGAGGTGCTATAATTACACCCACAAAGTAGTTACCGGAGAGACTCTTCTCCAGGGAGCACGAAACAAATCCTCGTTAGATTGTTTCCTCAAATTACCCGACGTATAATACCTAACGGTATAAGTTGCATAAACCAAATGTTATGCATTATGATGATCAATGTTTTGATTTTTGTCGAAATTTTGTAGTTGTTTTAATTTATATTTCAATTTTCGGTATTATTTATAATTAATAAATAATGATTTCCGTGTACATATTATAACGAAACATTTTAGTTTATTCAGCTAAATGCAAGTATTAAATTTTTTTAAATCAAGCTAACTAAACTCAAATACTTCTTTTCTCCTACGAATATAATATTCAAATAACATATGTAATATATGAAAAAAATATGTAATATACGTGCAATTTACGTGTATAATATATAATAAAAAATATAAATATAAATATAATAAATATTATAATATATAAATATAAATATAATAAATATTATAATATATAAATATAAATATAATAAATATTATATATGTATATAATATAAATATAAATATAATATATACATATATATATATTACATAACATAATATACAAATATATATAATGTATACATTTATGGTAAATGTTAACATTCGCAGAGTTGAAAAAATTTAGATTGCTATTAAAATTGGGAACACTATGTTGCACACAAAATTGTGTTACCCATTGTGTGTTGTGTCGCAAGAATTTCATTTTTTGAAAACACCGGAGATAGTCGATTCAGCGTTTAAATCGATTGTACGGCGTCGCCGACATGTTAACGTCGTTCTCGTGTAACGTAACATCACGATGTTACGTGCGACAATGTACCGCAACGTCGTACCATTCTTGCCACTTCCTGGCTCGTTACTGGACATTTCTTTCCGCGCGGGAAAACATCACGAACGCGCGTGTCATCGTCTCCCGCATTTCGCTTCGAGAGCGTGAACATTCTCGCGTCAACGAGGAAATGCATCGGTGACGCGCGCGACGAAACGTCTTGAGCGCATCTCGCTACAAAATTGCAACGTTTCTCGCATTTAGATATGTCTGCGAGCAGTTTAAATGGAAAGCATCGCGCGTGACAAAAGCAACGTATGCGACACATTTAGTTTAAATTTAGCTGCAGGTTTAATTTTAATCGGGAATATTTGCATCCTTTTCTGTGGATAAAGCAATATTGGGAAATGATTCAAATACTGTTTACGAAAGGTTGAAAAAACAAACGAAAAATATGATTTACGAAAGGTTTTGAAGAAACAAACAAAAAAATATATTGCTAGGGAGAAACAAACAAAAAATATATTACTAGGATTATTTGTAAAGGATTTCACGAGATACGACTAATCTCGATGTTATCCTGTTTTATTTCGAAATTCCAGACAAGATCAAAATTCTTGATTAATTATAAAAACAATATCAAAATTAAGATTGCTAAGAAATTATTGTCTTGTCAATATTATTAATTTTTAGAAATAGTTTCAATATATATGGATATTTTTAAATTATTATAAATGAAAAATCGTACTATACATTATATATAAACTTGGAAAAATTATTTAATATATAAAAACATTTATATTAATAAATTTAAAAACAATTAATAATTAATTAAGAAAAAATTATAAAACAATTAATTATTTAGTTACACAAAATTTTGCGTTAGTATTGCTTATATGAGTTTGCGTTCTGGCACTGTATGTAACTATCTTTTTGTAAAAGAATATTAAAATTTTATATTATTTATTTTATTTATTATATGAATTGTTTCCAAGTTTATTAATATATAAATGTTTTTAAATAAAATTGTTTAATTTCGTATATAATATGTAGTGTTTTCTTTCTCATCTAATATATTTGAAAAAATGACATAAGTAATTAACATAGTAGTAATTATATTACAGTACATTATAAAGACTACATGTTGTATATTATTTTAAATAATTGTTTTAAGTATTATATAAAAATTGTTAATACAATTAAGATAAAACAATACAAGATAAGATTTTTGTTACAAAGTTTCATTCAAGACCAAGATAAAATTTGAGTTTTCGAAAATCTTCAATATCAATGCAATATTTCTACGAATATTGTCTTGTTTTAAATTCTGTGCAACCCTATTTCGAAAATTTACGAAAGTCGAACTTGCAAGATTTCAGCGATAGAATTAATCCGTATATCATTCTTGCGAAATTTTCTACATGCGATTCGATAGCGTGTCATCGACCTCGGTTATATATCCGTGATTTAATTTATTTTTAATCCATTTCACCAATCGGAGGACATACCGTTGTCGCGCTTCGGCGGACGTTAGCGAACGGTTTACATAGGCGGGCGTTTTGGAGCCATCACGTACGCCAGTGAGTAGTTAATACCTATTTTCGTTTGGCCCGTACACGTTCCACGGAATTTTATTTGGCGGCAGCGGACCGTAACAAAATCCCTCGGCGCTGCGCGCCGGCTAAAATCCCGTTCCGGAAGCCGCGATTGGCGGGCGCTTGATTGAATTGGCGGTCAGTGCCGGGCATTAGGTCCAGCTTGCAAAGGATTGAATTTCTGTCACAATTATCGACCCGTCCCTCTTATCCGCCCACGTACGAAACGCGGGACCAGATTCCATGGCAATCGTCTAAACGCAGCTGCTACTGTTGCCTTTAATGACAAGGGCAAGTCCGAAGAAGGGTAAGTCCGAATCCAAACGACCCCGAAACGACATAGAATTGCTTTTGCAAAATCGAAAACATTTACCGAATATTTTCCGCTTGGGACAGGAAATTATAAGCTAAACATGATGTGATAAATTTCTCTTTCGAAATGATAAAAGTGATGACTCAATTATGACATAATATCATAGGCAAAGTAAAAGATAAAATTTTAAATAAATGAACATGCATATTTTCAGTCACATGATACAGGATGTTTCGATAAAGGTAAGCAATCTTTTGTAGACATGATAAGAACAGGTAAAAACAATCTTGTAGTTTCTAAAGGATGTTTCGATAAAGGTGAGCAATCTTTTGTAGACATGATAAGAACAGATAAAAACAATCTTGTAGTTTTTAAAGGATGTTTCGATAAAAGTGAGTTCTTTTGTGAGCATGAGCAGGTAAAAAGAATGTCATAAATATTCAAAATTTTATTAATATATCCTTCATGTCCTTTCAGTCGATAAAATGTTTTTCTCAAAAACAAATTTAACGAAATGAAATAAGAGTGTCTCTTTTTTTAGAAAATAATGTGGAGAAAAAAATATTTAAAAATAAAAAAAAATTGGTTTTAAAGGTTTATAAATGACCCGTCTCTGGTTCTTTAACATCAAAAATATATCACGCTATATTTTAAAGACTTACTTAACATAAAAATAATTATTATAATCTACAGAATGATATAAAACCTATTTCAGAAAAATTTTAATATTAAAAGCTTCTCAAATTTTAATATTAAAGAACAAATATCTCGGTCGAAATGAGTTGTAGAAAAAAATTTTATAGGAATCTATTTATTATTATTTATACTTGGAGTTATTTTTATTTGCTTTATGTGAAAAATTACCATTTTTACGAAACTTGTCATTCTGTATCATATCGAGAATTGAAAATCGAAAGAATTTGCTAACGTAATGGTTGCGAAAAATTTCATTTACATATTTTACATTATTTAAGTATAGCTTGTCAAGTAGAATATAAGCTATATAGTACTTAGTTATTAGAAAACATTTAATATAATAATTTTAGGAGTTCCATATTTCTGGACAATCCAGCACAAACAAAATTTCTTCACACTAACAACGACTTATTCATTAACGCATTGGAAAGCTCCGAGAGAAGAGTGTCACGGCCGACCCAAATTGTGGGCACGTATACTTTTCGTCGTTAAGTCTGAAAACGTGAGATGAATCTTCGGGTTACGCGATCGAGATCGATGTCGAACCTAATATTCCGATCACAAGTCTCATTAGAAAGTGTTGCGTGCGCGACATGTGTCGTGTCATAAAGTGCACGATTATACGCGAATTATAAGCGAATAATTCTACATTAAAAATATCTTTTAATTATCTTTTAATTCCCACAAGCGCGAGAAATGTCATAATGTCATCTATTAAATTCGCATAAATAAAATGCTATAACTGACATTTATTATAAATTCGAAAATAAATAATATCTCATTTCTCACTTTTGCGATTAGAATTTAATATAGATTTGTGTTTAAAAAATAGCAGTTCTTTTTTTCATTCATTCATTATTTTTGTTTAATTGTCAATCATATGAAATTTATAAATTCGCTTCCTAAATTTTATCAGAGATAATCCTGCAACAATGTCACATATACGTAAAACTCATGTAACACAAGATTCTCATTGGAAAGAAGAAGAATCTATTTGTGCGATAGACAGGATAATTAAATAATTTGCAAATGTATAATTAATTATAGCGTGTTGTATGATAATTAGAGATGACATGATAGCACACTTAAATGTGCGTGTCGATGTACGGCGATTTATTCGCGCCCGTATTTTCCGTGTTTGCACAATCGATAGGCAAAATAAATACGTTAGCGGACATTCGTTCTCGCGAGATTATAAAACAGAATCGAACGAGTGTGTGTGTCGTGCTCATAATATTGTTGCAAAGTGTGCACGTGTATGGGATGAGCCGTTGCTCTTTAATCCGTCCTGCAGTGCCGAACAGATCAATGAAAAATTATAACGGTATTAACATATGTGGAACATGCGAAAGAAAAATCAGATTCTATCACGATGCGAAATTTAAGCATTTCATAAAATGATGATAATTTTATTGTATATTAATTTATTTTATTTTAAGTAATTTTCACTATATAACCCTCTATATTACTAAAAATCATGTACATAAATTTTTCTTTTAAATAAAATATATATATATATATATATATATATATATATATATATATATTGGAGCAATAGTAAAATATTTTTTGATAGCAATAAAAAATAAAAATTTGTTTTCAACTTGTTTAAAGTAAAAAATATTAATTATTTGAAAATATATATTGAGATATTATTATATGTATAATAAAATTTGTTATCAATATATAATAAAATTAATTATTAAAATTTGTTATCAATATATAATAAAATTAATTATTATCAATTATATAAAAATAATTTTATATATTATATGGTATGTAAAGTATGTAAAGCATGTTGCTTCAGAGAATTAATCTTATTGAGAAGTTGATATCACATCAAGTGATGGAATAATCTACTTTGATCTAGATTGGTCTTTCTTTATGGTCCGAGCTAAACGCGGATCCTGACCTCCGCTAACCGGGTACTGGTGACCTGATCAGCCGAACAGGATTAGACGATCATACAGTGATGCAAGAACACAGGTTAGTCGCATTTTGATGCAATAGAACATTTCTAATTGCTTAATTAAGTAATTTACCTTCTAGTAACCAAAGACATTAAGACATTCCTAACATTTTAAAAAATTATCTAGCCGATGACATCACCCTCTTTGCAGTTTATCATCATTTCTGCATTTCATTATCTTCTATGAGACGGACTCATCCCTAAAGTATACAGTACGATAGAAAACGGTGAAGGTGATCACAAAGGTGAAAAGATTCTAATGAAAATATTTCTTTTTGTTTAGGAAACAGGATAACTAGATAACTGTAACAGTAACTGTATCTGATCATTTTCCTTTTGAGGACCAAAGACATTAAGATATTTCTAACATTTTAACAAATAATCTAGCCAATGACGTCACCTTCTTCGCAGTTTATCATCGTTTCTGCATTCTATTATCTTCTTCACGAGGTGGACTCATCCCTAAAGTATACAGTACGATAGAAAGCGGCAAAGGTGATTTTCACAAAGATTGAAAAGGTTGAAAAGGTTCTAATGAAAATGTTTCCATTTGTACGAATTTAGGAAACAGGATAACTAAATAGGATAAATGGTCCACTGGAATGTTTGCGATAATTTGTAGATTAAAGATGAAAAACAGAGAAATCTAAACATTAGAAAACATCTGTAACTACTTGTAAAAATTTTTCAAATTCCCAGTATATGCGTAAGCATTACTGAGAACGAATTA
Organism: Camponotus fellah; assembly: GCA_030586385.1. Classification (NCBI taxonomy): domain Eukaryota; kingdom Metazoa; phylum Arthropoda; class Insecta; order Hymenoptera; family Formicidae; genus Camponotus; species Camponotus fellah. Next base: position 51,540 of record JAPIVC010000055.1, on the reverse strand, counting down.
TCTAAAAGAGTCTTTTGTGTTAAAAAATAAAATAATCTGCCATAAAAAAGAAAACAGGATAACTATCACTGTTGATTGTTCACTGAATCATTTGTTCTCTCCTTATGCTGTTACTAAAACAGAATTCCGATGATGCTACTATTCCTCAAGGCCATTAAACCTGACCTATCATAAAAAAGAGAGTACGACTATCTATTGTCTAGTTATTGTCTATCCATTTATAGACATACATTACTTTTTCCTCACAATGCAACTGTTAAAAATGTATAAGTTTTATGACAACGTTATATATTAATTTTTATTGTTGTACAAGAAGAAATTTCAAATCTTTTTGATAAAAATTTTATCAATTTTTAACAATACAATTTATATTTAAATATATTTTTTAATATTAAATATTTTGTCCTCATCATTTGTTCGATTTTCGCAATTATTTCTCATTTATATCACTTTACAGAAAAATAATGATTTAATATATTTGTATTTTATAAATTTCCTAGGAATATTTAGGTTACTTATAATACTTACTAATTTTTTTTTAAAAATCATCAGCTAAAAAAGGACACTTTTGTAAAAATAATATTTTTGGTATTTACATACATGTTTTAAATTACATTTTAAAAGCATCGAATTTTTTTTATCGCAAAAGATACTCGAGAATTTAATGAATCGAGCATTCTTATGGTCAATGGCAACTATTATACTAAACCGAGTAATTTCCGTTGCACACAATACATATGTAAAATAGCCATTAAATAGAACATTGTGCATGTACGTGTTGCAATTTGGCAAATAGCCGCGGGGATATTAAATATATAATTATACTGTGTTTTATGGTAAGAATCAAAATATGAATGTAATGAAGATAGAGAAAGAGGATCGCAATTTGTAAAATGTGCTCCATAAGTTTGCTTGGGATTACGAAATTTTTAAATACAATCAACATTAAAAAGTTTGTTCTCGATATGTTTTATACAAAACTCTTTTCGCAAATACTTTTCATTTGCTTTCTAGAAGACCGAGAAAATAGATGAAGTCATTTTCGCAAAGGATTAGATCTGCGTTTCGTGTCGGAATCGTATTCGAGAAACTATATATCTAATTGAGAATCGCGAAGCGCGCTCCGTTAACGAGCGTAATTGTTCTTGGATACAAGGGGATTTAATTACACAGCACCTTCCTCCGCGCGCAACATATCTCATATTAATGAGCGACAATCGCGAAGGTGAGTAATTACGCAAAGAGCGGTCGGCGTATCAACAATCGCGCTTTTAGCCTGATTCCACATCATTTGTTTACAAGCAAACCAACTGCGGGAACCCGCAACACTCTCTGGGTTAATTAATCGGTCATACACGTTCATTTCAATGTAACGTTTGCTGAACGATGGATACTAATGCAACACTCAAATTTCGAAGGACCACGAGAATTTTCATTTAAAAATATTTAGCATTGAAGCAAATTTTTGCGGAAATGTAATTAAAAATTTAATAAAAATTTAATTTAAAATTTTGTAATGTAATTAAAAATTTAAATATGTTTATTATGTGTAATCTCATTAAAAAGTTAAATATGTGTAATATCATTGCAATGTATTATAAATTTTATTTATTATTAATTTAATAAAACGAGAGAGAGAGAAGGAAGATTGTTATAAAAATATTGCAGAATTATTCTATAAAAAATTTAACATTAAGTTAGCATTAATTTTTTGAGATTAATTTATATTGCTTGTAATAATTGAAATATATATATTAATTTATTGTTGAATAATAGTTTAAATTAATTTATCGTTAAGCAGTAATATAAATAGCAGAAATATATTTCTTAAAATTTATTCGCTTTTCAAAAATTTCTGAGAAATATTAACATATGCAAAGTATAAAATTTTGTATTATAATAAATTTATGGAAGCATAATTCTCTAATCGAATGCTATCAATAATTCATATATGCATATATGAATTTTTTTGACATTTTTTCCTGGCGATCCCGTATTTCATCGCCTATTTCAATTTACAACTCTGTGTAAGGTACGTGACATTTTCGTGAATATTCGTGAGGCTCAATCGCGAGGATGATAAATTTCTACAGAGCGTTGTCGGCGCGTGTTTACATCCGCATGTGTGTATGTATACATAAACAAAACTCGACTTACCACGTTTGGATTCGTCCGGGAAACGCGGATCCGTTGTTCTTCTCTCTCTTGTGTTCTGGTTGCGTGATATCCGATAAAACAATATCAATTTATCGCGTCTTCTCACGCATACACGTGTTTACGCATGCGATCCTTTTCCTCCTCTTCCTCTTCTACGCGTTCGCGAAATTCTCTTCTGCTTGAGCCTTCCTGAATAATCCGCTTCTCTTTCCAATCGGACACTTTCTCACGGAATAACTGAAAAAAAAATAACGAAGCGCGAAGAGGAGCGACCCCGAATGTGTCAGCCGGCGAATTTTTGTCCGTGTCACGTGTCGCGGAGACCTGTTTCGCGCGCTGGTCCACTCGTCGTCTGCTTTCTCCCTTCCTCTCGGTCTCCTTCAAAATGATCGGATAAATGTCACTTTCTCTCTGTCGCCCGTTAAACGTAATGCACTACTTTATATTGCCCGTTATATCTATTCTTTGATAAATTATTGCGATACGTCTATTCGTTCCCCTTAATTCTTAATTCTCAATTCTCTAAATGTTTAAATGTTGGTTGAAATATTAGGAACTATGTAAAATTGTTCGCTCTCTTTTCTATCTCGTCTTCTTTCTCCTTACCGTCTTTATGCCGCCTCTTTATGTCACTATCCTCGCACCTGTCCGACTGACAAGACGACGCCACCGAGCACACTTTCACGAACCGCGCCGTTTTCGTTTTTCAATTCAACGCGTGAAACACCACGCCGACGATCCAGAATATTGCAGCCGTGTCCCCCTTTTGGTCCTTTCGTCGCGAGAGCGATTACTCCGTCGAAATTCGCACCGGCCGGAAGAGGCACTTCCGCTCGGCCCGCTTTCCGATCGATCGATCTCCCGATCGATGTCGGATACTTCCTTCTTTATATCGGATCCAGGACGATCCCGCGACGTTTCATCGTTCCTCGATGATCGGTCTTAATATTTATACGAAGAAAGGTGAGGAGAGAGAAATATCCCAGAGAGATCTTTAAAAAAAAAAAAATAAATAAATAAATAAATAAAATCTCTAGACGTGGCAAATTTGCAATCACCGGGAATTATACTCGAAATCCGACCTCGGGACTCTCTTCGGCGAGGGCGCGAAGGGTGAAATTTCGAAAGAGCCGTGCGTTCGCAGAGCTACCTTCCGTTCGGTGCAGGCGTCGAGTGGCGACTGCCGTTTCTTCCAGCGCTCGATCTGACTCTGGCCTGTTCCTTCCCCTTCCCCGGCGACCAGCATCGGTTCCCCAACCGACTATGCACAGTTCACGGATTTATGCTATTACGGCACCGTTTTCCACCCTCTACGTGGCCGGTGCACGCTGCCCGCAGCCACCCCCCCTTTGGTCTTTCCTTCTATTTTTTTTAAATTCCGTGCTCTTTCGAAGCCCGTAGGAGGATCCGATGCATTTTTTTTCACGCGAGCGAATTTCTTTTCGGGCATTATTAAAAAAGTTTACGTGGAATAAATTTGCGTGGGAAAAAAAATGCAAGATTAATATTTAAATAATTTATATTAGATTAATATTTAAACAAAAAATGCGCGATTTGAGTTTAAATTTATTTATGCGAAAAGAGGATCTTCCGCGAGATTTGTTGCTCTAAAAGTAACTTTATATTACATTTGCAACAGCCTTTTGTTTCTATTAATCGTATGAATTTTTTGAAATATGGGTTTTGCCAGAAGTGTCCTTTCCCAGGCTCTCTCCCCCGCATTAATGCCACTTACGGATATACAATTCGATTAAGTATCTCCCTCGAAGGGTCGACCCTCCGCATCCCCATAAACACGAATATCCATGCAAAAAGGATCACGACGATCATGACGTATGCACGACGCATCGTGCACGCGTGCGATGGTAAATACAGAAAGCTCTGGACACGTGAGTACGGGGATGTAACAATGCTGACTTCCTTTAGGAACCGGAAATCCGCAAAAGGATCTTGATATAAAAATAATATTTTTTTTTCCTTCTCTTTTCAAACTCGGATGTGGACAAGCATGAGCGAGCAGAAGGGCACGCGTTTCGTCCTCGAGTCGCACGTGCATTCGTTTCCTTGAAGGGAGTGTAAGTTCTCGTTACACCTGTAAATGTAATTATCGAGGCTCGAGCTGCATAAGATGTGTCTTGTCAACAAAAACAATGTGTCCTTTCATATTTAAACGTTTATAAGGAGTGAAAAATTCCATCGAACACGAGATACACAGGAGAACCGTGGTCTTTAGCTGCTCTATTTGGGGCACGTGCCTCCCTCCGAAATCCGCTTACGTATGTATGTATCGTGCGATTCCGGACCCCTCCTTCTCCGGAATAAATCAACGGAGGAAAACCTGCCGGAAGGTATTAACGTCGCGTCCCATCGCATCGCGGAGAAGGGCGAGAGGGGGGGGGGACCTTTCGCATCCAAGAGAGGGTTAAGCCGGCGCCCTTATCGCGTGGTCCCGGGAGGGATCTTCTCGTTCTCTGCCTGATCCTGCCTGACGCGAACGATCCACTGGATCGCTCCAATCCTGCCGGGTTTGCATGTGGGCACGGTGAAGAAGGAGGATGGGGGCGAGTAAAGAGTAGAGGGGAACGGGGGGGGAGATGAGGGGGAGGAGAAGAGAGGAAGGCAGAAACGGGGCACAGTTGGCCCTTATCGGAGGTCGCGCATGACAAGACAAGCTAATTGTGTTATCAGTGTGCAACGGATGCTGCCGCGCCTCCCCCTTCCCCCCTCCCCCTTCCTAAGCTGTCCCCCCTTTACACGGCACGCGTGTTTGTTTCGCGCATCTGCTGCAGCCGCCGATGACAGTTGCAGCGAGCGCGTGCGAATCTCTCTGGGATAACATTCTAAGCTTGTTAAGAGTGAACCTTAAGATGTCCGTCAATAGTTTCATTCGTTTCGATTATTTATATCGACTGTTGGGAAATTTTAAGAAGAAATAAATTATGAATTTTTATTTTTTTATTTTCGAAATTATTTATTTTCGAAATTTTTATTTTTATATTTTAATTTTAATTTTAATTTTAATTTTAATTTTAATTTTAATTTTAATTTTAATTTTTATTTTTTTATTTTCGAATTATTTATTTTCGAAATTTAAAAATTCAGCTGCTTGCTAAATTTAATGCTCTCTCCTTCTTTTCTATCGCAATTCCGATGACACTTCTGCTTGTCTACAGTACGCATTTTTAATTTTGCGTTAACGCAATTGAACACGCGTAAATTTAATAAATTTAAATTTTATATTTTCTCCAATATTTCTTACATTTGTGCAGATAATCGAGATATCTGGAAAGTGTTAAAATAGGTCTAGATTTACGTAGGTTAATGCGTGACAGATCTGTGTTGGTATTCTCTTCTACGGGGCTTCCTATCGTGAAGTAGGTGAGACAGTTTCTGGCTTCAGCTTTAATAAGTTTCCATTTCTTACTAATGATCTAATTTTTTGCGAATTTATTGATACACGCAATCATTATATATCGCAAAATGAAAAAAAAAGTCAAAATGAAAAAATATTACAAGTCATTTCTTCTAATATAAGTTAAAAAATGTCATTCTTCAATCGTCTTTAAACGAAAGAGCACTCAAACTTTTCCTACCAGGTAATATGCAAAGTCAATCGGCCGGCTATTCCAAGTCTGGCGCCGTTACTTAAGTCTCGTGCTCTAGGTAATGCATGTTATCTATTTGTTACACATTCAGTGAACGCAATCGAGTTTAATCGGCGCGCGTGGCAATTACAGTAATGCACGTTGTCATCGTTTGAACGATCATTAAAATAATTACAGGAATCGAGAGCGATAAGAAAGATCGGTGGATATTACCGTTGCAGCTTGATTGCAATTATTTGCCAACTAGTTGCACAGACAGAAGACTTTTCCCGCTTTTCTCCCCAGGAATAAGAAAAAGCGCGCGGGAGGATTCCACTCGCAGTGTCCGACTTAATTACGACCGGCCCCTAGCCAGGGTCCATTCGCTCGCCTCGATATGAATATCGCATTAAGTCGTGAGTTAGAGATAGCTCTAGGCGGAAGGGTGGACCCCCGACGGGAAACTACGAATTTAATAGAATAATAAATGGAGCTGTGTGCGCGCGGGAACGGCGGAGCCTGAGGCATAAATCGATTCGCCAATCGTGATTACACATCCATACAGAATGGTCCACGTGCAAAGTGTTTAAGTAAACTAAAAACCGAAAAACTGAAAATTATTTGTGTTAATGATAGAACTAGAGAAAGAAAGAAAAAATAGAGACCGAAAAGAAGAAAAAATGAGGAGAAAGAGAGAGAGAGAGAGAGAGAAAGTTCCAGTTACTATTTTCATATTTTCCATCAATGCATTGATAATTATTCGATGATAAGAAAAATAAAAAAAAATTATTAAAAAATGTGTATATAAATTTTAATAAAATTATAATAAAAACTTGCAATTAATATTTATAAGTATTTCTTACAACTGAAGTATTGAATTACGAGAACAAAGAATAGAATATAATAGAAAATAGAATAATATACAAAATGATGATATAGGGTAATGTATGATGAATTTTAATTATTATATTTTTATAAATAGAGGAATAAAAATAATTATATATTTTTCATTAATGGTTATTATTATTATTATTTTGCGAATGGTTATTATAATGTATTATTCCAACATATTATTAGTATTATTTTTACAACTAAAATTTATTTCTTTAAATACTTTTACACACACACACACACACACACACACACACACACACACACACACACACACACACACACACACACACACACACACACACACACACACACACACACACACACACACACACACACACACACACACACACACACACACACACACACACACACACACACACACACACACACACACACACACACACACACACACACACACACACACACACACACACACACACACACACACACACACACACACACACACACACACACACACACACACACACACACACACACACACACACACACACACACACACACACACACACACACACACACACACACACACACACACACACACACACACACACACACACACACACACACACACACACACACACACACACACACACACACACACACACACACACACACACACACACACACACACACACACACACACACACACACACACACACACACACACACACACACACACACACACACACACACACACACACACACACACACACACACACACACACACACACACACACACACACACACACACACACACACACACACACACACACACACACACACACACACACACACACACACACACACACACACACACACTATATAAATTGAATTTGTTCAACATTATTTGCATAAATAAGTATTTAAATATCTGCGCGAAAAATATTATAAGATTTGTAAGTATCAATTTCATATATGAAGATAATACTACTGATCTCGATCTTACTTGATGTAATTAACTATGTGTCGTTTTATATATAGTGTTGTAAAATTTAAAACTGACATTAATAAAAAAGAAATTCTTTTTAAACAAATTGTTTTACAATTTCAAAGTCACTTTGGAAACTTAAATTTAGTTCTGCATCAAATTAAAAAATTCTATATTAATTCTATCATATATCGAATATTATACAATTTGATATAAATTCATAAATTCGTAATTCTAAAAAAAAATATAAAGATATAAAAAAGAAAATTATATACAATATATCCAGAAGCAATTTCGAGAAATTTTTTCAGGAATTTTTTAATTACGAATTCTGTGTTATCAAGTCCTTTTCAACTACTATTTCCTTCCCAAAGTTAACGAAGAGAGAACGGAAGTTAAGGAAATGGAAATCTTCAACGCGGCGCCAAATGTCCCGCCAAGGAATGCACCTCGATTTATACGGGAGGATTTATTTTTTGGAGTAATGCTCAAATTAATAATCATGCCTTTCTGATGGTAATTATGCATGCACTCTAACCCGCGTGTATAAATGGAAGGGGTGGAAGAAAAGCAGAGAGACGAGGTGGCTCGTAGGTAATTGCACGCGCGCATTCTCGCGTATCAGTATGCAAGCGTGCATAAGTACGGGGTCGAACTTTCGGTACATTTGCCATAATGAATCCCGTCGCGCACGTTTCCGTCCGCTTTGAATATACCCGCTAGTAGGAGAAACGTTAAGGGAAAATATAATGACATAAATAAGAAATATGCATACACGCAATCGTATGCAAATTCTACATCCGAGTGGACATTATACATGATATGAATATATATAGCATTGTAAATTTATAAGTTGCGAATTGTATGAGTTGTAGAGAGGTCTATAGATATTGTATTTTTAATAAATATTTTGTATTAACATTTGAATAAAAAATTTCTATTTATTAGATAGATAGATAGATTTATTGATAGATTTATAGATAGATTTATATTATTATTTATTTATTTATTTATTGCACATAATCCTCGCCTTTCGGCTTAGGATGGCTTCCGGTCTGTACATACATACATAATATTTTACATAAAATTTTACATAAAACATCAAAACATAAAACATCTCCCCTATTAATCCTTTACATCTTTAAATAATAAATCTTCAAATAATAACTATCTTACTAACTAATTCTTATCTGCGTTAATCAATTACTTAATTACTTAATCAACCAGTCAATTAATTAATTTCACATTTCAAATAAAACTAAGTAGCCAAATAATCAAATAACTTACTAACTAACTAAACAATTAAACAATTAAACAATTTAATTTCAATATAATCAATAATCAATATAAATAGATTTATATATAATTTCAATTGCTTCTTGTCTTTAATAATTTTTTTGATTTTATTCTCTTTTCTTAATTTTAGAATTATCTTTATCCAACTAATTCCCTCTCCCTTTTCTCCTAAAATTTGACTCATTCTTTTATTATACCTTGTATCTTCCGTACAATTTATTGCTAAATGCTCTAATGTTTTCTCCTTCTTACATATTCCATACAGTTTTTTCTTCTGTTCATCCCAAAATTTATTCCGGAGTTTTTCGTTTCCACATCTAAATCTCGCTATGATCTTTTGAAAATCTTTCTGACCTTGTTTTCTTAAATTTTCTTCAGTTTTCCTATAATTCCTATTGTGTATAACTTTCTATATCCTATATCATGTCTATAATTCTGAATTTTATTCTGTTAGGCCTGTTTTTGATTCTTTACATCTCTTTCCCTTTTCTTTTGTACTACTTCGAAATCTTCCTTTTTTAATCTTTTGATTTCTATCCCAGATATTCCATTTCTTCGAAAATATATTTCTTTGTCTATTTCCCATTTGTTTTGAGTTTCCCTGTTTTTCACTACTTCCCTAAAACATTCTATTTATTGTGCGATTTCTCTCTAATGTTTTCTTCAAAAGTAACAGCTCTTTTACCTGTCTCTATTCTTAAAAGGTGTCTTTTTGTTTGTTCCTTAACAATATAACTTAGAGTATTCCAGTCTAATCTTAGTGTCCATTTTATATATTTATTCTAATACCTTTCCTTATCCAGGCACCTTATTTATAATCTCATATTCCTTTCATCCCCAAAAACCTGCTCCATACTCTTAAAATACTCTTTATTAATTGATCAAACATTCAGATTCTTTTCCTAAAATCTCCTGCGAATTTTCTTTGTCCTATTCCCCATACTTGCTCCATGACATATAATTTTTTTAAACGTTTCTTTAATGTCTTTCTATCCCATTATTTTTTTGTAACGTATAACATAAATATTTATAAAATAATCAACTTCTTCTATTCCATCCCACAGCCATTGTTCTCTTTTCCTTCTATTCATTAAATTCTCCTTAAAATTGTCTGAAAAATAAGATTTCTTTATCGATTTATTGCCATGAAACACTTAATTGATTTTAATAAAATTTTTTTATTATAGATATTAGTTCCTCTGAAAAATTTTTGAATAATTTTCAAAATTTATGAAAGAATAAGAGATAAGGAAAGGAAATATATACAAATCGTAAATTAATATTTTATAATATTCTAATATTATAAAATATTAATTTAGGATTTGCATATAAAATATTATAAAATATTATAAATTTCTAATATTTTATAGTGAGATTTTATATAAAAGAAAAATTTTATAAAATTCAAGAAAAAAACATAAAGCATTTTAAAATATATTAAAAAAAGAATGTAATATTATTAATATTTTTCCATATATATAATGTTATAATTTTTATTAAAATTTTCTCTAAAATAAGACGGACAAATTCTCGTAATTCGTGAACTTTCATAAGCTCGCAATTTTTCTTCAAAGTAAAAAAGAAATATGCGATACATATGCATTGTTGATTATTATTGGGTACACGTATCACCGGATATTTGTGTACACAGAGGCCCGCGCGACTCGATACATTTCCCATAATGAACCCACTGGCACGTACACGCGTGTATACGAACATTGTCGGGCGGGAGGGGTGCAGGACGAAACAGATCGAGCTATTGGAGCAGAGCCTCTGTGATGTTACAGGTTCAATGCATTAGTTTGCCTAAAAGGTTTGTGCCATCAGTCTCTAAATGTCCCTCTGTCGTTTGCCTCCGCTCTCGCACTTCTCCCTTCTCTCTCTTTCTCTCTCTCTCTCTCTCTCTCTCATTTTATCCAAATTTGCACGCTCTCTGTTGTTCGATCTCTCCCGCTCAGTAGCGTTTTGCTCGCGCGAACGCATCCTCGAGGGAAAAGGAGGGCAAACACACCCCTGCACGCACACGCGCGCGATTGACGCTCGCACGTAAATTAAGTGCGTTGCATCAGCGGAATTCAGATGAGTTAGTGCAGCGCGTTAATTCGCGCTAATGGACAGGTTATGAAAGTTTAATTGTCGGTTAGGCACACCCGCGGTGGATCTGTAGAAAGAGAGAGAGAGAGGATGAGAGAGACACAGTGAAGAAAGAGGGAAGGAAGAGACTGTTGCTTTCTGACTGTTTTTTTTTCGAAATTGAAGAAATTTCCCGAGTACAGAAGTTTAATTTGAGAGAAACATATCGCATTAATTTGGTCGAAGAGCAATGTATAGTATATGGATTACAAGTACCTGAAGGCGATGATAATTTAATTAAATAAGACGGTTATTTTTGCATGTAGGTCAAATTTCAATTTGCTATATAATTATGAAAGATTTTCCGAAAAACAAATTGAAGTTAAATTAAAATGAATTGTCTTTATTATATACACAACAGTTCGTAACACAACTTGTAATTTTTTAAAATATACTTTAACCACTATTTTAATACAAAAAATATAATTTTATAAAAAAAATAAAGTTTTTATATATCTCAATTTATTTTTGTGAAAACAATTTTAATGGATTAAATAAATTTTCAAATAAAAAATTATTTTTAAATTTTTAGAATGATATTCTAAGCACGATATAATTCAAATAACTTTTTAATCTCAGATGCGTAATAAAAATTTTTGTTATGTATCAAATAAAAATTGTCCAAATTATCGTGTTTGATGTATTTTGTCTCAAAAGTTCATTAATTTATTAAATTTACCTTAAAAACAGATAAACTAATACTATAAGAACTTTAGAAAGAGAGAGAGAGAGACACTTTTTATTAACAAAAAAATATAAAAAAAGATAATATTTTTAAAATAATAATGGAAAAAGCCAAATCTGTTTTTTGTTGTTTGTTTTCTTATAAATTAAAAACAAACGGTTTGTTTTACATCTTTAGTTGCAAGTAAACCCTAAATGGCGCAATTTTAAATCGATGTTAACAAGAGCGACGTGAATAATTTCAACTAAAGTCTTTTCCTGAATGAAAGTTATGTTACAGACGAAAGAAATTTCAGATATAATTAATGAAATTAATAGCGATCGCGACGTTACAACCGGTTCAAACGTTGAGATGTTAGAGCAACGTTAGAGAAACATTGCGCAACATGCTTTCCAACTCTCGCAATTTCGCGTTATCGATCGACCTTTAATGCGCCATGGAGCCGACCAGCTGCTTCGTGATTAGCGATTGCGATTTGCGCGCGCTGCAATTGCGGCCGCGCGTACCGTATGCCGTTCTTTGCTTTCTCGATCCCTCTCCCTTCCTCCCGCTACCCGTTCGGATTCGTCCATTCGCACGCTTTACGTTACGCAAAACAGAATCGCGTTCGCGAGATAAATTCGTGATCATAATTTCCGCAATGAGGTGATATAATCCGACCGATTTAACGCGCGGCCTGATGTTACCAGCGTGTGTCATCGTATTATGCTTACTGTGCTTTCGAAATTGCCTGAGATTGATTTCAAAATAGTTTCCAGTCATGCAAGAAATATGCTTCAGTTAGATTTTGTCCTTCTTTATATTTTTCATTGAAAAATTACATATGGATATTACATGTTTACATAAAATAACACTATCATTTTTAAAAGAGGCGACAAAAATTTTATGAATTTTAGCTATTTTAGATTTTTTTAAAATCTGGTCCAATGTGAGAGCGCATGCTTTTTCAGTTTTGTTTAAAAAAAAAATGCTTTTTATATTTATGCAAAGTAAAATCGTTGTATAATGAGATGATATAATCTAACGATTTAACACATAATCCGATGCAAAGCGCTTACTTTCATTCTCAATATCCTTTCATATTGCATTACGAGATTAAAATAAAGAGAAAATTATAATACTCAGATAAAATATTTGATAATTAATTTGTTCTTTTTTTTAAATTAAATATAATACAAGAACAAACCTAATATAATTAAACAGCATACTTTTTCATATATTTTCGCATAAACACGGTAAAAAACATTTTGTATTTCTGTTGAAATTTTCTCGTGTAAAAATTTTTGTGTTAAATTTTTAACATACTCTTATGTTAATGTAACATATTATTGTTGTGTTATTTTGACATTTCTGCGTTGAGTTAATATTCACCTAAGAGTTAAAATAACACAATTAATATGTAAATGCACGAATTTTTGATGAAATAAGTTATATGTTAAAATGAACAGATAAGTTGTGTTATTTTTCTCTCTATAACAGTTTTCATATGTTAAATCGACATATCTCTTCCGTTATTTATCATAAAAATGTAAGAATAATATTTTCTTTTAATTAAATTTAACATTATAAATATGTTAATTTAACATAAACTTTATTTCCAGATAAAATTTAAGTGTTACACTTTTGTGTTAATTTTTAAACATATTACTTGTGTTATTTATTTACATACTTGTCTTCTGTTAAATTAACATTAAAATTAGAATGGACTAAAAAAAAATTGGGACATGTGAAATATGTTAAATTTAACACAAAATTTTTTACTGTGAAGGATTCCCAGGGTTATATTTGGTAAGAAATTCTGTCACCTCACATTGAATTCGGGAAATGCACTTGTATTCTTTTCACGCTGTATATTAACTTTGTATTCGCCTTTTTTTTTTATTAAAGGTATCCTTTCTTTCACGCGCGTGCGCCGCGTTCTCATTCCGAGTACGGCCGTAATTAACGGCGACGTGCGGTGCCGATAAAAGCGACGAGTTATTTAGAAGAGATGCGGTAGGTCGATGCATGTATGGACACATGGAGGAGGTGGAGGACCCCCTCATTTGCATCCTTCCTCGCCGAGAGGAGGCGGTCGCTGGTTGGTCACCACTCGCCTCATCTTGTTCCACCGATCGAGAATTCCTAGACAGTGGTGGCTCTGTGCGCTCCCGGCGTTTCTGCTCGGTTTCACTGTTCAGGATTTCCTGTTTCCTGGGCACCCGTCGACGCTCGACCGCATGTAAGGCTGGCGGCGATGCAGCACGAATCGCGTGCGTCCGCGCTCGTAGTCGCGAACTTGGCAAGAGAAAAGGAATGATTTTTTCCTTCGCAAATTTACATTTCGTATCTACGAGTTCGACAGTATTGATAGAAATTTAATAAATTTGGCTATTTTAGATCTTTATTCAAATTCTAGACGCATAATATAAAAACACATGTTTTTTTTAGTTGTATAAAAAAATGCTTTCTTTATGTTTATGTAAATTAAAATCGTTATATGGTGAGGTGATATAATCTGATTAATTATAATACATAATCCGATGCAAAGTTTATTTTCATTCGTAATATATATTACGAAAAAAACTGTTCAGCATTTACTTGCGATTTTTTTCTTGCCCAGTTACTGGCCAAGAATGAGTCAAAAAATTATAGCCAGTATTTTCAGAGCTTTCGCTGAACAGAAACTGTCTAGTATTTACTTACTATTATTTCTTGCCTAGTTTTAGGACAGTAACTGGTTATGAAACAAGTCAGATATTTCTGGCTAGTTTTTAAACAGATACTATCTAATTAATTTAGTAAAGACTGTAAAAACTGGTCAATTTCTGAATAGTGACAAGTTTTTCCCAGAAATTTTTCTACTCGGGATCCTTCCATCTTACGAGATTAAAATAAAGAAAAAATGATTTATTTAATTAAAATATTTTACAATTATAATTTGATTGTTTTTAATTGGATATATTTCATATTTTAGAAAAGAACGAATTTTAGTTCCAGCTCATCTCACAAGCAATCTCTTAAAATTCTAGAAATTAATAATAAATCATAATATGAGATATAAAAATTAATAACTTTCAATATTTGCTTTCTCTAGGTCTCGGAGTAATCAGCTAATATAAGAGAAGAAATAAAAAGAAGTAAATCAAGAAAACTAAAACACACGATCTGATTTCTCATACTTCTTTGCATTCATAAAGATGGCATTCAGTACTGTGCTCCTTTGATTCTAACCCGCGCTTTCTGCTTCACGGTAGTAATTAATAGACGAGTTAATTAATTGCTCAGCATTACATCGTAAGGAATTTCGCCCCTAAGTCTCGATTCTGACTTCGAGTTCTCTTCGAAGAATTCTAAATTTAAAAGAACATTCTGAGAAATAATATCTTAGAAATAAAAGAAAATTTTATATACGCTTTATTTTTTTCTCGAAAAACATTAATCGGAAAAACATTAATCGGAAAAACATTATTTATATTATTAAAAATTAGATTAAAAACATGTTCTGTCAATATCTAATAAATAATCAAAATTTTTTCAAGAATTTATGAATGATAAAAAGGAATCCAATTTATAAAATTTATATGGCAACTTTGAAAAATTTAGAATAGACACTTGATGAATAAGGCACTTTCGAGGTTTATCATATATCAATATTTTCCTGTTGTTTTTTTTTTAATCTGGATCTTTTAATCTGGATTTGAAATGAAATTGTCATTGTTTCATTTTCTAAATGAAATTTTTAATCATAAGATTAAAATGAAAAATCTGACTTATTAGACGTAGATGATACGTAAATATATTTTGAAAAACAATATAATTTTCATTGTTTATAAACAAGTTTTGTCATAAAAAGAATAAGATAGAAAGTCATAGAAAGTCATAGAAAGTCATAAAAGGAACAAAAAAAATTTTTTAGCGACTTATGATTATTGAAAATTAATACTTATTATTTATAATAAAAGTATGCTTGCGTATGTAGTGTGCATCAATCTAAAATATACAAAATATGTATATATGAAAATATAAAGCGTCTTAATATGGAGTAAAAATATCTTTGAAAAAAAGATTATACTTTAATCTTTTTATTTTAAATTTGTAATTTGAGAAGTAAGCTAATATATTCTCGTATCAAAAAAGTGAAATTGTGACTTTAAATTGTTTGAAAAAAACCGCGAAATATGTTGATACTTATGTATTTCTTTTCTTCAATCTTTTTTAACACTTTTGAGGAAAAAAATTCTATATAACTTATAATTAAAAGAGAATTTATATTTAGCTAGTTTTTATTTTTCAACCAAGAAGGAACTTAGTTATAATATTTCTAAACATTCATCTATTCATACCTTTTAAATCTAAATCGCTATTTCTTATCATACATTTTCTGTCTTTATCTCTATACTTTTTACATTTTTATCTTTTATATACATATCTATCCATATTCCATATTTCATACTAGCATATCCGCTTATATACCATTTACATACCTACATATATACACTCATTTACATTCCTTTCTAAAACTTTAAATTTTTTCTTGTTTTATCACTTTTTATCTTCTTTCACATATTTTTGCTTATAATTATAACTTCTAAAAAGTTCTGAATGATGATTTAAAGAAAGAGAAAGGAAAAACTCTAGAAAGATTATGGCAGGAAAAAGATAAGAAAGAAAGAGGAAAAAAATGAAGTATATAGAACAATTAGAAGAGCTTATATAAGGTAGGAAAGAAATAGAAATGGTAAAAGAAATAATGAGGTAAAGAAATAAATAAAAGTATAAATAAAATAATAAGTTATAACTTTATTATTTTATTTATTTCGTTACTTTATTATTTCTTTTACCTATCTTTTACAATCTACTTCTATTTCTTTCCTATCTTATATAAACTCTTCTAATTGTTCTATACCCTACACTTTATTCTTTTTTCCTCTTTTTTTCTTCTTTTTTCCTTCCATAAACTTTCTAGGATTTTTCCATTTTCTTCCTCTAAATAATCATTCAGAACTTTTTGGATCTTTCATTTACATTTTTTCCTAAACTTACAAATCATTTTTTCATTTCTACGCACTCTCTTACATATTTTTTTTTGTTCTATATTATCTAATTCCCTTCTTCACAAAATATACATATCTTACAAATATACATACTTTCTTTTCCTTTATCCAATTTCTATTATCTCTTTCCATATTACTATATCTTAATCTTAATAGTGCTCTTACCTTATCGTCCATTCCTTCAATATCTAATATTTCTCTTTTAAGATAACTAGGTCTTTCTAATCCTATTCCTACTTCTTTATATCTTTTATTATACCTTGCCTCCCTTATCCTACTATCTACCATTTATTTCTGTATGACCCTTTTTCTTTAAAAGAATTTATATATAATTTTCTATTCATAATAAGAGAAAGAGAGAGAGAGAAAGAGATATTCTATTTATATAATTGGTTAAAATTAAATAATTTACCGTCAAAACCTCAATAATTTCGTAATTACTTTCGAAAAAAGATAAATTAAGAATATAAGAACTTTAGAGTTTTTCTATTAAAAAAGTTTCTATTGACTAAAATATATAAAGAAAAATAATATTATATTAAAAATCATAATAAAAAAATTAAATTTATTTTTTACAATAATAAAATTTTATTTTATTAAATTTATTTTTTACAATAATAAAATTTTATTTTATTAAATTTATTTTTTACAATAATAAAATTTTACAATTATTAAATTTATTTTTTATAAATATATTTTTCTTGGAGAAAAAATTTTATTTAGTATCTTTCTACTTATCGTAAGCATAAATTGAATTTATTTTTTTCGTGAAAATGAGAAATTTCATGACTCATGAAAGGAAAGATTAATTAACATATACATATATCATTATATATCTGATCATATCATCATATATCTGATATGCCGTTGATCTCAATTGGCTGCTAACAATAAGATTGCGTTTACGCGTCGCGTGTAAAATAAGAACTCGGGGCGCCTTAAGACGGTAGTTTCGCGCCGCGTAGCGCGAAATTAATATTAAATTCTTTCGCCGACAAAGAGTCTAGTGTTCAACGGCGTACCGACAAACGGCGGACGATATGTCAATAACTACGGCCCCTGCTATAAAGCAATAAGTAATCACACATCATATCGTTTTAACTGGGTTAACTACGATGTCGGCGACGATGACGGGAGACATGCCGATATCGAGAACGATACGATACGATTTTCTTTGGCGGACGATGTACCCCGCGAGCGCATACCGGAAGTGCAATTTCGCGGGGCGGCGACGGCCACCGAAAATAACACCGCCGACAAAACTCCTGCAGACGCTGGAGCGAGAAAAGAGAGAGGGTCGCTTAACCCGTTGCAAGCCGTTTCGCGGCTTTTGTCCGGCGAAAAGCTGGTTCAAGGCTGGACCAAAACAAACTTTTACGATGGATTCGAGCGATTCTGGAATATCATCGTACCACGTACGAATACTTTCGTGGCCAGGATTTTTTCTCTGCTCGTGCCGGTAAATTATTAGAGGAAAAGAAACAAAATAAAACAAATGCCCTGCCATTTTGTTTTTGGTTTTCTAGTTTTTAATTAAAAGTTTAAAATGAGAATTTATATTCAAATTTTTATTATAGGAGATTGCTTTTTTCATGTAGCAATTGCATTTTTAAAATTTTAATTTCAATTAGTCTTTATAAATGAACTGAAAGCTATTTTAAAGAAGATAAAAATAGTACAAAAATATAAAAGCAAAACTATGTATTATAAAAATAAAACACGAATAAATTTAGAAACATGAAGAATAATGTAATAATATTGAAAGAAAGACTTTGTAATTAATATGTAATTAATTTTAATATAATAATATGATATAAAATAATTTATATGTAATTTATAATATATATGTAATATATATAATATATATAATATTATAATATATATGTAATATATATAATTTATATGTAATTTATATGTAATTTATTGAAAAAAAAAATTCAAATCTGTTTTGAATGCTAAAATGCACTAAATTTCTAATAAATAAATTAAGCAGATCAAGTTTATATTATTAAATTTATTTTATGATAAAATATAATAAAATTAGTTGTAGAAAAAACCCTCTTTTTTGTTTAAATAAATCAATATCAATTTTTTAAGATGATTATAAAAATAAATTATCTGAAAAAAGATAAATTATTTAAAATTTTATTTGTTTTAACATTCTTTAAGATTTATTGTTATTATTTTTTATTTCTGATCTCTTATTAAACGAAACAGCAATTACGATTATCCGATAATATTTGATACAATTTTTTTATTGTCCTATTTTATCTTTAATATCATTTGCAAGTACAATAATTCGAACAAACACAGGATTGTTTGGGGATCAGCAAAGAATTGCTTGGTATCAGTCAAGTTAAGCGAGCCATTTTTCATGGACCAGAAAACCGCGTGTCTTCTTTCGCATCATATTTTCCTTTCTCAAAGGAAAATATTATTTCGCATGGGAATTTCTGCGTGCTCTATTACGGATTCCTGTCTTTCGCGCTCGCCTGTTTTTCCGTTGCCTCATATTTTCCGAGGGAGAGACGTAAACAATTCTCACCCTTCCTCTCGATGTAAATACAAGAAAAGATAACTCATTGCGCAAACCTTGCATATAAAATCCTCGACATATATAGATTTCTCGAGGGGAGAATGTTGTATAAGTGAAAAACGAATATTTAAGCTTTCGATGAGCACCGAATAAATACGCAGAATTGATTGATTCATTTATGCAATCTTTTTTTGTTTGTTTGCAGCTAATGTCACATTTGTTGTTTACTATCGATATCTAAAATAATTGACCTCTCAGGTTTTCGCAAAGTTATGTAAGAAGACTGAACAATTTCGCTTTGAAATTTCTAATAATACGACTATTTATCGTAAACATGGCTAAAATAATAAATATTTTTTATCTTTTTCCTTCACTAAAATAAATCTTTGATTTACTTTAAAATTCTCTTTCAGATTGCTTTATATTCTCAAGTCACGTTCTTTTGGTCTTAATTAACTTTTGCATAAACGTTTCCTTCAATGTTCTCTTTCTTCTAAATTTTTTTTTTGTATCAAATATACTCAGCTTTCAGAAAACTTTCTTAAACAGATATATATGTAAAATTGAAATAAAGCATAAATTAATGAAATGCAATTTTATTTTTAAAATTCTTGCATGTCGACTGTTTTTCTTCATAAAGGTTTTTAAATTATTATTTATCCGTTTACAATTTTCAGTCAACAACGTATGCTAACAATAACAGAGAGCAGCAAAATAAAGGAGAAATTGTGTAACAGAAAGTTATTTAAAAACCAAACAGAAACTTATTTAAAAATTTTTAAAATTTGTTTAGAGCCAAGAGACTTGCCTGGCATGAAGGCAAGAAATAAATAAATTTTACTTGGAAAATTGATTTCTTTCTCTTCCTCATCGACAGCTTCTTCCTACTCGTCTAGTCTATTATCCTGAGATTTATCGGATCGTAATAATAATAACAGTAAAAGAAGCGAATCTTGAATTTTTCTACTCGTACGACCAAGGTTGTCTGGACGATGATGGAGAAAGGAATGGAGGCGCCATTCAGGAGACGCGATTATCATCATGCGAAACATCCGCATGTTCTTTCCGAAGTTATCGAGAGAATGACGATTATATGAAGAAGCAATGAATTTAAAGGAAAAAAAGGCATGCGCTCTCGCTCTGGATATTCATGCCAGAATTGTGTAAAACATCATCTTCGGTTATGATTACATGTTGAATTAACTCTCTCTCTTCCTCTCTTTTTCCTCTTCTTTCTCTTTCTTTTCACAAGGATAAGTAATAAAGCTTTTTAGTTCCGTATTTATCTGTGATTATGCATTGAGCATCCGCTAATATCGTAAATTACAATTTTTGTAATGTAAGCAATTATAGGCTAATTGGAAAATGAATAGATTTTTAAATATAAGCTCTCCAAATCCATTTTTTTTTACTAATCTAATATATTGATTAATTTGATTTGGCGCTACAAATTCCTGAAAATATTTAATTAACGCGAAAACAAATATATAAATTAGTTACAATAATAATTTTTTATTACATGTACTATAAAATATTAAAATCGATTTTTTAGATTTTTTTTAAATAACTTCTGAAGCATAATTTTGTGATATTAAGGAACTAAAATACGAATAATATATATAAAGTAAATTTTACATTGGAGTTTTTATTAATTATTACATACAATGTAAATAAATTGCAACAATAAATTATTATATGTAATACGTGTGTTTTATATTAGATATATATTAATATTATATAGATTTTATAGAGATGAGATTTTATATAGATATATTAGATATATATATATGTAATAGGAAACCAAATGAGATTTACTTTGTATTATTTATGCTACAATATATTATATCACAAAATCGCGCTCGATCTGTTTAAATTATCCAAGAACCGGTTTTAAATCAACGTCGGATGATTTGAGCTGATTCTTCGTTTCTAGTTTCGATTCTTGACAATAGTGGTATAAATTGATTGCGAATGTCATTTCTGTCATTGTTCATTTGTTAGATAACTCAAGAATAATCGAGTCCAGTCACTATATTCAGGTTATATTGACGAGAGAAGAGAGAATCTGCTCAATTTAAATTAATAATTAATGATTTAATGGTGAGTCAAACTAAAAATAGAGAATCGATCAGTGAGCATGAAGCCGCGCTGGAACTTCGCAGACTCCAAGACGCTGCCAAGCTTGCAGCTATACATCACAATGGTGAAGTAAAGTTTCAAAGAAGGACAGATCTATCACATATCGTGCATGCCAGTCTACATTTTGTTCAATTCGTAAGAAATCGAACATGACGATCACTTTTTTATTTGTAAATCATTTAGTTTAAATCTTATTCAGAGTTAAAGACAATAATAGAAAATAATCATGCGTTATTCTTAGTATTTGCGACAAACATAATTAAAAATATAACCATATTAATATAATTTAATTAATATAATTATATAAAACATGATAAAAATTGATAGAATATTAAAAAATATCAGATACACGGTAAAAAACATTTTGTATTTCTGTTGAAATTTTCTCGTGTAAAAATTTTTGTGTTAAATTTTTAACATACTCTTATGTTAATGTAACATATTATCGTTGTGTTATTTTGACATTTCTGCGTTGAGTTAATATTCACCGTTTCTAAGAGTTAAAATAATTAATATGTAACACAATTAATATGTAAATGCATAAATTTTTGATGAAATAAGTTATATGTTAAAATGAACTGATAAGTTGTGTTATTTTTTTCTCTATAACAGTTTCCATATGTTAAATCGACATATCTCTTCTGTTATTTATCATAAAAATGTAAGAATAACATTTTCTTTTAAATAAACTTAACATTATAAATATGTTAATTTAACATAAACTTTATTTCCAGATAAAATTTAAGTGTTACACTTTTGTGTTAATTTTTAAACATATTACTTGTGTTATTTATTTACATACTTGCCTTCTGTTAAATTAACATTAAAATTAGAGTGGATAAATTGGGACATGTGAAATATGTTAAATTTAACACAAAATTTTTTATTGTGTAAGGATATATCATTTGATATATCGATACAAGGAAATGAATGAAAATGGACAATTAAATTTATCATTTTGCTGAAATATTCGTTAAACTAAAAATTTACAAGCATGCAGAATTCAAATTTATAAAAATGATATAACCGTTCTATGAGCTTCTTTCTTCGCATGATAAAAAATGCGATAAAATGTAACGTTTCAAGATAGTATTATTATCTTTACATTATTGCATATTCCGCTTGTAAAATAAAACTACTTTATATTTTTAAAAAATACAACTGAGCGCGACCCAGTTTTTCAGGATTCCCTTGTCATTGCACGTGATTCAGTAACCATCTCACGATAATCGCGACATCGAGATTTTTATTATGTAATGCGATATGATATGTCAAACAGAAATACGCATTGGACCTATTTACACGTGTAAATATGCGTGTCGATACGTGTACCTCGCAAATTTTAATCGTTTCAGGAAGAGAACCGTAGGCTTCTCGCGTGTTCGATTACTCGCGTTCTATTTCAGCTGACAGTATTGTCACGGAAATCTGTTAAGACCTCATTGTTAGCACCATATACATATCCAGCAGTGAATATCTGCGATGAATATTTTTCCAGACGCTTGTGAAAGCTTGCACCTTCTTTGTTGTCACATATATCTTATCATATTTTCTTATAATATATTCTATTTATATTTTATTTATACTTTTACTTACGTTATATTTATATTATATTGATATTTATATTTTATTTATATTTTTATTATATTTTATTTATATTTTTTTATAGTATATTTTACTTTTAATTTGACGCAATTCTATATTTTATTTACATTTATTTACATTTATTGATGCGAATATATGTAAGTATGCACGGAATTGTTACAGCATCAAAATTTTTCTAGATAATTGCATCGAGCATTGAAATATTTCATCATATACATCACTATATAAATGAATGCGCGCGAGAAAAGGATGACACGATTCCGTCATTGCCGGAGGAAAGAAATCCTATTTTCTTCATGTATCCTATCTGCATGCTGATGAGCCTCATTCTTGTGATATTATGGCTTGTTAAAAAAATACTACCTGACAGACCCATAATAGTGAGTTTTTCTTTTCAAAATGCTTATATATAAGAATCTTCAAAATAGAAAGTATAATATTGTGTTCCATCTGCAATATATTTTTATTTTATATAATTTAGATATAAATTCCAAATTTAGTTATTTATTTAAATAAAATTAAACAATCTAAAAATGAAATATATAGTACTAAAAATTGCTGAATTTGAAATACATAATCTTTAATTGATTATCATGTAACGTTTGCTTATATGCTTTTTTTGTTCGTAACAAATAATTTCTCAGAGTTTAATAATTTATAAAACGTTAAATATATACTTCTTACTTAAATATATAATAATATTGTATTATATATATGTAATTTAAATTTTTGTTTTTACAACGGTAGTTAATTTTATTTTGTTTCTGATAAAAAAAAATACAAAATTAATTATCTTAATGCACGTATACAATAAATAAATATATAAAATTACGTATATATGTTAAATAATTGTCTTGTTATGATAATGATGATTGCAAGCCTCTTGTAGTATGTGCGGCATCTGCTATTATGATGCTCGTGACAGGAATAATGGAAATGAAACACGCTGATATGTACATCGATGTTACTGAATTTACTGATGAGGAAATATTAGAGCATCCTATCTTTATTCATAATTTCATAATGTGTGTATTATCACTTTTCGTCATGACTTTGTATCTGATTCAAACGTGGGTTCTCTTTGATCAGTGGCAATGGGTGCGTAAGCATAAATAAAAAAATACACATTTTGTCGATGTTTAAAATAATCCTCAAAGTATTTCTACATTATAAGCTTTATCTAATATAATAATGTATTTTCATTATGCTATTATTTTAGAAATCTTTAAAATACAGAGTACAAATTTTGCAATTATTTGTACTTCTTTAATTTTCCAAGAAATTAGAAATAGCTTTAAGTGAATCATCAATAATAGTTCAGTTATCAATAATAACTAATTTTATATTAAGTACGAGAAAGATTATGATTTAAATAATTGATTTAAAATTATATACACACATACACGTTATGTACACATATGCACATATAAAGTAACCATTTACAACTCTAGATTCGAGAAGAACAAGATACAATTACATCAAGTGATACACAAAGTTCCTATTCTGGTACGGATAGCGATGTAACTGAAAATTCCATAAATGGAGAAAAGATCAATAAACATAGTTCCAGACAGCAGATTGTAGAACTGGCACCAATTCCCTCCTTGAGAGATTTGTCTGCCTCCGCTCCGATCACCGATAGTACCGTAAGAATGGCAATTCATTCTGTCTACTGTACAATTCTATCGACACTTTGAATCTTGAAGCAGGTCAAGATCTCGTGTATTAAATAAGAAATAGAAACATTCTGTATTCAGAGAAAGAATAAGAATTTTATATCTTTAATTCATAAAATGACATTGGTCATTCCAGTCTAAGGTCATTCCAGTCTAAGGTTATCATATAATCAATAGAATGTTTCTTCTTCAAAGAACTTCTAGATTTCGCAGATACACACACACACACACACACACACACACACACACACACACACACACACACACACACACACACACATATATATATACATAATACAATATATACATTTAAAAAAATGTATATATTAACATACAAAAGGAAATTATTTGAAAAAGAGATAAGATTCTTTTATAATCTTTTATAATAATTCTTTTATAAAAATTTTTTTATAATAATAATTTGGGAATATTTGATTTTTATTATTTGATTCTTTTAGGAGGTGGCTGGAGAACCAATTCTATATTGTTGTTTTGTCGATTGGTGCAATTATATTAAAATAAAAATGAAAAGTAAACCAAGGCATGAATTTCAAATTATTCACGTCATGTGATATCTGGAAAAAATTTTCAGTGATTAATTGGACAAATTGTGAGAATAATGATGGTATATTGGTATAATATATCATTCTCATTGCTTCTTTGAAACTTCAAATTCAGCATTTATTACGCCATCTTGAGGAACTGATAAATATCAGCCAGCTATCCAGCTCTGCGCATAAAACAGTTAATTTCTAACACAATATTAAATTGTTTATAGAATAAATAAATGTGCTTTTCCCAATTTCTGCTCATACAATTTGTTTTATTATTAATAATATTAAGCAGTATAGTATAATGAAAATAATAATATTAATAATAAT
The DNA here is from genome assembly GCA_030586385.1 of Camponotus fellah. Classification (NCBI taxonomy): domain Eukaryota; kingdom Metazoa; phylum Arthropoda; class Insecta; order Hymenoptera; family Formicidae; genus Camponotus; species Camponotus fellah. Next base: position 25,969 of record JAPIVC010000055.1, on the reverse strand, counting down.
AATAATCTTATTATTATTATTTTATTATTATTATTAACAATCTTTTTTATTTTTAATGAGATCAATTTAATAAGACATGTATGAAACATAATTAATAGATAAATAGTAATAATAATTATATTTGTTCTTCTAATATTTTTATTTTATATATCATTAATACACATTCATAAAATTATTTAAAATTAAAATTTTACGTTTAAATAAAATGTTTTTTATTATTTATATGACAATTTTATGATGTCAATATGTAATATAATAATCTTTTGCTGGCAAAAATATGACTCATATATACTAAAGAAATATGACTCATATATACCAAAGAAATATAGTGCAATATATATATACATATATATATTTGTCCTAATCTTTGATGATGCAGTATTTCCAAGAAATTTGATATTTTACATTGTTATTTTTAAATTATATATTATTAATAGTTATGATATCTATCACATATACATGATTAATTGTTTTTACATGATAATTATAAATTTGTTGTCTCTTACGCAATTATTTATTTTATTACTTATAATAAAATTTTAAAAAAATATATACTATAGATCCGCTGACTTAATAAGTTTTTATTTCTTCGATATTATAAATACTATAACATATGTATATATGCCTATTATAACATATGTATATATGCCTACATGTGTGTGTATGTATGTGTGTGTGTGTGTAATATTTAATATGTTTTAATATTTATGATTAGTATTTATATTTAGTATTTATATTTAGTATTTCATTATTTAGAATGCTTAGTTTAATTAATTTTAATAAATTTTATATAATTATTTTTATAAGCCAAATAAAAATACAATAAAAAAGAGATTCAATATTCCTTTTGTGTGGAATTTATGACATTAATTTTGTGGAAATCTAATGAAAAAAGATGTGCTGTATTATATTGCAAGTAGAGCGAAAGGAGGCTAATGGAAGCAAACGCGAATAATTTTATTGGCAATATAGATATATATAAGAAAGATACGGATACACACGAAAAAGTGTGGCGAAATAAAAAAGATAAAAAAACATAAAAATTGAGAAAAACGATATTTGTACACTATAATTGCAACTATAATTGCATAGTAAAAAAAAATATAGTTGAATTTTCTATTTTTGTAGTTATTACTATCATAATATTGACAATAACCTTGTGCGTAATAATAATAATTATATTTTAAATAATAATTTTAAATATAATTGTCGCTAAAAAGTAAATTTAAATTATAATAATTGCGTATCACAAGTAAAAAAACTCGGAATCAAATAGTTAAACAGAAAGAAGGAATAAATATATTAAATACAAATTCTAATAAATTCAAGTATTATGTATTTCGATATTACATTCCTCGCATGTGTACAATATGCATATATTAAAAATATAATTTTTATAATTTGTACATGTATTAAAAATATATTAAACTCAACGCACGTGTAATGTCTATGCTCCCGTATGTAGAGCATAAAGAGCAATTCTTAGTATATTCGTTATTTTATACTAAATATTAAATATTAATTTACAAATCGTATAAAAATCCCTATTTTAAATTTCATGATAATGACAGATTCGAAAAATAAAGTAGATTTGTATTTAATATTATATATTAAGTAAATATTGTATATAATAATCTTAAGCTCGCTTATTATAAAATAATAACAAGTGACAGCATGCATTTCAATGCGTCCAAGTTTGTATACTTTATAGTTCCATATATATAATTCTTTTTTATGTCAAAAATATGCAGAATGGTTTTTCTGAAAAAGAATTGCAACACAAAAAAATTTTTATTTACGTATGAACCTCCTAAATAAATTTACAATCCTTGATATTGATTAATTCAAAAATTAGACTACTTCCCAAATGCTAAGTTTTCCTTTCTATACACCGGAAATTATTATCATTATAAAACTTGAAGCGCCAGCATCGTATTTTATGTCGTTTGAATCATTATAATACGTGATGTCATCGTATGATTGTAACGAACAACATGATGTCACGCTCGAGGTGTAGAATCGACGTAATCGATCCAATTCCTAAATACTATCTTTTATCTTAATAGTAATAATATTCCATAATTGCATCAATTGTAAAATAAATTATTATCAAATGGGAAAAACAATTATTAAATGCAAACAATTATTAAATTTTATTGGAGTCTTTTCAATAAGATAAAATAATAAATAAATGGGTAATTTGTAGACGGATAATTGATTAAATGTAACAGTGCATTGTTTCCAAATTTAATTAATAATATAATCGTTATTCACAAGAAGAATATTATTTTATCTAATTATAGAGAAACAACAAAATTAGTTATAGAAATAATTTTGTGACATTAATTTTTAATGTAACATAGATGAAAAAAATAGATATGAAAAATATTATAATTGTTAAAATAAAAACTTTAGAAAAAATATACTACATTATATTAACTTTAATTATTTGAAAAAAGAAGATGTAATTTAACATTTATTCAATATATTAAAATATAAAAATGTGCTAATTATTAATATTTATATTTTTGTAGAACAATTCACCATAGCGTGTGAAAAGTTTTGAGAAATAATACAAAAACATAATTTTATAAAAACATAATTTTATAAAAATATATGTAACTTATAAAATATTGATTTATTCAATTCCATTTAAAAATCAAAAAATTTTTATCAAGACTTTTTCTTAATTTTTTAAGGATCTTTACTTTAAGACTTTTCCTACAGATTAATTATTTATTAATTACAGTTGACATTTGTATATTTTACTTTTATTTATATTTACTTTTTACTTATATTTATGAAAATTTATTATCCTCTAATCACGTTAATTAGATATTTTGATTTTGTTGTAGAAAAATATAAAATTATTTCTTATAATTATATTTGTTAAGCTGAAAGAAATCTTCAGTCAAACTGAACGTCACTGAACTATAACACTGAACTATAACATCTACGTGGTCGCTCGATGCGTAAACATGATGTAAAAGCCAGCGCGCGTTTCCGTCAATCATAAAAATTGAGGCTGGCCCCGACGCGCCTCCATAATGCGTGGTCGGTGGTCGCTCTTCAGCATCAGTCGTCGTTGAACCTCCGTCTGGCGAGCAGTCGCGACCGTCCAGTCAATCGAAAGCTCAGACACGTAAGTACGCTATATATTACGACGCCGAACACGCCCGAATGAATGAACTCACTCCGAGAAATTTCTTATTTTCTCTTTATAAATGGCAAATTTTTGACGGAAAATGTTATCAATTCGAAAACGCTTGAGATACTTTCAATGCGTCTTGTTTCGGTTCTTTGTTCGTTCTATTTTCTCGTGTTGTTTATTCTATCTTTTTTGGTTTGTGAGTTGTTGACTACGAACCTTGGACCGATCAGTATAAAGATATATATTATTATAATTAGAAAAACAAACCAAAAATTATAGCTTATTGTAAAGCTGAAATTTAAATGCTGAAATTATTTTTGGATACGTTTATGTAAAGAAAGAGAGAGAGAGAGAGAGAGAGAGAGAGAGGGGGGGCAGAGAGAGACATATAAACTATTGAAAAAAATAGTATATCTGAATAAAATACTTCTTATTTTTAATTAAATGACGTGAATAATGTCATATGAGAAAATTACGAAATTTTTTATTTCTGTGTATATATGTAATATTAAAATATAAATTTACTATTTTTATAAATTTCGAAGCATTTTTTATATAATTTTGTTTTTCAGTTGATAATATAATGCTATTAATTGCTATAAAATAATACGCGATTTTCAATAGCATAGAGATTTTAACATGTGAATCATTTAAAATTAGTATACAAATATAAGAATTTTTTTATGTTTTAAACATTTTTATATTTTGTAAGAATTTTTTATATTTTTTATAATCATTCACACATTTCATTTTAATACACTTTAAAAATTAGAAAGAAAGAGAAAGAGAGAGGAATTCTGAAAGAAATTATAAAAACGAAGTCAAGGCAATGGTGAGCAGCGTAAAAGTGTGTCTTCCTTTTGGGTATAAGAAATGTGTTCTTCTTACGCGATATATGACCGCAATTTACGCCTCAACGCTTAATTTATATCGTTCGCTCGTTTGAGATCACGGATTATTGAGAATAATAACGAGATCTCGTTACCTATATCAAGTTTTCGATTTAATTGCGTGTTGCAGTGGATAAACAATTCGAATGGCCTACTTATTCATCTTGAACGATGTCGCTTCAGATTGACATATTAAAAATCATATTAATTTTTAAATCTTCTAAGTATTATATTTGACATTATGTTATTTTTTTATTTGTTCTCTTTTTTTGAAAGATAATTTCTACATACTTTTATGATATGTGATAATATAAATGTGATAATATAAATAGAGAAGATATAAAAATAGAAGATATAAATATATCTTCATGCTTTATATTTAATTATTTGTGAGCTTCAAATTAATTGGAATGAAAATGAAAATTATTGATTTCGAATATATATATATATATGATATTATTTTTTACTGTAACAATTTAAAATAAGATTTCCAAGTAAGGTATCTATCTTCTCCTATCGCAAAAAGATTAAACATCGCCACATTAATCTCGCTTTGATGAGTCAAGCAATCGCGATGTAAAAAATTCATTACTTGGCATACACTGACTAATAAGTATTCTCGTTCAATGACGATCAATGATATAGATATTCAGAGCACATCGCTAATTCATAGTTTTGAAAACTATTTCCACTCGTTCACATCGTTTGCACTCCATTTTGTATATATACATATTTTGTTATATATACATATGTATTTGGACATATCCAAGATAGAGTGCAAATGATGTAATGAGAATACAGGAATGTATTCTCATTATATCGTTTGCATTCTATCCATCTTGGATATGTCATGGTCGAGCCGACTCATTCACATGTCATTCACTGAGAAATGACGTAAAGTGTTTTTTTACAATTGATGTAATCAAGTACGAACTATTTTATTTATTGGATTGAGATCATATATCGTGAGTTCTATGTATCTTCTCGGAAAACAATTCACAGAGTTTTGAACTTTATAAATAATTTTCGGAGAGAATCTATTTAAATAAATTTATTAATTTATTTTCTTAAATAAATCTATTAATTTGTTGGTTATTATTATGTTTTAATGTCATAATTTCATATACCAATTTTAATTTTAAAAAATTTGTACAAATAGCGTGACATTTTAATATTTAATGAAATAATTTTATAAATATATTTTTATCGCATCATTAATTTAAAATAGTATAGAAGAGAGAAAGAGAGAGAGAGTATGCGTATAATTTCCTTCACATGAAAATAATATCGAATTTTATTATTAAAGAAAAATTACAAAAGAAATTTTACATTATACATAAAAAGATAAAAATGTAAAAAAATGTAAAAATATTGATAATATAATCCTAATTAATTAAAAAGTTGGATTAGAATTCACAGCTATTAAAAAATGTCATCATGTATTAAAATTATTGTAGTTATAATTCAATTATTAAATTATATTAATTATATGAATTCGTTATAATATTAAAGCATGAAAGTTATGTTATAATATTAAAGCATTAATATATTTTATCAATAGTCCTTTATTATCTTCTAATATGCTTGTTTTTTAGTATAAATATAGAAAACGCATAATAATATTCACTTTAACTGAACACTACGCATTTCCGGTCTCATTTACATGACTTTAGTTAGGTTATCGATTATTATGTCTTCATTCTTATTTATGATTTATTATGCTTTCATGCGACTTACATTCAGTGCTTATAGTCGCTATTTTTTTTTATATAAGACGCATATCCATCGGTATCAATAATATAATCGTTATTTATTGTATAATTTTATAATTCCGGATGCGAGTTCTTGTATAAAAGTACGCAAAAATGAGGCAAAAATTAAATAAATAGTATGATTTAAGATTAATTAATTTATTATTTCTTTTTACTTGTAGATCAGACAAAATGGTTACCATCACGAGGTTGTCGATTATCAAATCCCTTGAACTTGTAAGTATATTAATAAATTTAATTATCTTTAATATGTACATATAAGATCGTATGTCTTCAATTTAATGATCTTGTCATGCTTCCGCGCACACGCGTACGCGCACAATTTTAAGTATAATATTATTTTATCTTTATGTAAAATAACTTTTAATACCTTTATATAAAATAATTTTAATATATCTTTATGTAAAATAACTTTTAATTTAAACTGGTGCAATTATTTATACGATAAATTTCAATATAAATTGTATGATATATTATTTAAATAACTTTGAAAACAAATTCTAGCGTTATAACTAAAAAAGTCATTAACATCAATCATTTTTCTCTTAATGAGTAAGCTCAACAGTCGACTGTATCGTTGTCACGTTATTAATTAACATAATCGGAAACATTTGTTAGCGAACTGTTGCGATAGGCAAATAGTTTATTTCAAAAAATTCCTCCTATTCTCAGCATTTAAAATTATGTGAAAATTCTTGAGATTCGACGCAAACTGTATAAATGTCGATGTTTCTTGCACTTTTTTGTATTTCCAGCTGCGAGAAGAAACAGTATCCTCGAGGTCGTTTGATACTCCTCTCTAAGAGCTCCATCACGCTCTCAAATTTATTTTTAACCCTACTGCGCTGCTCCTTCCTTTCGAACAATTGGCCTAATTTTGAAATGCGTCCATCACAATCCGGATCGCGCTTTTCTGAGATCAAGAAAATCGACGTGCACATGTCAATATCGAGCTATTGTTGGGCGGTGTAACATTCCGCGCTGCATATCTTTCGCGATTCGTAAGGCGGTGAGAATGGAGAGTGACATAATCGACGCTGATTATCGCACAAGAGCGTTCTCTTCTCTTATTATGGTCCGCTCCGTGCCGTCCGGAAGTCGACCTGTATGAGAATTTCCGTTAGAATTCTTTGAAACTACGGGTCATAATGCGAGGACTACGCCCTTTGTGCAGTGGACGTTTCTCAGTCGTGTTTTTTTATTGATACCAAGGAAAAAATTTTACTATATATTGTACTGAAATATATCAATGATATATATACTTTTTCTTTTGCCTTAATTAAAATAGTTAAAAAATATATAAAATATTTAAAAAATGTTTATATAATTTTTTCGAAATGTAAAATTTTAAAGTAGTGGATATGTGTAAAATAAATTAATAACGTAAAAAATTTTGCTTTTGTTACATGCAACACATAATCAGATTTATAAAAATTTTTATAAAAATGGGTTTTATAAAAATTTTTCTTGATAAAATTGATCTTGGTGAATATTTGTCTAATTTCGTTTACGAATTAGCGCTGATTCTTAACATTACTTGCGATATTTCAACTGTACTGGAGCACAGATGTTTTCTAAATATAATTTTAATTCTCTGTTTTTGTTTGATTTCTTAGTAAAATTTCTTAACGAGTGCAATGTTATTCTAAATCTTTCTACAATCAGTTTTCAGTTAAATTGTAACAGAATATCTTTTGCTGTTGCTATTTTTACTTTTTTTGCTGATAAGTTATAAATAAAAAATATATTTGCATTTATTTAAGCACGAGGAAATATATTTGCATTTATTTATAAGCGAAAATGTGATATTTAAAATTGATAAATGTTATTACGCGTTGTATTGCATAAATATAGAAGACAATAATAATATTTATTCTCTACAAGAGTAAACATTTATTATCTGTAAATAAATAATGCTTATTCTTATAAAGAATAAAATCATTGTATTCTTGTAGAGATAGATTAAATAGAGATACAGAAAATAAGCATTGTTTTCCTCTCTAAAAATTATTCCATAAAATATATAAAAAATTAGCAAAATGCAAATGTATATCTTGAATTAGTATTTTGATTAATCAAAACATATAAATGAAAATTTGCTGCTTTTTTATATGACATATGTGTATCTAGAATATGTGTATATATTTATATCGCTAATATGTATATCGAGCTACATGGTGGTATTCGTCAAAGACGGATCTGATATAGTAGCGCGTATAGTATTGCGCGTATAGTATTGCGATGTGTAGTATCGCGTGTTTATCGACATACACGTGGGTGATGCAGCTTGAGATTCATTAAGATATATTCTGAATCAGGCATGTATTCATCCTGTCAAGGGCGACTGGTATAATTTTTAATGTTGACGTCACAGAGATGACATCCAGATGAAAATTATAAATTGTGATGCGCCTATGAATTAATTTTACATTTTCATTCTGTTTTTATTGGTTGCTAATTATTGAAAGAAATAATACTCTATTCAATATGTTTTTAATTATTTTTTTATATATTATTATATATATTAATACAAGTGGAAATGTTCTGTATTATAAAACTACTAAATTAAATAATCTTTCTCATTGAAAAAGAATCTACATATAAATTATATTATGAATTATATGTATTATTATATTATATTCATATGATGATGCTTTAAGAGTTTTTTTTAGAAATCTTTTGGTTTTGAGATTTTGAATTCAATTTGATTGAATATGTACGTCTTATGTTCATTATAGTTAACGATGTATTGAAAAAGTAGATTCTATTTATATATTTATAATTGTGTTAATTAATCGACGAATTATATCGAACGATTCAATTTACGAGTCTAAAAATAAGTTGTTTGCCAACTGGGACAAAATAGTGGACAATATTTTATTTATGATGGGATCGCGAAAGGGTCGATGCTCTCTTCGGTCGACCTAGTTTCGTGAGTGATATCTTTACTTTGACAAATAAAAAGAACTGTAACTACAATAATTATAGAGAATGAATAAGTTTATAAATTGAAAAGATGGAACAAAATTGAAAGTTCATAGCATCAGAAAAGTTTTTTGCCTATATTTTTAGTATCTTAAGTATCTTTTTCTGATTTTTTGCAGCTTCTGGTATGCATCCTTATCGGATTGCACTACAACTCTTTTAATGCGGGCGACCAACATACCGCAATGATAACCATGGGCACTTTCGGCGGATATTTAATTATCTTAGTCGGTTTATTCATCGGAAGTGTGATGGGAACGCCAGTCAACCGTCGTGTGGTATGATTAGATTCTATATTATTTATACAATATCAATAGATATTGCACAAAACATATATCTTTTGTTAAGAAAAGAAATAGACTCAAAATAATAATGATTATTAAGTGAAAATGGCAAATAAGATAACAACATATAACTTATTTATAATGTATATTTAATATATACACTGAGAAAAATGAGAGAAATGTCCGATGAAAAGATAATGAACGGATATTATACCGATCATTTTAATCGGATATTTGATCGGAAAATTCCGAATTTTGAACTTTCTGATCAGATATCCGATCGATCGATATTTTTGATCGGATATCTGATCGATTTCTTTTTTTCCGATTAAAGTGATCGAGATAATATTCGTTCGTTACCTTTTCATCGGTTTTTTTTTCTCAGTGTATGTTTTAACAAAATTGAATATCTTGTAATACTTAAAAATTCTTTCTTGCGCTCTAATTTCTGCTTTTTTTAGCCATTTTGATCACTTAGTAATCGTTATATCTTCTATTCTAGACGAAAATTATGATAGACAATTGAAATAAAATACGCGTAAGAATATGATGTATATAAGGATGAAGTTAAGAAAAAATTAAAAAAAATCTGTAAACAATGTATTTATAATTTCATAGACGAGAAATAAGTTGATAACAACGGTACAATAATTTCTTTAACTGATTGCGATTTTCTTTCATCTCTCAGGACCTCTTTTTCTCTCTCATTGGATGCGCTCTATTCATCGCCGCGGGCTCGCTCAACATCGATTACTTCCAGAAACTGGCGCACAAAACATCATTTCGCGATACCGGTTTGGCCAAAGGTTCTCTCAGTATCATCGAGGGCGTTATTTTCCTCGTAGATGCATTCCTTACGTTTCGGGGGGAAAATTGAAATCTGAATCATTTTCAAGTACAATAGAGGGACTGCACGGCCGGCTATCGGTGTTACACATTCCGCAATCGGCGGAAATCTTTTCTATAAAGGATGTACTGCCAAGAAGTTTCCTGATATAAAAAAAAACCTCTTGTTTTAGCCGGATAATCAAATATGAGAAGCATTTATCATCAGAAATCATATGGAACTATCAAACTTCGCAAAATTCAGAATTCGTGCCTTCTACCATATTATTTTTATTATTATCGAGATATTTATTTGACTGATTTTAAGTACATATATTTTTTCGATAACTTCTTAGAAAAACGTAGAGACAGAGAATTCTAATTTTAAAAACTTTGAAAATTTCTTATAAATTAAAGTATTTATTATTAATTAGACAGTTTTCTTTTTTGTTAAAAAAATTAAAAGATTAAAAAATTTGTTAAAAAAATTTAAGAGTAATATATAATTTTGCGATTTATATGAGTAATATATATAATTTTGCTGTAGTACCTAACACCGATGATAGTACAAAACGTGCAGGGAACACAAAGATAATGATATATTTCATATATACATGTTAATATTAATAAGTGGTAATCATTTCGTAGCAGGCCAGTTGATACTATAATCATTAATAATAATGTACTGATATTATGCACTCATAAATTTAAGTTATACTGTTAAATTTTGACAAGAGCAGCAGCAATAGAAAAAAAGAGAGAGAAGAAAAACAATAAATATCATGATATGTTTTTATACATCACACTATTGTATTTTGATGTTAAATATTTATCGCGGCGATCTCGAGTCGTTCACCGTCTTTTCGCAAATATTCGCGAATATTTATCTTTGATTTGTACGTTTTTACGCTAAGACTTCAATAATAAAGAAGAATTATGAACAAGACTACGGAGGCTGTACATATATGGTGTTTTCGCACCTTTTTTGACACTTTCCTCTCTTCCATCACATTCATTGCAAAATGCGAAAATTAAAATGCGGCTCGCACGCTTGTTGTCATGTTGCATAAACCAGACGTGACATAATACAACAAAACACAGGAAATTTCACGTGATGCAACTTTCACTATAATGTGCAAGAGCTATATTGCATTCGATAAAACAGTCTTGAATATACATATGTATATTCTATCACGAGTAATTTATTGTTAGTAATATAGGAAATATAAAATAAGAAATTGTTTTAATGCAGATAATGCTCGACTCTAACAAGAAAGTTTAAAATATTTTCTATTTAGATTTGTAATAAATTGAGGGTAATAAATTGTAGAAAAAAGAAAACATTATTAAAATAGAAATCAAAAACTTGTGAATAGTATGATATATTAAATTCAGTCCAAATTAGGTCCACAAGATAAATCAAAAGAACATTAAATCAGAGAATGGTTATTTAAAACAAATCAAACTTTTAATTTCAAAATTGAAAATAATTACACAAATGTTTCGATCCAATTCGAACCCTCCTCAGTATAAAATGTAAAAGTTTTAAAAGAACATTACATTAATCTAACATTTTTTATGATAAAATATTTTTATTGAATTAATATAGAATTTTTAAACAAATCTATGATGTGTAAATCTAAGATCTACATATCAAGAACTATTATATAGCAAGTTTCAAAAAATTTAGCCGAAAGTCATTTCTCATAAGAATTCTGCAGGATCCTTTAAATAAATAATTAAATTTATAAATTTACGTAGACATTTATCATAGAAATATATATATCTTATAATAAATAAAATATAGAAATAAAAAAGTTGTGTCTGCAACAAAATAATTAAACCCTTAATAATTTAACCGTTTGCCCTCCAGCTAATTTTGTGGTACCTTTGATAAAAATTAAAAATGTTATTATATTATTATAAAAATGTTATCAAATTAAAAAATTCCACTTCGTCTAATTTCTATTATTGTCATTGTTGCTCTCAGTATTATCGATAATTTTAATCAACTGAAAATAAATATCATAAATAATTTCATTATACTTTTATCATAAAATGTACATCGCCGTAGCAGAGCCTATGGAATGCAAAGAGTTAATCTAGAATACTGTAATAATAAAACTTGTAATAATAGAATATAAATAATAATAATAAATAATAATATTATTATAAAAGGTTAATCTAGAAATACTGTAATAATAAAACTTATAATAATAGAATATAAATAATAATAAAGAAATATATACAGGAATTATACATTAATCATTATTATTATTATAAAAAGTTAATTTAGAAATACTGTAATAATAAAACTTATAATAATAGAATATAAATAATAACAATAAAGAAATATATACAGGAATTATACATTATTAGTCATTATCATTATTATAAAGGGTTAATTTAGAAATACTGTAATAATAAAACTTATAATAATGGAATATAAATAATAATAATAAATAATAATAAAGAAATATATACAGGAATTATACATTAGTCATTATTATTATTTACGTCCACGATAGGAATTATTTTCGCGACTTGTTCGAAGTATTTAATTACCAATGTCGATTCGAGATCTCTCGAAATCGCGCCGAGAATCGATTCTCGCAATTGCGAGCGCGTCGTGAGAGGTCGCTCGTGCGCGTGTAGGTGTACATACGTGTGTGCGTGATGCGGAACGGAGTAAGTGCATCGTCGCCGTCGCGCGTTCTTGACAAGGGCGAGAGAGATCCGTGCTTTTTATTTCATCAATCATAGGCGCCGATGCGCGGTGCGTAACGTTAAATGTGCGTGCAGGATGTCGAATCCAGGCGGTAGCAGGAGGAACGGAGCCATGAAGATCCGTCTGACAAGTGAGTGCGGAGTCGGATTATCCCGACGAACGTCGGGCGTTTATGCGTGAAAGTCGCGGATCGCACGAGACGTGAACACCTACCTAATCTGTCTACCTACGCTCGGCCTGTTTTTGTTGTGCATCATTCAATATGGCCCCGCGTGCGCCCTGTTCCACGCGGGGGGGCCTCGACGCGAAACGTCAAATCGTTCGGCGAATGAAAGTTGAACGGACGATGCGATGGACGTTTCGTCGTTGAGGCTCCCTCGCTCTCTTGGTTAGGTGCTCACTTCCTGTGGTGTGGTGTCGACCCCACCGCGAGCGCTCTCCGGGAGACCGACGAAAATGTTAATTGTGAACAGCCGCGAAGTGTCTAGTCTATCATTATCCCCGTAGTACGACGAGGCTTATGCTTTTGAGGAATTTTGTGGGGCATTATGTGTTATGTGAATTTCATGCAGAGCATGATTTAACTGTGTCATTATGCTATATTAAATCTGATTCTGTATAACGAGGATATTTCTTAAAGTTGAAACTATCAGAAAGAATGTCGGCATATTTTTTAAATGTTTTTATAATTCTATACTGTACATTGGATATTTCTCGCTATCTTTTCTATTCGTGTTGCAAAAGATCGTTTAATCGTTATTAGCAATTTGCATGAGTTATTGATATATTAAGTTTACTTTATTATAATAACACAAAGATAGTGGTATTTAATTATAATAATTTAAAGAATACTATTTTCTACTTAATAAATATAAAAAGACAGGAAATTCTAGCTTATCAAATTATAGATTATTAGTTCAAATTTTGTCTCATAAAATTTTATTTTTTGTGGCATTACGTACTATGTGAATTTAACAACACGGACAATGATTAAATGTCACTATATTCAATTTGAATTATATAATGAGAATATTTTAAAATTAAAAATATTAGAGAGAATATGCACAAAAAAGATAATATTATTTTTTAAATACTTTTATGATTCTATATACATTTGATTGTATCTATCATTATCTTTTATATTCATGTTATATCTGATTCTGTGTAACGAGGATATTTTTTAAAGTTGAAACTATCAGAAAGAATGTCGGCATATTTTTTAAATGTTTTTATAATTCTATACTGTACATTGGATGATATTTCTCGCTATCTTTTCTATTCGTGTTGCAAAAGATCGTTTAATCGTTATTAGCAATTTGCATGAGTTATTGATATATTAAGTTTACTTTATTATAATAACACAAAGATAGTGGTATTTAATTATAATAATTTAAAGAATACTATTTTATACATAATAAATATAAAAAGACAGGAAATTCTAGCTTATCAAATTATAGATTATTAGTTCAAATTTTGTCTTATAAAATTTTATTTTTTGTGGCAGTACTATGTGAATTTAACAACACGGACAATGATTAAATGTCACTATATTCAATTTGAATTATATAATGAGAATATTTTAAAATTAAAAATATTAGAGAGAATATGCACAAAAAAGATAATATTATTTTTTAAATACTTTTATGATTCTATATACACTGATTGTATCTATCATTATCTCTTGTATTCATGTTATAAGAATCTTAATCATTAGCAACAATTTATATGAGTTATAAGATTATTATATTAAGTTTAAGTTTATTTTATCATAATAATAAAGATAATATAGTGACACTCAATTATAATAATTTAAAAAATATCCTATGTATAACAAATATAAAAAGACATAGAATTTTTAGATCATCATCAAATTAGAGATATATTATAGATTATTAAATCATTTATCTTATAAATTAAATAAAATTTTTTAAAATTTGGGGTTAAATGTTATATATATTAATGTGGAAAATTTAAAAATAATATATTTAAATTATATATAATAATATAATTGTGTGTGTGTGTGTGTGTGTGTGTGTATTATATATATTTTTATATAATACATGATGTGAAAATATCAAAAGTAAAATATACTTTGACACATTAGTTATTACAAAATACACATTAATTTATTACAGAAATATATATTCATGATTTTATGTTTTAGTTTTATGCGCCCGTAATCTCGCTAGGAAGGATTTATTTCGTAAGTCCACTTTTTTTCATCAAGAATAATTTAATATATTAATATATTAAATAATATATTATATATTATAATTTATTATATTATAATTTAATAATTAATATATTAAATAATATATTATATATTAGATTTAATATATAATATATAAATTATAATATATAAATAATATATAAATTTAATATATAATTAAAAGATAAATTAACAATTTAAGAATAATTTCTTGTAGGCTTACCCGATCCTTTTGCTAAGATAACTGTCGATGGTTCTGGACAATGTCATAGTACAGACACTTGTAAAGCTACACTTGATCCTAAATGGAATCAACATTATGATTTGTAAGTGTTTTTAAATATAAAATACATTTTATATTAGTGTTCAGAAATAAAAATTATTTATTAATTTATGCAGATACATTGGAAAGAATGATGGAATCACTATATCTGTGTGGAATTACAGAAAATTCCATAAGAAACAGGGTGGAGGATTTTTAGGATGTGTATGCATATTATCAAATACCATCCAAAGACTTAAAGATACAGGATGTATGTTTGTGTTTGTTTTATATTACACAATTATATTTAATCTCAATAATTGGTTCTAAAAAAATCCAAGTCCAAAATGCCTAAATATTATTTAGGCTTGTTTTCATGAATTCAAAAGTACTGAGATATTTATAATAATTGATAAAGCAACATATAATTTTACTTTCAGTACTTTCTCAGATTTGTTTTGAATTCAATGCATATTCTTTTTAAGGAAGAAGAAAACGTTTCATATATTATTTTGCAATCATTTTTTATTTATTTTCCCTAAAGATTATTTTTATATTATGCAATGTGTTTTCTTTTAGATCAACGTTTAGATCTATGTAAGGCTCGTTCAGATGACACAGATGTTGTGAAGGGGCAAATTGTAGTATCCTTAATGTCACGGGACGGTCACAATGGTGCTGTAAGTAATACGATCGGTCATAACGCTGTGGTCGATGTGCTCGGTGATTTGAGTTGTCCGAATGATTTACCGGATGGATGGGAAGAGAGAAGAACTGAAAACGGCCGACTTTACTATGTAAATCATTACACGAAAAGCACACAATGGATCCGTCCAAACACTCGGTAATATTCAATATCTCAAATATTAGTCAAAGATAATATATAACACAAAAATTTAAAAAATTAATATTAAAGTGGACTAATAAGGACCAATATCAGATTGATAGTGCAAAAAGAAAGATTTCAAATAAAATAAGAAAAACATTTTTATTTATACATTTTGATTTCATTTCGAGCTTCCTTCATTAACTATACAAAATATCAGAATAATAATAAGCTAATTGTAAGTGAAAAACTGAATAAATATAATGAGAAGCAAAAGATACATAAAATTGACAATTAAAAAATTAGATGTTCAAATTCGTCCAATCAATCTAAGTCTTTGCTCTTTTGTACAGTGAAGACCCGAAATAAGACCGAAATATATAAATAGAAATGCTTTTCTGATTGTATTGAAAATTTCTTTCTTTTCGCGCTCTCTCTTTTGCTCTTATTAATCTTAATTTTTTATATTGTCATATTTGGAATCTTATTATTTGTATTATATAATATTAAATTAATATTAAATTCATTTAAATAATGTCTTTGGTAGGCCTAATAATGCTATTATACCAACAACACCGGAACCTCCTCCGATGCTATCGTCAGAACCGACGTCTCCTAGCAGTAGCACGAGCTCGCCAAACGTGAGAAACGAAGAGAGTCCTGCAAGACACACATTGTCCGAATGGAATAGCGGAGACGCGACACCGAATCAAACACCCAGTCGAGATAACTCGGCGCAAAATACCCCGAGAAATACACCGACGCAGCAGCAACAGCAAAATCGCAATCAGCAACAGAATCAACACATGAGAAACGCGATGACACCAGCATCGTCCGTAAGAGATCGGCGTGTTATTAGAGGAACCGATGAACAAAATGGCAATCAAAACGCAAACGGAAGGATAGAACGTGGTCCCAACAGTGGGAATCAAACGCGAAGGCCTAATCGCAGCAATAGAAATAGAAATATCGTGTCAAGTAGCGACAGACGAACTGATCCTCCGCAACCGCCGGATTTGCCTCGTGGTTACGGTATGAATCAAATGCTTAGTATAATTTGTTTTTACATTACTAAATACATTATTAAATAAATACTATTAAATAAAATGTGTAATAAACTATTTCTAAAATACAATAAACTACTTAAAAAATAGTGTAAATTTAGACTATAAATTTTATCATATATATATAGAAATGAGAAAAACTCAACAAGGCCAAGTATATTTTTATCATGTACCAACTGCATACTCTACCTGGCATGATCCGAGAATACCACGTGATTTACAAGCTAACGAATTGGCGAACGAACTTGGTCCTCTTCCTAGTGGATGGGAAATGAGACAGACTCAAAGTGGACGAGTATATTTTGTAGATCACAATAACAGGACAACGCAATTTACCGATCCCAGGCTGTCCAGTCAAATCATAAGCAAACTATTGAGGTAAATATAGAGTCATATTAAATAAAAGAATATATTTATGTGTGTGATTACTAAAATATAAAATTGTTATTCTATTGATAGTAGGAGACAAAATAACAATATGAACTATCAAGCCACGAATAATGCAAATAGTTCTGGAGGTGAAACTATTGAAGCCGATACAAGTTCATCAATGGTTCAATCTAACACGCCACAGCAGTCAACGAGAAATGAAAATGGGAATAACAATAATTCTCCAACAAGTGAGTTGTTGCAAATTTGAAAAATATTCTTGAAAGAGAAATAAAAATATTTTTGAAAGATATTATATCTCTGCTTTGTGTACATTTTACATATTTGATAACATTCGCACGATATAGATCACGTAATCTACTTATTTCCAAACAAAAACAAAACAGCATATGTATTGTCTCGTAATTTTATCTTATCTGCGAACGCGTCTGTATAGCTATTGATCTGACTGTTAGTCACGGTTAATTTGTCACTTGGACAAGATGCCATTCTACTTCAGAACAGTTTTGTTCATCAGGGCGCATTATTGTAAAGATTGAAAATTTTATATTAATATTGTATAGTATTCGTGTATAAAAAAATTTCTTTTCTTTGCATCTTAGTGGAAAGCACGTCATCTCAAAATGCTCAAACAGTATCGGAATTACCAAAAGAGCTTATGGATAACGAGCTCCTTCCAAAATACAAACGTGATTTGGTAGCGAAGCTAAAGTGTCTTCGAGCGGAATTGAATGCGCTTCAACCTCAGAGTGGACACTGTAGATTGGAAGTATCGAGAAATGAGATATTTGAAGTAAGCAATTTTTAAAAATTATTTATCTTTCTTTTTTGTTTTAAAACATAATTGATTACCAACAATGCTTTGTTTTTGAAGGAATCATATAGACTAATAATGAAA
Organism: Camponotus fellah; assembly: GCA_030586385.1. Lineage (NCBI taxonomy): Eukaryota > Metazoa > Arthropoda > Insecta > Hymenoptera > Formicidae > Camponotus > Camponotus fellah. Next base: position 7,685 of record JAPIVC010000055.1, on the reverse strand, counting down.
ATGCGTCCGAAAGATATGCGTAAAAGACTCATGGTCAAATTTCGTGGCGAAGAAGGTCTAGATTATGGTGGCGTGGCGCGTGAATGGCTATATCTGTTATCTCATGAAATGCTAAACCCGCAATATGGACTCTTTCAATATTCGAGAGACGATAATTACACTCTACAAATTAATCCGGATTCAGGCATAAATCCGGAACATTTATCATACTTCCATTTCGCCGGGAGGATTATAGGGATCGCCGTTTTTCACGGTCATCACGTCGATGGTGGTTTTACAACTCCGTTTTATAAAATGTTGCTTAACAAAGCTATAACATTAAATGATATAGAAGGGGTCGACCCAGAACTGCACAGGAGTCTTACATGGATGTTGTAAGTAACATTTTTTTAAGAAGAAAGTTAGTATATTTAATAATACTTATATTTAATACATATTGTTTATGTATTGCTTCAGAAACAAATGTCAATTTCAAGAAATTATTGATTATATTTTATGTTATTAGGGAAAATAGCATAGACGGTGTATTGGATGCCACGTTTTCTGTAGAACATAGCAGTTTCGGTGTGTTGAAAAATCATGAATTAAAACCAGGCGGTAAAGACATTGTGGTGACGGAAGAAAACAAGAGGGAATACGTCCGTTTATACGTAAACTATCGATTTATGCGAGGTATCGAGCAACAATTCTTGGCATTACAGAAAGGATTTCACGAATTGATTCCTCCTTTATTACTGAGACCGTTCGACGAGCGTGAATTAGAATTAGTTATTGGTGGCTTGGGCACTATCGACATAAACGATTGGAAAATGAATACTCGTCTCAAGCATTGCACGCCCGATACGCCAGTTGTTCAATGGTTTTGGCAGATAGTAGAGTCGTATGGCGAAGAAATGAGGGCAAGATTACTCCAATTCGTTACCGGCAGTTCCCGGGTCCCATTACAAGGATTCAAAGCTTTACAAGGTAAATGTTAAATCGGTTTGTTTAAATATGTTTACATTAAAAATTACATTTAACATTTAATAGTATGATATTTCGTTTTGATTGCATAGGATCGACTGGAGCAGCGGGTCCTCGACTTTTCACAATACACGCTGTTGATGCACCGAGCGAAAATCTACCAAAAGCACATACCTGTTTCAATAGAATAGACATACCGCAAAGTTATCCGACTTATCAAAAAATGCTTGACAAACTTACGCAGGCGGTTGAAGAAACTTGCGGCTTTGCAGTCGAATAATAAGGTATGTTCTTGCAATCTTATTATGATGATTTTTGTATGCTAGGATATATATTAAGTAATCCGTGAAAATAAACTTTCGTGATGAATAATGTTTTGCAGATTTTGCCATTTTTAAAAAAAATATTGTTTCTCATTGATAAAACACCATTGATAAAACACCACATATACACAACTTGAAGATGAAGTTTAGAGGAATTATAGGAAGAAAGTGTTATATAAGATATCAGCGATATCTTTTTGACTTGTGTACAAACATAATGGCCTTGTAATTATGAACTATGATGCCGATTGGTATTTTGCATATCCAGTGATATATGTTCACTTTTAAATATAAGTTTAAATAACAATTTTTAGAAAATCATTAGTTTTTAAATATTATTTGGTCCAATAATTCAAGCTATGCGAGGACTATTATCATTTTATATTCATCAACATTTTTATTGATTTATATTTTCTATTACTTAAACTCTAAATCTTATTAAATCTATTAAAATCAGATTCGTATTAATCGAATTATGATATAAATATAAGATGGAGTGTGCACGCAAGTTTGTGGAAGATAAAATCTTTTAAGAGGTTACAGTTATTATTATATAATGTTCATATTGTACAGATTTTTTTATTAAAAATAATAGCACCAAGAATCTCGCGGTTATAAATGTAGCAATAGATGATATAGGGAATTAATTTGCACACACAGCTTCATATTTGGAAATTTTTAATTTTATCACACATGAATACCATTAACAAATTGCACAATCAATTAATTTCATATCAATTGTCTATCAAATAAGAATTAGTGTGTTAAATGAAAATTACATATATGTATGAAAATTATTGAATTTCTAGTAGGGATAGACATCTCAATTAGACTGGCAATGTAGTATTCTGAAATGTATTATTGACCTTGGTGTTTTTTCTTAGAGAAAAAGTGGAAAGTTTGTATATATATATATATAATTCTGAACGCAAATGTTAAATTTAAACGAAAAATGTTGAGAGTAATCATTCTATAAAATAATATAATAATATAATATAAAATAAACAGTAAATAATAATATTATTATTGACAAATGCATTTTCAATTCTATGTTAAATTTTTAATTTGGTGCAAAATAAATGTGTTTTACTCCAAATTAAAGATATAACGGAGCTACAAATATATAAATTTTATTTCTTTGATAATTATTATTTGACATGATTATTATCTATTTTTTATTCGCACAGATTGATATTTTGAAACCAATTTTTACTATTATATTTTTAGCAGAATTGTAACATATTATAACACTTTCGTTCAGAGTTTTCATAATCAGCAAATGTTATCGCTGTGTAAGTTCTGCGACAAGATCATTCGTTGCTTGTTAAGAGTTGATATTATCGAGTTGACAAGATGTAAATAATTTATTAGAGATTAGTATAATAAGAGCAATATGTAACAAAAAAGTAGCGCGCCGTGCGTTTCATGCGCAAACCAAACGTGGTCGGTTTCTACGATGGAATCACGCTGACTTTAATATTGACACTTACAGTAGTGTACATTGGCTTTAATTTTAAAGCATACTTATTTAAGAAAAGAGTTCATTCGACGGGTTTATGTAAGCTTAAAATGTTTCGATCGAACTGACTTTTTTGTTTGAGAATTTTACGAAACATATCCATATATCTTACTAATTGTAAGCTACTTTTAGTAAGATATAGCGCTACTTATCTCTTATTTATCGCACGAAATCTTTATTTAGTTCAGCATATGATATTACTGTAAAACTATCTAATTCATAATAGACATGAATCACCGATTTGTATAATTACTGCATTATTATATACTTGTATCATGCACATAACTGTGATGGAACATATCATAAACAGAAACCACAATATAAAAGGCATCTAAAGTCTATTTTTTTTTCAATTTTTTTCAATTTTTTTCTATTTTTTTTTTCAAATTTTGAGAATTTATGCATAATTTTATGTTCATTTTTACTTATCATGATATCATATACAGGGTGATTCAGAACTCATGGTACAAACTTTAAGGAGTGGTAGAGCACACTCTAATAATCATTTTTTGTATAGGAATGCATAGACACGTTGAGGAACAAACACAGGAAATAGACATGAAAGAAAAGATAAATTGTTTACTTACAACAATGTTTACAATAATTGTTCAAAATTCTCACGTCATTCTTGACTGTGCTGTCGTCCATGACGGAGACCTTACGAATGCCGAGAAGGCAAACATGCATCTAATGTACAGGGCTGCAAATGATAACTGCCAAGCATGTATTACTGTTGTGGACGCAATTTTGAGCAATTATTGTAAACATTGCTATAAAAAGGCACTTGTCAACGACGCTGTAAGTAAACAATTTATATTTTCTTTCATTTCTATTTCCTGTGTCTTTGTGCCTCAACGTGTCACTTGCACTCATATATTCCTACACAAAAAACGATCGTTAAAGTGTGCTCTACCACCCCTTAAAATTTGTACCATGAGTTCTGAATCATCTTATATATATATATATATATATATATATATATATATATATATTAGAGTTGCAACGAATATTCAATTAACTAGTCGATACCATATCTATTTGGCATTAATTCACTATTCGTCTGATATCAAATATTTTTAATTCAAATTGAAGGAAATAATAAAATAGACTGTTGTTACTTCAGTCGCAGATGCATAGTTTTACACATACTCGAGTATCTCTGTTTTACTTATTTATGTCTAATAAAATAAAATTAACGTATTTATGTTATATCTATATATTTATTTAATACATATTAGTACATATTAATAGTTTTAAACAAAAAAAAAAACAAATTTTATGGTTATCAATGTAAAAATAATTAATATTATATCAAAATAATAAATTTATATCAATTTAAAATTCAATATATTGATAACATTTTTAATATTTAAACAAAATTTTCTTTGATTTAATTCTAATCTTTTAAAAATAACAAAATAATTTTTTTAAAGAAACAACAAAATATAATCCATCAATTCAAAGAAAAGATAATCATCAAGTTTACTTTCTTGGTTTTAAAATTAATAATTAAAATAGTGCAACGGCAAATTAGGAAAAAAAATTTTCTGCATTGGAAGGAAGCAGCCTATTTCTTTTTTCTTCGTATATATGCTTAAAAAATCTGTTGGAATATAACACTACTTCTGAGAGCACAGAAATAAATCGCACCAAATTTTGCCAAATAATTTTGAAATACTCTTGCACGAACTTGTCACAACGTGTACAAAGATGCAAGGAAGCGAGGTCGAAAATGTTGCGCTCTTTTTTAGAGTTGACTAATATTCGTCGAATGTTCGGTTATTTACATGGCCATTGACTTGGCCGAATATATTATTCGTTGCAACTTTAATATATATATACGCAGAATGTTTCTAAATAAGTGCGAAAAATTTTAGGAGATGATTTTTTGTCGAAAATGTGTGAAAAGGGCTTTTCATATAAACATATATTTCTATATCCTTCTCTGAAAAGTTACATTTCTTTAAAGGAAGAAGTGAAAATTAGGTTTCTATTATTTTAGATTTATTTAAGTTTCTGTTATTACATTAGCCTGGTATACAGCATGGTTTTCGAGAAGTTAAATTTTAAAATAAAAGAAAAAAGCAAGTATTTAAAACAAAATTAGAGTAAATATGGAAAAAATGGGACAAAAACCAATATAAAAAAATTTTTTTAATTAAAAAACCTTTATTTTCAACAAAAATCTCTTAAAATTTGTCGCACTTATTTAAAAACACCCTGTATGTACGTATATATAGGATGTTTCATGGTTGGCAAAACTTGAGGAATAGATTTTTTATGCTTAAGAAAAAAGTGTTATACCAACATAAGTTCGGAAATAATCAGTTTCTATTCATTAGTTATATTAAGGTTTTTATAACATAATTCTCATATTGCCTAAAGGAAATGTTCAATATGTCCACCTCCTGTTTCAATACAAGTCTAAGCTCGTCATTTCAGTTGAATCGCGAATATGTTCCCGAATTCGTGGCATAGCGCATATCATCTGAAATGACGAATTGAGGCTTGTATTGAGACAGGAGATAGACATATTGAGCATTTCTTCTAAGAATTGTATCATAAAAACTGTAAATACTTTAATAACTTATAAATTAATTATTTTCGGATTTATGTTGATATAGCTTTTTTCTTCTCTAAACATTAGGAATCCATTCCTGAAGTTTTGCCCATCATTTATGAAACATCCTGTATATATATATATATATATATATATATAAAATTTCGTTAATTTTTTTTTGGAATAAAAATGTTTCCATATCTTGTTTGAATTGCACAAAGTGTCCGTTTTCAATGCTTGAAATACATTTTGAATATTGAACATTGTTATAACGGAGAATATAATTATTGCGATTCACAAGTAGGATAATGGATAGTTTTTATAGCGTTAAACTCACATAAATGCGGACACTTCTCTAGTGATGTCTATACTCTGTTACGTTTATTTCAAATATATGAATCATAGTCTCTTTCTCGGATGTAATCGATGCTTCAATATGCACATATATTTTATTAGCGATATATATATGCTACAATAAATTCATTAATTTTTTACGAGATATATATAATTACGCCAAATATGACATAATTAAGCAGAGAAGTGTTATTTTCGATATTTAGAGATTGTGATGAATTTAAGATTAATCCTATAGATTACACAATTAGAAAATAATAATTAAATAATTGAAAGTTGAAAAAATGCAGAGATTTATTGAAATTAATGCATATTGAGAATAATGAATTTTTATTTTCACATTTGAGAATTCCCTTTATATCAAAATTTATTCAAAGAAACATTTTAAATAAAAGAGATTTTACAGTACCAATGTAAAAAGCAACTCTTATAATTTCCTCGTTGTGTTTTTTAATCATTATCTTGTCAGTATAGCAATAAAGGCCTTAAATGTGCCTTGCTGTTCACGTTTATGAGAAAAATTGTAAAATACAATATTTTAGGATGTGATATAAATTTTATCCTTCTTTCAAAGTACATACATACATATATTTATATATGTTACACAAGTGTCAGTTTATCATATAAATAATAAAAAAAATGACAGAGTAATGATAAGATTACAATTCAAGCATGGAGACTAGCCAAAGAAGTATCCTGGAAAATTAAATATTTTTTATTTAAAAGGAATTTTATCTATATATTAGGTACATCTCAAAATAACTAGAATATGAATAATTTGCAATTTCTTAATTATCTATCATTAATGCCTCTCTTATTAAATGAGTTACATATATGCGTATTGTGTTAAATGGGTGATATTTAACATCGAAAATTAGATACTTAGAACATTTTGTATATATACAATATATGTATACTTTGTGAATTATGTGATTATAATTTTAAACATAGTGATATGGAAAATATCATAAATATGATATAGTCAAAATTTTTATTGGACAAAATATGATTACTCTGTTATTTATCGAATATATATTGAAAAGAAATTATGAATAAAGAGGAAAAATAAAAAAAAATAAGAGAGACAATATTTAGAATTCACATAAAATACATATAAATAAATATATTGCATATTAATATAATGCACAAAATAAACTTGCTTACAAGAGAAGTTTATGAATTAGAGAAGACAGATGCATAAATTTAGATATATTATAATTAAAAAATTTGCAATTCGTTTTACTCCAAATAGCAATGACTTGAGTCGTTTTTTAATCCTTTATCGATCCATTCTGCTTATCAAAATTCTTATCAAAATCAATTAAACAAAGCTTGCACACAAAAGCTGATGATATCTGTTTATAGAAACGATACAGATTATATATATGTTTATATATAATTGAAACTTTACTAACAATACAATGAGAAATATCGATAAAAGGTTAAATACATATTCATATATTATGAGAAGAAAAATAATAAATAATTTCGCAGTAACAATTAGATACCTTTTTTTCTCTTATATCAATTAGCCAATATTGAAGAAGTATCTTTTAGGATTGTGTTAGAGAAATTCTTTTTTCTACTTATGACTATGACCAGTTATAAAGAACAGTATATGAGAAATTTTATTACGCTAGTTGACAAAAAAATTGTATTTTTTTTTTCTAAATTAAGATTTATATTTAGTACTTCTCTTTGAAAATTTGTGAACCAATTTGCACAAATCATAAATTAATATATAATTAATATATTATTATTTATAATTTTAGATTATAAATGATTGCGTCTCTCCTTCGTGCTGGTAATTGGGAGATTATGCGTACTATTATATATATATATATATATATTACTGCGAACGTATTATTATTACAGCTAAAATCAAGTTTGTTACTATGATCATTTTTGCGCAAATCTTTCAGGAAACAAGTGTATATAATATTTCCTTTTGTATTTTGGACGAAAA
>JAPIVC010000045.1:462500-464327 GCA_030586385.1 Camponotus fellah | reverse complement strand
TTTTACTAACTTTTACATGGAAATCAAATTTAATCTCCAAGTTGTACTGTATTCTCAATAATGTCAAGTTAAGTAGAGTAGTCGCGAGTATCAAATAATTAGAAGTTTACAAGAGTTCGAATAGAATAGTACTGATACACTTTCAAGTCAACCAAGCGCAAGATAGGCAACTCTATCGCGGAAGCCGAGACACGACTACCTTGACGCGAATTGCAGCATAGCAGGGTAAGGAAGAGAATCACACCGCGCTGCGATTACACGCGTCACGATAGTGTCATTGCGACAATCTTCTAATTAAGCCTAACAATGAGCATAAAGTACAGAGTACGAAACGACCGACCGACGGGTTACCCCCACGGCCAGAAAATATAAGTGGATAATACGACCTAAATTTAGCATTGGCGGTACGAATATATATTTGGGGATCGGCAATGATTCCAGCACCCCGAATCCTCTACAAAAATAATCTAAGAGATCTCGTGACCAAAATTGTCGCGGCTTACAATAATGATACCAGCGGGATTGATGATTTTTCCAATCACTTGCGAGTCTTTTTCAATTAGCGAATTGTGTTTTTGAGTATTTTCTGTACTGACTGAAAAACCTAATTTTCGCAATATATCACAGAATAAAAATACCTCGTAATTTCAGGATAAATATTGAGGAATAAAGAAGAAAAATAATTAAATAATTTTCTCTTTAAGTTTAATTAGTAAATGCATAGCATATTTATCCCGCGCTTAATTTCTACAAATATATACTTTATGTTAAATATATCACGACAAACAAAGATAGTGATTTTTCATCCTTCGTAGAAGCGTGGCAATTCATTGCCCAATATGACTTTCCTCTCAATTCCCTTTTCTGTGATCACTCCAGTTCGTATGACACCGCCGCTGCTTCCATCGCGAGCCATAGCTAATGCGAGAGCTGAAATATAAAAAATCCAAATTATTATTAAGAAATTAAGAATTTGAATCTCCTTTGCTTTTGATGATGTACTTACTGTTTTCCACCAACTTGAGACACTCATCCTTTGACATGTTGGATTTATATTGCGCGTCCACGTAACCATACACGTATGTCGAACCGGAACCGCCTATCGAGATTGGCTGTCTTACACACATACCACCTATGGGAATACTGTAGACTTGACCACCTTTTTGTTTATCCCATCCCGCCACTAGGATTCCAGCCATGAGGGAGTCTCGATAGTTGTAGCATATCTCGCGAAACACATTGGCAGCCGTTTCCACCAAGGGTGGTGTTCCGAGCTCCATTCTGATGTGAAAACGAATAATGTATCTTATAACTATCGATAAAAAGCAATTATTTATCGATGTCTCCCTGATGATATCTTACTGATGCAATCCCAAATGGTAAGCTACAATATCAGCGATCGCTTGAGTGTCCGCTGCTGAACCGGAACGACAACAGTAAATATAATCCGTTACTCGTGTCAATTTGTCGGCATACCGGTTGGAAACATAAGCTCTAGAATAATTATTTGAATTAATTACAAAAGAAAAGAATTCTTGATAAATTATAATTGTAATTATTTACCCCGTTGTACCCCGAGAATCGGCGCCAATTACGACACCACCATCAAATTCGCATGCCATGATTGACGTCTGTAAATAAGTCATAAGATGATGCCAAATATTGTCAGACTCAATTGACATAAAAAATTCAATTCAAAGTCATAAATCAAGATAAGGAAATATGTGATAAACCTATAATTCTCTTTATCTGAATCTCATAAATTAGAATTTTTTAATAGAACCTCACTAATAAAGGAAGTTTAAACATAATATTTCATAAAAATTG